>CM033718.1:40954292-41554292 GCA_019671005.1 Hibiscus mutabilis | reverse complement strand
CTCTGATTGTAACTTGTTGACTTGTGGCAGGAAGGTCTTTAAAGAACACGAGATCGGTTTACTTGCCTCGCTAAATATTTATTCCTTTGAGTGTTTAGTGAGATTTCTAGTTTTCTTTTGCTTTTCACCTTTTTAAATCTGAATGTTTCAGGATGTTAGAAACAAGTAACGACGAAGAACCACATGAAGTGACTCTTCAAGAAGTTTAGAATACTCTCAATAAACTTGAACGGATTGTAACCTCTTTGGAAGCCAAGCTTGAGCACACCGATACAATTGTAACCGCAAACACTCAAACCATTGGGAGATTAGAAACCACTGCAATTGCAAGCGATACTGAAGAGCCTAGGCGTCCAAATCTTGTTCCCATTCAGAATAGACCTGCATGGGCACAATCCTCGTATAGAGCCGAGACGAGCAACAAACACCTTAGCCAAACCAAAAATCACTGTACCACCTTTTCAAGGAAGGTATGACCCTGATGCTTATTGTGACTGGGAAAATCTAGTTAATCTTCTATTCGAGTATTATCAATGCCCCGAAGAGGATCAAGTTCCACTGTTGACTCTCGAATTCACTGAATACGCATCCATTTGGTGGTCCCAATTGATTCGCAATCGGCGTCTCAATGTAGAAGCCAAGATAACCTCATGGGGAGAACTTAGAGAAGTCATGCGAGAACGATTCGTTCCCCCATTATATCGGCGAGAGATCAAACAAAAGTTACAAAGAATCCGACAAGGCTATAGGACTGTTGATGAGTATCTCAAAGAGATGGAATCATTGATGCAAAGAGCCGATATCCAAGAGGATGAAGAGGATACAATGACTAGGTTTGTTGTCGGACTCAAAGACAACATTCTTCAGGTACTTGAACTCAAAACCTACTACACCTTTCAAGAGGCATTCCAATTCGCCATGACAATTGAAAAGCGCATCAAAGATCGACACGATATCGACAAAAGATTTATCACTGTGACAAAGGTATCACTCAACCTTTATCTCATTCTAATTTTTCTAAACCTTTGCTCGACTCAAGTAGACCAAAGCAGAAAATTGAAACATCCAAGTCACTGGACAAAACCAAGACAAAACCCCCCATGTTGGAGGAAAACACACAAACACTCAAACAAACTCGGGAGATTGTATGCTTCAAGTGTAACGGTCATGGACACTATAAAAGAGATTGCCCGAATACAAGACTCTTTCTTATTTAAGAATATGAGAGCTACTCATCCGAGTCGGAGGAGGAATTGTCCGACAATGAATTCATCACCGGGGGTTCTCCAGTGATGAACCTGATCCTAAAAGCTTGGTGATTCAACGTTCACTTAATATCCAAGCAATCGACGATACAGAAATGCAAAGAACAAATATTTTCTACACAAGATGTTTGATCAGAGGCAAACTATATTCTGTCATCATTGATAGCGGAAGTTGTGCGAATGTGGTGAGTAGCTATCTAGTTGATGCACTTGACCTACCTTGTCAATGCCATCCAAAGCCATATTATCTCCAATGGCTTCATGGAGGGTCAGAATTAAAGGTAAACAAACGTGCCTTAATCACTTTTACTATGGGTAAATATTGTGATGACGTTCGGTGTCATGTTATCCCTATGCAAGCATCTCACTTACTTTTAGGACGACCGTGGCAGTATGACCGTGATGTGACTCACCATGGTAAGTTAAATAAGTATTCCTTTGTATACCTTGGCTCCACTCGATCCAAAAGAGGTGTACAAAGATCAGATGCGAATGAAGAAGTTTTGTGAGGAGGTGGGAATAAAAAAAGATGAAAAAGAAAAAAAGAATGAAAAACAAAAGGCAAATACAAAAGAGGCCAGTAGTGATAAAAGCCAAATAAGTATAGGCCCAGGGGTGGTGAGTGATCCTAAATGTGAGAAAAAAAGAGTGTCTCAAAATATTTATGCGAGAGAAAAAGAAGTGAGCCAAGCCCCATTCCTTAAACAACCTTGCATCCTCATCCACTTTAGGGAACAATTTTTTTCTATCACTAACAATAACAAAAGTTTGCCTAGTGTGTTTGTTTCTCTTTTGTAGGACTTCAATGATGTTTTAGGTGATCAACCTGACGGTTTGCCACCCTTAAGAGGAATTGAACATCAAATTGACCTAATTACGGGTTCTTCTATTCCAAATAGACCAGCATATAGATGTAATCCCGAAGAAACTAAGGAGTTAGAAAAGCAAGTGGAATAACTACTCAACAAAGGCTACATTCGTGAGAGTTTAAGCCCTTGTGCCATTCCAGTACTTTTGGTGCCAAAGAAAGATGGTTCATATAGAATGTGTGTAGATTGTCGGCCGATCAACCGAATAACAATCAAGTATAGGCATCATATTCCACGATTAGATGGCATCCTTGACGAACTCTACGGTGCATGCATCTTCACCAAGATTGACTTAAAGAGTGGTTATCATCAAATTCGAATGAAAGAAGGAGATGAATCGAAAACTGCTTTCAAGACAAAGTTCGGTTTATATGAATGGACAGTTATGCCATTTGGTTTGACCAATGCCCCTAGCACATTCATGAGATTGATGAACCATGTCCTTCTAGAGTTTAGATGTAAGTTTGTTGTTGTTTATTTCGATGATATTCTTATCTACTCTTTTTCTTTTGATTTACATATCTTTCATGTGAGATCGATCTTCGAAGTTCTCCGAAGAGAACAATTATATGCTAACATGGAAAAGTGCTTGTTTTGTAGTGAAAGTCTTAGTTTTCTAGGCTTTATAGTAAGTGCACAGGGTATCCATGTTGACAATGAAAAAGTCAAAGCAATTCAAGAATGGCCCACGCCATCATCCATAACCGAGGTGAGATCCTTCCATGGCCTAGCAAGCTTCTACCATCGCTTTGTCAAGGATTTCTCTACCATTGCCGCACCATTGACAGATATCATAAAAAAAATGGTAGGTTTTCATTGGGGTGAGGCACAAGAACAAGCCTTCCAAACACTAAAAGGTAAACTTTGTACTGCCCCAATTCTTCGTCTTCCCGATTTTTCTAAAACTTTTAAGTTAGAATATGATGCCTCCGGTATAGGCATAGGCGCAGTTCTTTTACAGGAAAAACAACCAATCGCTTACTTTAGCGAGAAGTTAAAAGGAGCACATTTGAACTACTCAACTTATGATAAAGAGCTCCTTGCATTAGTTCGTGCACTTGAAGTTTGGTAACACTACCTTCTTCCAAAGGAGTTCATCATACACACCGACCACGAATCATTGAAGTGGCTAAACGGCCAAGGTAATTTGAGCAAGAGACATGCTCGGTGGGTGGAGTTTATTGAAACATTCCCTTATGTGATCAAGTACAAAAAAGGTAAGGATAATGTAGTAGCAGATGAACTATCTAGAAGGTATACCCTAATTACTCAAATGCATGCTACTATATTGGGATTCGAACATATAAAGCAATTGTATCCTAATGATCCAGATTTCAAGGAAATTTATACTCATTGTTTAAAAGGTGCTTTTAACAAGTTTTATCTTGTAGATAGGTTTCTTTTCTGAATAAACAAGTTGTGTATACCACAAGTCTCCATTAGAGAATTGCTAGTCCATGAATCACACTCCGGAGGCTTAATGGGGCACTTTGGCAACTCCAAAACGTTAGACATGGCAATGGAGCATTTTTTTGGCCACGTATGAGGAAAACCGTGGAAAAGGTATGTTCATTTTGCATCGTATGTAAACAAGCAAAATCCAAGGTAAGTTCTAACGGTTTATATACACCCCTTCTTATCCCTTCTTTCCCTTGGGTCGATTTATCTATGGACTTTATTCTTGGATTACTTCGTACCAAAAAGGGTCGAGATAGTATTTTTGTTGTGGTCGACAGGTTTTCAAAGATGGCTCACTTCATACCATGCCATAAAATAGATGATGCAACACATGTAGCCTATCTCTTCTTTAGGGAAGTAGTACGACATCATGGAATTCCATGCACCATCGTTTCCGATAGAGATGTAAAGTTCATAAGCCATTTTTGGAAGGTTTTGTGGGGAAAGATAGGTACCAAACTTCTTTATTCTACTACTTGTCACCCACAGACGGATGGACAAACCGAGGTAACAAATCGGATCTTAGGTGCATTACTCAGAACTGTTGTCGGTAAGAACACGAAAACTTGGGAAGAATATCTACCTTTTGTTGATCCACACTTAACATCCTTCAAGACAACTTTTAATATCTTAGGTGCATTACGCCAAATTGGATCCACGAGGAGATGGACCATTCCAAGTCATTGAAAGGATCAACAACAATGCATACCGAATTGATCTACCAGGTGAGTATAATGTGAGTACAACTTTTAATGTTTCTGATCTTTCTCCCTTTGATGTTTCAGATTCGTGGACGAATCCTTTTGAGGAGGGAGGGGATGATACATGACCACAAGGCAATTCTAATGACAAGATGGACTTACTTTTCCACTTGGCCCAATAACCCGAGCCAAGTCTAAGCTAATCAAGGACAAGCTGAATTCGACCGTCCAAGTATTCGTGAGCCAAGGATTACAAGCTGCCACGAAGAAAGAAGAATTTCTTGAAGGATGTCCACACTTAACATCCTTCAAGAATAATTGGGTCACAAAAACTCAACTTCCTGCAGCTTTGGAGATGGATATCCATGAGCCTTTAGATGTACATTAATTAGCCCTTTTTATTGTAATTAGACCCAATACTTGTTACTATAAAAGATCGGGTCAGATTTTTATTTTTAGCCCAAATTAGGATTTACAAGTGTTTTTAGGCCTAGTTAGCTTTTTAAACAGCCCACACATGCCTCCTTGCCCAAGAACCAATTTCTTATCATCTAAACCAGCCCAAATACCCTTAAATTCGTCCAAATAAAGGCCCTATCAACTTTTACTTGCTGCCAAATCAAAACAGCTCTTATCAGCCCATTACTTGATACCCAAGCAAACTAGCCTTCATCAAGTTCACTTGCTGCCCAAGCAACCAGCCTTTATCAGCTTATAAATTGCCTTATCACCCTATCCCTTGCAACACAAGCACAAGGAGTTAAAAGGCTGTTATTTTATTATTATTTTTAATTAGATTAGGTTTCCCTTGTTTTAGTAGAAGTTAAATTACTTTGTCTATCCTTCACCTATAAAAGGATGAAGCCTCCATCATTGTAAGAAAGATTTTCTTTGATTTATGAAATATTTAGTGAGTTTGTTTTTGCAAGTGCTGATTACTTGTGCCTTCAAAGTCTTCTTCAACATAAGTTCAACGAGTTCTTGTGAGGGAGATCATCTTCACACTCTTGCTTGCCTAGATAATCGCGTCTAGGAGGGTGGGTTAGAGCCACTTGAGGTTTCTTGCCTAGATAATTGCTCTTAGTTCTTGCAACAACTTGATTGAAGGCTTCCAAATCCAAGATTGCGCTACTCTATCATTAGCTCAATGTATATGGTTATGCTTGAAATGAAAGTTGTATAGGAAAAACCATATATAATGCCTTTCATTCGAATACATTAGGGATTATGTGGCTACTTGTGTGTGTGTTTATACCTTGATGTTTGTGAATGGTAATTGTATAAGGGATTGCCGAATGCATAAGAATTGAATTAAGCATGAATGAAACTAGTTATATGCCATGTTGTATAATTGTGTGAATGGTCGAATGGTTAGGTATAGATTTAGGCTTGAATAGAACTAGTTTCTTGTAATTCGAATGATCAAGAATCATGTAAGAAATTTAGGGATTACATGTTCATGTATGAGTCTAAGATACATTCAAATGAAATGGAAATTGTTTGTTGTCTAGAAAAATTTGAATGATAAGGATCAAAACAAGTAAATTATGTTGAAATTGTAGTAACTTGTAAGTGTAAGCATGAAATGAATTATACTTAGTGACCTATTCGATTGGGTAGTTTGAATTAAGATTCGATTTAGTGGTTACTTGTATGATAAGTAATGTATGATTGGTTTCTATTTCTTGCCTTTCCATGTCTCTTGCTTTGGTCTTGTTCGAGTGATGGGATGGCTTGAAGTCTAGTGTGAGCTTTCTTGTTAGCTAAGTAAGTATGAATGCATTGTTGTTGTATGATTACTTGTTTGTTCTTGCTTGGTTCGAATGCAATGCCATGTCTATGTACTTGTCTTGCTTACTTGTTAAGTAACGCTCCCGAACCGAGTTTCTACTAGCCTGGATAGGGGGTGTTACATATTAATTGGTAATCAGAGCTTTAGGATACTTTTGCCACCTAGGAGACTTGTATTGAATAGCTTGTGTCTTGCTTATTAAACCGAACCCCTAATTGTTCTATTTGAACATAGAATGTCTAAAACAAGACTCGGTCGAGATAATGAAAGTCCTGAAGGCTTCTCAAATGAAGCAGACAGTGTGAGGATGGAACAGAATCCTCCTCAACATCAAGCTCAACATCGAGCTCAAGCTGATGCTCAACAGGAAGCTCCTGCTATCAATCCTATGCAGCAAGAATGTCTTCTAAGTATAAAGGAGATGTTCAATCATCTTGTATTTGCTTTAAAACAAGATTACCCTATTTCCCCTACTATTGTTGTGCCAAACCGAGCCGCAATTGTCAAACTGGCTCAACATTGGGCTTATACCTTCACTGGCACATATGAAGCAAAACTAGAAGTAGCTGAGTACTGGCTAGAAGCCACTACTTGAATCCTTACCAAGAAATTACCTTGTCCTGATGAGCACAAACTAAATGTGCTATAGCTTTGTTAGCTGATGAAGCTTTAAGTTGGTGGGAAACTACTACACTGACCACACTTGAAGAAGCCGTGACATGGAAATCCTTCCTCGATGAATTTAGGAAGAAGTATATCAGTGAACACCATCTGGCCGAGCGCCATAAACATTTCTTGTAGCTTAAGCAAGGGGGCAACCTATTGAACAGTATGTAAGCGACTTCTGCAAGTGTTGCAAATATGGGTCAGAATATATCAAAACTGAGGCCAACAAGTGCCAAATGTTCATTAAGGGGTTAAATGATGAATTAAGCCCTATATTCACTACTCTGGGTATTACCGACTTCCAAAATTTGGTAAATCAAGCCATTGCTATAGAGGCAAAGATGAAGGACTCAGAGAAACGTAAGAGTGGAAACACCTGGAAAGATAAACGATCCAGAAACGATGACAAGCCACATTAGCAGTAAAAGAAAGCTAAACACTCTAAATATCACTCTTTAAATTATACTCATGTCCAGAAGAGCAATTATATACCAAAACCTCAATCGGTAATCAAATCCTCAGCCCCAATAATCTCAGTTGATAGTACGGGGAATTCTGGTAAAGATGTTCAGTATTCGACCTGCAAGTTCTGTCAGAAGCACCACATCGGGCAATGCAGGACTCAACAAAACTTGTGTTTCTTATATGGAGCCTCAGATCACTATATTCGGCATTGTCCCCAAAATCCCAATAAGGTTTCAAGTCGAACTCTTGGAAATGCAAGCTCATCTCTCTCCAATTGAAACAAGGGTCCTAAACAAGCCCAGTCTAGAAATCAAGGGAGAGATAGAGGGAACCATTCGAATGACCCAACTCATTAAGAATCCCGAGCCCCTGCTCGAATCTACCACATTCGTGGTAAAGATGATGAAGAAGCTCCCGATGTTATCGCATGTACCGTTGAGTTAAATTCCAGTCCTGCTTATGCTTTAATTGATTCGGGGTCTACCCATTCATTTGTTTGTTCTACCTTGATCAACAAGTTAAAATTAAAACCTGAAACTATTGAATCAAGTCTTGTAGTTTTGAATCTATTAGGGGGAAAACACCCATTAACTTGCGCCACAAGCAAGCTCCTTTGACTACTCAAAATATCCCATTTCCTATTGATCTTTATTTCTTACCATTTTGTGAATTTGACTTGATATTGGGGTTAGATTAGTTAAGTAAACATGAGGCCTAGGTAGATTTCCAAAATCAGAGACTGTACATCCGGGGTTTAGGGAAAGAATCCATTCTATTAATAGACAAGAAACCAACTTCAATCTTTCCTAAGATGATTCTCCAAGATGAAATTGAATTCGATTTGCCTAGCATGCTTGTTGTTTCTGAATTCACTGATGTTTTTCCCGAGAGCTACAAGAGCTACAGTCTTGTTCGTGAAGAAGAAATAATGGACTATGAGACTCTGTATTGATTACAGGCTATTAAACAAGCTTACTATTAAGAATCGGTATCCTCTCCCAAGTATAGAAGATCTCTTCGATCAACTCAAGGATGCTTCAGTATTCTCAAAGATCGATCTTCGATCGGAATACTATAAAATGAGGGTAAAAGAAGAAGATGTGCCCAAGATAACCTTTTGTACTTGATATGGCCACTATGAATTCTCGTAATGCCATTCGGGCCAACGAATTCTCCGGTTGCTTTCATGGATCTAATGAATCGAGTTTTCAAGCCCTATCTCGACAAGTTCATGGTCGTCTTCATTGATGACGTCCTAGTTTACTGCCGAAACAAGAAAGAACACTTCGAACATCTTAGAATCGTATTGCAAACTCTTTGAGAACGTCAATTGTTTGCAAAGTTCTCGAAATGTGAATTTTGGCTATCGGAAGTCTCGTTCCTTGGCCATGTCATCTCAGTACAAGGAATTAAACAAGACCCGAACAAAATTCAATCCATCCCGTATTGGAGACCTCCGAGGAATATTTGTGAAATCATAAGCTTTCTCGGTTTAGCCGCATATTATCGGTGATTTGTTAAAGGATTCTCATCGTTTGCTGTAAGTTTGACAAAGTTAACCCGAAAGGATACACCTTTTGTTTGGTCAGAGAATCAACAACGAAGCTTCGATCAACTTAAACAAGCCCTGACTCATGCACCGGTTCTTATCCAACCAGAATCAGGTAAAGAATTCACTGTCTCTAGTGATGCATCTCATTTAGAACTCGGATGTGTCCTAATGCAAGATGGAAAAGTGGTAGCTTATTCTTCAAGGCAGCTGAAACCACAAGAGTCAAACTATCCAACACACGATCTATGTACTTGTATTGCTTACTTGTTAATTAACGCTCCCGAACCAGGTTTCTACTAGCCCTGGTAGGGGGTGTTACACGGGGTGTTCACGCGGATCATCACTCGCGTGTGGTAGCCACACGCATGACGTCTCAGCTCCGGCCATTTGCTTCATCTTCTCTGATGCTTCACTCGCTCTAATTGGTCCTCACCGGCACCGTTCGAATCATCAGAAACATGTAAACAGAGGAACAAGAGGGTTAAATCCCTAAATTAGAGCTCAACAATTCATGATGAAGACAAAAGGGAATTAAATCCCTAAATCGGAGCTCAAGCTAGAAAACTAGAATCCAAAACGGGAAAGGTTGATCCCTAAATTGGCGCATTAGTAAGAATCCAACAACGATCAAATTAAAGCGGCGAACAAAAAGGCAACAAGCTTAAAATTAGAGCTGAGACAAGATCAAATGAGGAAGATATTCGGGATTTAGGCTTGAAATTCAAGCAATTTTGTAACTATATAAACCCCTTTGTAATTCATGTAACAACAACAATTCCACAAGAAATCACACACAGCAATTACAGTAAACATGCTAGCATTCAGAAGTGGTAGAAGTAAACAATTGTAATAGGCATACAAGAGCAATAAGAAAAACAAATTTCTGGTAATATTTTCTACCTATTTACTTTCTATTTTGAATTAAATAAAGAAAAAGGGATTGTTTTTACCTTGTTCTTTTATGTGAAACGCCATGGAGGTTTGGTTTTAATATAAATCTGGTGGAAAAATGCAATTTCGAAGTCGCTGGACTATGGAAAAATCTAGGTTTTCTGGGAATTTCACTACCGGTGGAAGGCGGCCGGCACGATAGATCACCATCGTGTTCTTCAATTCATGAAGAACACGATGAATGCCTTCGGAGAATTCTTAAGAGTCAGTTTTGATCCGTTTTTTGGAGTAAAAGAATAATGAAATATGTTTGTTATAATTGGCATATATATTAACCCGTTTGACCCGACCCGGACCCGACTATAACCCGCGCCCTTCTTATCCGGTTCTTATACCACAACTATTTTGTTTTTAATTATTGCAATTTCGTCCTTTTCCCTTTCAATTTGGCACCAAATTTTAAATTATTTTCGAATTAACCGTCACATTTTGTTTTCTTTTAATTTAGTCCATAAGACAGATTTTTTTATAAATAAAATTATTTGCCTTTTTTTAATTTAATTACTTTGATAATTAATTTAATTTAAATATTTTGTTTCTTTATTCTTGTATGTATATATTTGTGTGTTAAACTTTGGGAATATGGACTTAAAACGTAGATTAGAGACTTGTATGTTGTAAAACTTTCATCATTCTCAATAAAACACACTTAATTATATTATAACCTTAATAATTAAAAGGAATATAGACATTTCTTTAGGATTATTCTCTACTTAGATTTTAACTAAAAGACTTTAACACATTAAATTTTCTTGTTGGCTTACTAAAAAAGTGAAAACTTAATTGACATGGTGTCTTATCAAACGGGAATAACGGGTTAGCACCAGGAGTGTTGGCGGTGATTAAAGTGCATTTCTCGGGCGATAAGGTCGTTAAGATAGATTTACATTCACTTTGCAGACAAATAAATCGAATTTTTGTGAACTTGCAAATTCCAGTTTTCAAAGCATTTTTTAGAAATCAATTAGGTAGCAATTTTTGGGTGTTGTGGGGGTGCTAACCCTTCCCCACACGTAACCGACCCCCGAACCTGTTTTCTTGTTTTTCGTGAACCAAAAATGTTATTTTGATAAATAAAAAGTTTCATTAAAATAACTCTTGTTTAGAAAGTGATCCAATCACACTTTTTAAAAAGGTTTGGTGGCGACTCTATGATTTTATACAGTTTTTCAAAACGTCAAGACTCATAAAAAGGCTTGCGACAGCTTGGCGACTCTGCTGAGAACTTTTTGTTTTTATAAAAACAAAAGAGGGTCCGGCCACAAATTGTTTTCAAAATGTTTTAGAAAAAAAAAATTTGCAAGTTCACAAAAGTTTCAATTTATTTGTCCGCTTGATAATCTGTAATTCTATTTTACGCATTTTAAAAAAAAAATTATAACAAAAGCTCTATTCCCGAGCTCTACCCAATTGTTAAGTGAGGGGAAAATGCTTTGCTCATGTCAGAATATTGATCTCTTTATGAGCCTAGCAAGTACCTTCGAGACTCATATGCCTCATGTCTTCGTAAGGATATTGATTATTCGAGAAGACTTAGGAAGTGAGTCCTCCTAAGTTGAACTTGGTTCGTTTGAAACCTATAATGGGTGAGAACCAGGGGCTTTGATACCCTTATTAGGGGACAACAAGGAACTAGGTACCTTTCAGAACCAAACTGTTTGAGAACTTAGAGCCCACCCCAATAGAGCCATGCATAAAACCTAGGGTTTTAGGTAATAAAGGTAGGCATGTCCTGGAGTGCTGGAATGTGCTGCCCATAATTGTTTGTGAACTTATTTTGAATTCTCTGTGTTTTCTTGATTCTTAGCATTCTTCCCTTGTCTTGTTGTTTTGCATAACCATGCATGCCATATCATGACATATTTAGAAGGGGTTGATTCTCAAAATCATTGCTCAAATTTGAAAAGCTATTGTTATGGAAATAAGAATTTTGAAAAGGTTCGACATTGGTATGAGATGAATCAACGGACATTTGGAGATAGCCCAGTAGCTAATCATGAGACAGATACTTCAGAATATGCCCATATCGACATTAAACAAAACAATGTGCAAGAATTGTAGGAAACCTGGGAACACTTTGATTATGAGACTAAGCAGTTGTTCCATGAAGTCTGCGGTGACATAGCCTATCTCTTGTACGTGAAGGTCGATGAACAGCTTCTGAAAGCCTTGATTCAATTCTATAATCCAAGATATTGTTGCTTCACTTTTAATAAAGAAGATATGATGCCTACATTCGAGGAGTACTTAGCCCTTTTCAACTTGTGCAAAGTGAAGAAGAACTGTGTTTATGACAAGCCACCTAAAAACAAAAACTCACATACAAAACTTGTAACACCCCATCCATGGGTTAGCCGTAATCCCAAAGCAAGAGATAGGTTACTTGTCGAACAAGTAACCTCAATATAGATAACTTGCGATGCAAGTATCCCAAACACAACAATACAATACATACAAGTAATCCACAATAATCAAAACAAACATACTTAGCATGCTAATTTAGGTACTAATTTGTTTCGTTTCATACTTATATCCTAAGTTACCACTTTTATATTACAATTTACCATTCCATTTCAATACACATACACCATTTGAATATCAATGACAAGTATGGCATACTTCACATTAGGTTTCTATTAGACATGACCCAACTTACATTCTTATTACATGTTCATATACCATATTCGATCAACAAGGTGGTAACTTAACACTTTTCATTTGATTCTTTTTCAAACAAGACATACTATTTAATGGCATCCTTAGCTAGTAACATTGTTAATGCATGTTTGTGCATACCTTAGCTCCAATCCAAGCATTGACGAATCATACCAATGGCCACAAGAACAAATGCAAGATCATACAATATTGGTATAGTATTCGAATGATACAAGGTTTCAACAATTATTGAATTATTTTCATAATTTGCGCAGCATAATACTTATTTATATACATATCAACATAGTTATATACATAGTTTAAGTCACCATGTTGGTTACAAGATAGGCCCATACATGTTATAGAAAATTACAAGTCTTAAACACACAACAAAATGCAAGATCATGGCTAAATATTACAATTTCTAGTGCCACCAAACTAGGAGCGTGAGTATAAAAACATACTTTCAAGCTTGCTTCAAAACGTTGCTTTGAGCTCAAGGTATCCTCTTGAAAGTGTCCTTAATCTGTTATGGGAAGAATGAAGAGTAGAGTGGTAAGTACAAGTTATGTACTATTCGAGTGTATCCTCTTGAAAGTGTCCTTAATCCAAGTTTACAAGTATTTCAAAGAATCAAGATCATCACTACATGTCATATAATATTGTAATGCATGGGGTAAACATAAGCAAGCTTCACATATCACACATTCAACATAGCAACATCCATCATGTATACATATCATGCTATTCGAATTATTGCTTAGGAGACAAGCAGTCAAAAACACCAAATACCATGTAGACATTCTTACACAATAACATCATCTATGCATTTCTTTCATGAAAAGTAACAAGTTATACAATCATTCATGTGTTATTTTTCAAGACAAGGATGTTCATTCAAGAATCTTACAAAACAAGTAATGTTCACATCATACATCCAAGACAAACAATGTTCATTTCAAGTTATTAATTCATCTCCAACACCCTTAGTAATTAGTTCACTAGATAATCAAATCTTCAACAATATGCACCAAAGTGCCAATATGCACCGTAGTGCCAATATGCACCGTAGTGCCAATATGCATGGTCGTGCCAATATACACCGTAGTGCCAATATGCACCGTTGTGCCAATATGCACCGTAGTGCCAATATGAGCTCTAGATTCTAAGGCATGCCCTCCTATCTATCCAAACTAGCTACCAAGGTTGTTTGATTATCAATTTCATTCAAGCCTTATACAATTCATTAATCAAAACATGATTATGTCATTCATAGGCGAAGCCCTTAGGCTTATGGAGTATGAACTCCCAAGACAAGTTTATCCATGCCATTCGAATGGTATGAACACAAGGTGGACCATTGTTCATTTCATTTCAAGCAAGTCATGCATATCAATCACAAACACGTTCATATGTACGCAATGTGCGTACCTTATTCTCCAAGCAAGCATGCCATTTCTAACCTTTGGCATAAGCAATGCAACATGTCAAGTATGTCATTTGATTTGCTTAACAATCAAGTAAACAAGTAGAACATGGCATCAAACAAGTTGTCATTCATATTATTCTTCCCTTAGTTAGCCAAATATGTATTAGGTCATGTTACATGGCAATGTCATTGAATTAACACAGTAGCAAGATTGGTTAGGACCTAAGTCCTAACCCTAAGGAAGGTTACACTCACTATACTCCTAGCTAATCACTTGTCTTGTATCCAAATTCCTTTGCCTCTTGCTCTGGGATGTTCACTCTTTTCTTCCTCTTCCACAACTTTCTGCCCTTGGTCTAGCAAGCATAGCACATACAATTCATCAAAACATGCACATAATGTCACACATATATAGTAATAGTGTTACGGTATTTGTACCTAACATTTAGCTACAGTTTTTATGCTTTCTTTTAAGCATTTCTTACTTGTTCATCTTTATATTGGTATTACCTCATTTTAGGACATAATTGGACATATTACAATGTCCCAAAACTGTTTTTGAAACAGTTTGCTTCTAGGTGTAAAAACAGTCCCAAACTGCCCAGGACACTGTTGCCTAGCAGAGTTTGCACATTGTCCCTTTAAATGGTCATATCTTTTAATACGTACGTCAGGATTTCAATTAGTTTACACCGTTTGAAAGCTAAAAAATATTTTCTTTATGACCATATAAGGCTTTCATTTTAGTTATTATCCCATTAATACAGTTTTTACTCAAAGACAGGGCATCCTGCTTTATTGGGCAGTTTGCACTATCTCTAGTATTTCTACTCTACATTTCAGTACACAACCCAGAGTTTAGCTCTGTTTTCACCTAGTGAATTTAGACATTCCAAGGTGTTGTCCATAAAAATTTCAGCCTTAAATTCACTATATACAATTTTTAGTGATTTTTCAAAGTCACTACCCAGTACAGAATGTTATGGGCAGATTACACTAGGTTGCATTTCTAGTTCCTTATTTCATTCTAGCAAAGTCCTAACATGAAAATTTCATTCATGATCATGTTCATACATGTCTAGGCCATCATAATTTACCTAACAATGTTCTCAAAACAGGGCATAATCATGTTCAATCTTGTTTGATCTATTTGATAACATTTGTACACCAATTAACCCACTAGGCAGTCCATTACCTAATTTAAATAGTTCAATTAGGTGTAGTCGCATTTTCCAGAAAGTTACCTATTCAATTCAATCTTCTTTTTACCTGGAAAGATGTTAAAACAGAGTTCTAAGTTCATTTAGCATGCTTACACAAATTCTCAATCAAAACAGTCCCTAACAAGACTGCTTTCTATCATGTTCATGTTTCCCAGATTTTCCGGCATTGGTTACTAACAATTTAGCTTGTTTAGCACCTTATTACATTACCTAGTCATGATCATGTTCAATTCATTAGTTCCATAGCTCAATTACATGTTCTAACAATTCAATTCTTACAACAACATTTCATTTCAAATTTCTAGCAATCTAATTCTTGTTACACCTTCACTTACACATAAATTACAGCATAATACCTAGTGTTCATTTTCCAAATTTACATAATCCTACAACAATTCAATCATCTAACAAAATATTCAATAGTTAATTTCATCTACAATCATCAAAACAGCCCAAGTCAATAAGTATATTCGATTGAACAAGGATAGAATCATACTTACTTTGCTTCTAGCTTTAATTTCCTTACAAAATCCTATACATGCAAGCTTAATTTCCCTTCAATCAATGGTTGATCTCTCAATTTTCCTCTCTCTAAGTTCCCTCTTCATTTCGGCATGAAGAAGAGAATGGATGAAGATGACATCCAATTTAATGGATTTTTGAAATGTCCAAAATGTCCTTTAATTAATCCTTACTCTAAACTTAATCAAGGGCATTAGGGGAATCAAATAGTTTAGCATGAAATCATCATATTTCTCATTTAATTCAACTAGGTCATTCTAAATTGGTTACAATTTTCTTTTAATCTTTCATTTTGGCAATTCACTTTGTTAATTATTCAATTCAGCCTTTAATTGACTTTACTTAATTCAAGATTATTTAACTATTTAGGAATTCTAAATAGTGGTAACATTCTAAGCCCTATTTAGGGGTGTTACAAAACTTCAGGTGTTCGCTAGTATGAGTGATGGTTGGGTTAAGGGGATGATACAAAAGAAAGGAGGCACCTTTAATTTCCCTTGGTCAAGTATCAGGAGTATAATTTCAATCCACCACAACAGGGAAAAGAGGGTTGATCTTCTAGCCATTGCAATTTATGGTTTAGTCATCTTTTTGAGGGTTTTGGGAAACATTGACGTCGCACTACTCGATTTCCTTGAACAGCTAAATAGATGAGTCAATATGGTACCAGCTGTACTTGCTGAAACCTTCATTTCCCTCAATGCTTGGCGAAAAGTTGAAGGCGTTCGTTTTGGTGGGTGTGCTCTGCTTCTGCAAGTTTGGGCCCTAGTTATTTCTGGAAGTGCCTGACATTAGCTTTATCAAATGTGTTTTCCTCGAACTTCTTACCTCTTCGAGAATTCTTGGCGAAGGAATGGCCCATGTTAAGAAGAACAAACTGATTGATATATTCAGGGATCGTCGTGATGAAGACATCGGATGGAGGGCTCCTTGGATGGGTCACACCAAAGTCCTATATAAATGTGGAGATTTTAACTTCCTAATGCTGCTAGGTTTGTGGGGAGGAATTGGATGTGCTCCTTTGCTGGTATCTCGTCAATATGGGTCTCGACAGTTTATCCCATTCACTATCGGTCTTGAATCATCAGAATTCGAGTTCCAAGGTGAGTTAAGATAGAAGGTTCAGGCAATCAGTGATGTACGGAACCATTGTTATCACATGAAGCTAAAATCTAATAGTCATTGTATGTACACCCCAGACTATGATATTTGGAGGCATACAAGAGTAAACGACAAAGTCATAGCACCTAAATTCAGACAGGCCAAGTCTCTACCCTGGACTATCATCATCTTTTTCATTTAATTGAACTAGGTTATTCTAAATTGGTCACAATTTTCTTTTAATCTTTCATTTTGGCAATTCACTTTGTTAATTATTCAATTTAGCCCTCAATTAAGTTTACTTAATTCAAGATTATTTAACTATTTAGGAATTATAAATAGTGGTAACATTATAAGCCCTATTTAGGGGTGTTACAATTCTCCCCCTTAAATTAAATTCATCCTCGAATTTACCTGAATCGAATAGGTGAGGATACTGCTTCCTCATGACTTCTTTAGACTCCCAGGTAGCTTTTTCCACCTTATGGTTTCTCTATAATATCTTAACAAGGGGAACAAGCTTGTTTCGAAGCTTCCTTACTTCCCAGTCAAGAATCTGAATAGGTTCTTCTTCATAGGACAAATCGGGATTCAATTCTACTTCTTCAGGCTCAAGGATGTGTGAAGGATCAGATTGATACCTTCTGAGAATTGAAACGTGGAAGACATTCTGTATTCTATCGATCTTTCTAGGAAGATCTAGTCAATAGGCTACTGGACCAATTCTTTCAACAACTTCAAATGGTCCGATGTATCGAGGACTGAGCTTCCCTTTTCTTCCAAATCTGAGCACTTTCTTCCAAGGTGAGACCTTTAGGAAGACTTTGTCTCCAATAGCATACTAGATGTCTCTCCTTTTCAAGTCAACATACGCTTTCTGTCTATCGAAACTGTCTTCAATTGATCATGAATGATCTTGATTTGTTCTTCAATTTCCTGAAGCAGTTGAGGTCCTAGAATCTTGTTCTCTCCCAATTCGATCCAACATAGAGGAGTTCTACATCTTCTACCATATAGAGCTTCGAATGGTGCCATTTGAATAGAAGATTGATAGTTATTGTTGTAGGCAAATTCTATAAGAGGTAGGGATTTCTCCCAATTCTTTATGAAATTGATAACACAGGCTCGTAGCATATCTTCTAGTACTTGAATGATTCTCTCAGATTGGCCATTTGATTGAGGATGAAAGGCCATGCTAAGATGTACTTTAGCTCCTAGAGCTTTATGCAGAGAATTCTAGAATCGAGAAGTGAATCGAGGGTCACGATCGGAGATGATTGCTTTAGGTACACTATGTAACCGAATCACTTCATGGATGTACAGATCGACAAGGGTTTCCAAGCTCATGTTCATATGAACATGGATGAAGTGAGTAGATTTAGTGAATCTATGAACAATCATCCATACAACATCATTTTTTCTTGTAGTAGAAGGAAGACCAGTGACAAAGTTAAGCACTTGGATACGAAGTCCGTGATTGCAGATTTCATGCTTGGCCACCAGTATAGTGGCTTTAGGTCCTTATACATCTTAACCGATCTAGGATGGATTGAGAAAGAACTTTGATGTGCTTCTTGCAACATTTCCCACTTCAATTGTTTGTTGTTAGGAACATGGACTCTATCTTTGAAATAGAGGAGTCCATATGACTTGAGGGTGAAATCGGAGCTAGACTCAGAAGCAAGTTTAGACATGATCTTCTAAAGATCTTGATCAACTTGTTGAAGTTCTTTGATCCTCGAGACTAGATTGGATTGAACATGAAGTTTAGACAAGAATTTTCGGCCTTTGGATAGTCAGAAATAAGCGTTTATAGCTGTAGTAACTATGAACGAATTAACAAGGTCATTAGAATGATTTTCAATAGATTTCTTGCAATGCAAGGAACTATTCGAATTGTTACCTATATAACAAGGCATTGTTTTCGAATTGTTTCTTGAAGAATAAGGTATTATTCGAATGCTTTCTTTTAAGCTAAGAAAGACTCAATTTCAATGGTTACATGTATTTTAGGCACTATTCTTATTCGAATGGGTTACTTTTGTAACCTAAGAATGTTTAATTTGAATATTTACTTATATTTCAAGGAAGATTTTGAGTTGTTACTTATCAAACAAGAAGGATACAAAATTGAATGAATTCACTTAGAATTTTGGATTTAGGAGTTAGCCGAGTATGGTCTGCGACTAAGGGCGTAGCAACTACGTTTGCTTTCCCCGAGTGGTAGTCAATAACCAAGTGGTAATCCTTATGTAATTGAGCTATCTCCTTTGCCTCAGATTCAAGTCCTTCTGAGTTAGGAAGTATTTGAGACTTTTGTGATCGGTAAATAGATTGCATATCTCTCCGTATAGATAGTGTCTCCATATCTTGAAAGCAAATACGATAGCTGCTAGTTCCAGATAGTGCGTTGGATAATTAGACTCATGTGGCTTCAATTTCCTTGAAGCGTAAGCAATTATGTTCCCATCTTGCATCAGGACACAACAGAGTACTAGACGAGAAGCATCACTGTAAACAGTGAATTCTTTACCTGTAGGTTAGGAAGAATGAAAGAAGAGTGATAAGTGCAAAAATGTACTTAGTGAGGTAGTAAATAGTCTATCCATTTTGTTAATTCATGTTTCATGCATTTTAGATCAAGTGTAGACCTAGCTAAGGCTTCCAAGTAATAAAGTAGACTTAGCTAGTCTTTCAAGTAACAAGAGTGACCTTATCTAGTCTTTCAATCATCAAGGATATTCTATATAGGATAGCAGGCATTTGGCCATCAAGCGTAGGCATCAAGAAAGCATAATTCATGAATCAAACAACATGCTTGCAAAACAAGAAACAAAGGAGTCATGCTTTTAAATCAGGCAACATAAATTTGATGGTATACAAGACTAGTATCATGTATAATTGAATCTTATTTCATTGTTTATTTTATTAAACAACCCCTTGGTACTTAGTTTGTATAGGTAATCAAGTCTCCAACCAACTTTCGCCACAATATGCATCGTAGTGCTGGTCAACCCTCCTATTGTCGCCAAAGACCACATATGTACCCTTCGTCTGTCGCCAAATAGGGGCCTTAGCCCTAGATCGTAGTCCACCCGTACAAAATGAGCTCTAGACTCTAAGGCATGCCTTTCTACCTAATCCAACTAGCTACCAAGGTTGTTCAAATTACCATTTTTTCAAGTTATCATGTTCATTACCATGTTTATGTCAATCAAGATCATTCCAAGTTAAGCCCTTAGGATATTTAGCCTTAGCTCACAAGTCAAGTGGTTTCAAGATTCATTTCATCAAATGAGATAACATCATATCTCAAACAAGTCATTAGCATTCAACCATGTTGTATCATGGCACATACAAGCAACCAAGTTATCACTAATCATGCTTAAACAATTTGAATAGGCTTGTACATAATAGGATCATGTTTCATGTGTTTCTTTAATTCATCCTTCCCTTATTAAGTCAAATTCATTCTTAGATTCATTATCATAACAAGAATGTAACAAATACATTGGTTAGGACTTAGTCCTAACCCTAGAGGTAACTACACTCACAATACAATCCAAGCAAGCTACCAATTATCTTGTACAGCTATCCCCTTGTTCTTAGCCCTTGAATGATTTCCTTTTTCTTCCTCAATTTGCTACCCTTGGTCTAGCAAGCATAACACATACACATTTCATCAAAACAAGCACAATATATCATACAATCATAGTAGCAATGTTATCACAATGTACCTAACATTTAGCTACTGTTTTTATACTTCCTTTTAAGCATTTCTTACCAATTTATCTCCACATTGCTATTGCTTCATTTTAAAGCATAATTGGACAGACTACAATGTCCCAAAACTATTTTGGAAACAATTTGCATTCAGGTGTAAAAACAGTCCCAAACTGCCCAGGACACTGCTGCCTGGCAGTTTGCACACCGTCCCTTTAAATGGCCATATCTTTTAATCCGTACGTTGGAATTTCGATTTCTATACACATTTGGAAACCAACAAAATTTCATAGAAGTCCATGTAAGACTTGCATTTTAGTTCTTATCCACTTAATACAGTTTATTGTTCAAGGACAGGTCATTTACACTGCCTGGACAGTTTGCACTGTCCTGCAATTCCTATTTACAGTTTCCAGCATAGGACCCGGTTTTCAGTTATGTTTTCACCTAATGAATATATACATTCTAAGGACCATTTCATTAAAATTTCAGCCCTGAATTCAATCTACACAATATTTGGTGAATTTTCAAAGTGACTGCCCAGAACAGAGCAATTCTGGGCATATTGTACCTATTCACATTTTAATGCCTTTAATTCATTTTAACCAATGTCTTGGTCCTATAATTCATTTCATATGACATCCTAAACATGTTAAGTCAATGTTAATTCATTATTCAAGGCTGCCAAAACAGGGTAAGTTGGTTACAATGCCTAATCTTGCATGTTTACTCAATTTCAATTCCACAAAACAGTTTCTAGCTTACATAACTATGTTCATACTTTTATCCTTACATTTCCAGCATTGTTTGCAATCAATTAAATTTGTTTAAAATATTCTATACATTACCTATTCATGATCATCATCAATTCATTAATTCCATAGCTCAATTTTAAGTTGTAATCATTCAATTTTCACTTCAACAACACAATTCAATTTTCCAGCAACCTAGGTTTGTTACACTATCACAAACACATGATTTCCAGCTTGTACCTAATGTTCATTCTTCAATTTTGCATAATTCTACAATCATTCAATCATCTAACAACATATTCAATGTCTAATTCCATCTATAATCATCAAAAACAGTCCAATTCAACAATATAGTTGCCTATTCAATTAAATACAAGTAGAATCGTACTTACTTTGCTTCTAGCTTAATTTCAATGAAAATTTCCTACACATGCAAGCTTAATTCCCTCTTCAATGGCTGAATTTTCCAAGCTTTCTCTCTCAATTTTCTTCTCTCAATTTAGTTCCAATACTTCTAGGCTAGAATTTAGGGTGTTACACCCCAGCTCATAATTAAGGCACCAACGTCGTTTCCATACAAGAATAGCAAGCAGGTACCTTGGAATTACACTTGTGAGGTGACAAACTTAGGAGAAACATCTATCCAAGAAAAAAGGAGAACCGGTCAATGAGGTGAGCCGTTTCACAACGAGTGGAAGGCTCTATTCCCAGATAATAGCATAGTATAGAGATGCGGCTCAAAGAAAGGCTGCTGCTGAAGAGCCTGAAAAATAAGATGATAGAGATTTCTTTAAGGAAAAACTGACAACATATCATGAGCCTGTAAAGAAATCAGAGGCTCAAGAATTCTTGAAGATCCTAAAACACAGCGAATACAGCATCGTGGAGCAACTCCACAAGCTTCTGGATTGAATTTCTATGCTTTTCATGCTATTAAGTTCTGAGGGCCACCACGATGCCTTGTTAAAGATTTTAAACCGGACATTCATACCAAAAGAGATCACAACTGATGAGATGGATATGTTAGTCAGTAACATTGTTGTCAACAACTTCATCTCATTCAATGACGAGGAAATACTAGGTGAAGCAACGAGAACTTGCAAGGCTTTACACATCACTACCAGATGTAAAGGACATATGTTACTAAGTGTCCTTATTGACAATGGGTCGGCACTAAATGTTCTGCCGTTAGCCACATTGAAGAAACTGTTAATAGATAGTTCTCATATGAGAGCTTATCAAAATACGGTTAGAGCATTTGATGGAACTCAGAAGGATGTGTTAGGGAAAATTAAGGTGCCTTTGCAAATTGGACCAATGACCTTCGACGTTGAATTTGTGGTCATGGATATAAGAGCTAGTTATAGCTGCTTGCTTGGGCGCCCATGGATTCACGCAGCAGGAGCAGTCCCATCTAATTTACATTAGAAATTGAAGTTCATGATCGATGGTCAACTGATAACTGTCAGTGCAGAGGAATAAATCATTGCATCAATAACCACTGATGCACTATTTATCAAGATCGATGAGGGTATGCTCGAGTGTCATTTTAGGACATTGGAGCTAGTCAATGCAACCATTTTCACTAAAGGGAGCAAGGTGCCAGAACCGAAATTATCAAGTTGTGCGAAGATGCAGGTAAAATAAACGATTGGGAAAGGAGCTAAAATTGGGAAAGGATTCAGAAAGAGACATCAAGGAAGGTTGTATCCCTAGTAATCCAAGTGAAAAAAGATTGGTTTGTCTTGGGTTTTAAGCCCAAAAAATGGCAAAGAAGGGTTGAAATCATAAAGCATCAAGATAGGAGAAAAGCTAGACTGAAGGGAGAGGAAATTGAGTGGAAGCCGATGACTTCCCCTCCCCTGAGTCATAACTTTATATCTGGAGGCGTGCTAGATCCAAATACCCCAATTAGTGAAGAAGGAAAAGGAAAGAATGCTTTATGTGAAGCGTTTGAAAAGTTGAGTATTAATGATGTGACTGACGAAGAGAAAGAGAGTTAGTACCTGTCAATGATCCGACCTTGCTCCGAGCTTGACAATTGGACTGCTAAAGAAATTCTTGTAGTCTGTAAGACATGTCCAAAGTAATTCTCAAAACCAACCTCTTTTGCTCCAGGCCCAGAGACAATAGGGGATCTTATGTAAAGGGCCTATGTCAAACATTTAATTTGAATTCAATAAAAGATGCATTTCCTTAAATCTTCTGTGGCAAACTTTCTTTCCATAAATGAAAACCATAAACCATAAAGTTAAAAACATAAAAAAACATTCCATTCATTTTGTTTTTCCCTTCCTTTGTATATATCTTTTGCCTATTCCTTTTTTCAGGTCTTCAAATGTCATTGACATAAATGAATCTGAGTCTGACTTCAAGGTTGACTTTGAATTGCCTCTATGCTTGGAAGAAGTTGGAAATATTGACAATGAGGAAGAATATGAAGTACATAGTGATATGCACAGAATGGTAGAAGGAGAAGAAAAGTAGATTCTACCACATAAAGAGGAACTAGAAACATTAAACCTCAAAACTGAAGGAGAAAAGCGAGAGGTAAAGATTGGTACTACCATTACGGCCAAAACTAGACAATGTCTGATTAAGCTTTTGAAAGATTTTAAAGATATTTTTGCTTGGTCGTGCCAAGTTATGCCTGGCCTTGACACCAACATCGTCATGCACAGGCTCCCAATAAAGAAATGATGTGAACCTATAAAGCAAAAGCTTAGAAGAATGAAGGCTGAAACACTCCTTAAGATTAGGGATGAGGTAAAGAAGCAGTATGATGTAGGATTCGTCGAGGTAGCCAAGTATCCAGAATGGGTGGCGAATATTGTCCAAGTACCAAAGAATGATGGAAAAGTACGAATGTGTGTTGAATACAAAGACCTCAATAAGGCAAGCTCTAATCACAACTTCCCGCTCCCACATATTGACACTTTAGTCGACAACAGGGCTGGACATTCACTCTTCTCTTTCATGGACAGTTTCTCTGGGTATAACAAGATCAAGATGTGCCCAGAAGACATGGAAAAGACAACTTTTGTGATGCTATTGAGAGCTTTTTGCTATAAGGTGATGCCCTTGGACTCAAGAATGCAGGGGAACTTATCAAAAGGCCATGGTCACCCTTTTCCATGATTTGATGCATAGAGAAATAGAGGTATATGTCGATGACATGATCGCCAAATCTAGATGACAGGATCGCCAAATCTCGATCCAAGGAGGAACATTTGGTCAATTTAGAAAAACTCTTCCTGTAACACCCTAAGATTGGCCTGGAAATGTTACCACAATCTAAACAATAGGATAATTGAATTCATAAGTTAATCAATTTAAAGAAGAATGAACATTGGCCATCCTTAAGATCAAATAAGTGAGATTATAACCAAATTAAATTGAAATTAAAACCAGAAGGCACAAATGGAAGGATGGAAATGTGAACATGCAAAATATTAGAGTTTGCATGCAAATGGGATTAAGATTAAGGGCCTTGACACATGTTCTCAATTGAAGAGAACATGTGCCAATTGAGGATGACTCACGGTAGCTTTAGGAAAGATGAAGAAAGAAATATTGTTATCTTCATCACATTATCCTCCATGGCCGATTGGTAGAGAGAGAAAGGAGAGAGAAAAGCTTCATTGATCACCTTCAAATTCAAGCTTTTTGATTGAGCCTTGATCAAATTTAGCTTGGAGAAGGTATAATGCTTGATTCCAACTTGTTATAGAATGGTCGAATCTTGAATTGATGATGTCTTTGTTGTATGAATTGAATTGGATGATTTTTATGTGTGTTAGGAGCATGCTAGCTTCAATTTGAACTTGAAATTATGGATACTAGTAGTCAATTTGATAAAGGAAATATGTATAGTTGCTGGAAATTTGTGAAATGTGTACATGGTTGAAAACAGTCTTGATTTGGGACTATTTTGGATAATGAAAATGTTAGACATGTCAATTGGATATAGAACCCTGTTTTGATCATGTATCTAGATGAAAGGAAGATTGAATTGAATAGATAACTTTCTGGAAATGTGAAAACGCCTAATTGGACTAGTTAAATTAGGCAATGGACTGCTCAATTGGTAAATTGAATGTGCAATGTTGATCAAATAGATCAAATTAGGTTCAACATGATAATGCCTTGTTTTAAGCACATGGCTAGGTGAATTAGAATGACCTAAACATGTAAGAACATGAAAATGAATTGAATTGCCATGTTAGAACCTTGCTTAGGTGAGTTAAGAAGCTAGAAACTAAACCTAGTGTAATCAGTTAATAAGCTAGGTGAATTAGAATGACCTAGACATGTATTTTGTGTTAATGGTCGAATGTATGAGTTTAGTATAAGGCTTGATTGGAAACAAGTTCATGCAATTGTATGTTCAAATAACATGTTTAGTAAAATAGGTAAGAGATGTTACATGTATGCATTGTAGGATCAATGAGATGAATTGGAAGTATAATGCACACTTAGGCAAATCGAATGGGAAGTGGTATAAGATAAAGATTTTAAATCATGAAAGTAGTAACTTGTAATGAAAGCACAAAAGGAATTAAGTTAGTGACCTATTCGAATGGTTTTAGGTTGAAGTAAGAATCAAAATGTAAGTTGCTTGCATGATAAGTAATGAATGCTTGGTTTCTTGTTAGTTAAGTAATTCATCTAATAAGGATGAGTTATCAATGTCTTGTCTTGTATTGTAATACTTGTATTGCTTGCCTTGTCCTTGTTGCTTGCTTAAGTAACGCTCCCGAGCCGGTTTGCTACTAGCCTAGGGTAGGGGGTGTTACATTTAATTGGTAATCAGAGATTTAGGTTTAGTCGATTCTAGGACTAAACCGGGCTATCATGCATCATAGAGGATACTTGTGCCACCTAGGAGACTTGTATTGAATAGCTTGTGCCTTGCTTATTAAACTGAATCCCTAATTGTTCTATTTGAACATATAATGTCTGAAATGAGACATGTCTGGGACAAAAAAAGTCCTGAAGGCTCATCGAATGATGGAGACAGTGTGAGGATGGAGCAGAATCCTCCACAACAACAAACTCAACCCCGAGCCCAACCTGCAGCTCAATAGGAAGCTCCTGCTATAAATCCTATGATGCAGGAATGTCTCCTGAGTATGAAGGAGATGTTCAATCATCTAGTAACTGCTTTGAAACAAGACCATCCTATTGCTGATCCTGTTGCTATGCCAAACAGAGCTTCGATTAACAAGCTGGCTCAACACCGGGCCTATACTTTCACTGCACTAATGAAGCTAATCCCGAAGTAGCTAAGTATCAATTAGAGGCCACTATTAAAATCTTGACTAAACAACTACCTTGTCCTGATGAGAACAAGCTCGAATGTGCCATAGCTTTGTTAGCAGATGAAACTCTAAGCTGGTGGGAAACCACTACCCTAACTGCTCCTGCGGAAGCTGAAACTTGGAAATTCTTCCTCGATGAATTCAGGAAGAAATACATCAATGAACAGTACCTGGCCGAGCGCCAAAAACGTTTCTTGTATGTCAAGCAAGGTGGCCGACCCATTGAACAATACATGAGTGATTTCTGCAAGTACAAGTTAAAATACATCAACACTGATGCTGATAAATGTCAAATGTTCATTGATGGACTGAATGATGAACTAAGTCCTATCTTCACTGCCCTAGGTATCACTAACTTCCAAAACTTGGTGAATCGGGCTATTGCAACTGAGGCAAAGATGAAGGCCTCTGAGAAACGCAAGAGTGTAACTCTTGGAAGGACAAAGGATCAAGAAATGATGACAAGCCTCACTGGCAGTCAAAGAAATATAAACACTCTAAAGATCACTCCTCAAGTTACACTCTTGTTCAGAAAAGAAATTACATACCGAGACCTCAATCGGTAACAAGCCTGCAACCCCGATCATCTTTGTTGATAGTACGGGGAATTCTGGCAAAGCTGCTCAGTATCCTACTTGCAACTTCTGTCAAAAGCACCACACAAGGCAATGTAGAACTCAAAATAATTTGTGTTTCTTATGTGGAGCCTCCGATCATTATATCCGGGATTGTCCTCAGAATCCTAACAAGGTTCCAACTCAAACTTCCGCAAATGCTAGCTCAGCTCCATCTAATCGAAACAAGTACCCAAGACAAGCTCAGTCCGGGAATCAAAGAAAAGGTAGAGGCCAACATTCGGCACCTACACACCAAGAATCCTAAGCCCCTACTCGAATCTACCATATTCATGGGAAAGATGAAGAAGAAACACTCGATGTTATTGTAGGTACTGTTGAATTAAATTCAAGTGTTGCATATGCTTTGATTGATTTGGGATCTACCCACTCTTTTATATGTTCTTCTGTAATTGCTAAGTTAAACTTAAAACCCAAACTTGTTAAGATTAGCCTTGCAGTTTCGAACCCTACCGGAGGAAATATGCCTATTAAATTTCTTTGCAAGCAATGACCTATAAGCATTCGAAATGTGCCTTTTCCCATGGACCTTAATGTCTTGCCTTGTTGTGAATTCGATCTAGTGTTAGGACAAGATTGGCTAAGCAAATATGAAGCCTGGATATATTGCCGAAATAGGAGACTTTATCTCCGGGGTTTAGCAAAAGAATCAATCCTCCTAACTGATAGAAAATCGACCTCAATCTTTGTTGTAATGACTATGCAAGATGAATTTGAATTTAGCTTACCTAGTATGTCAATTTCATCTGAATTCATTGATGTTTTTACCGAGGAACTACTTGGTCTCCCTCCAACCAGATAAGTAGAGTTTGGGATTGAAGTTCAACCTAGAACCACTCCGGTGTCCATCACACTCTATCGAATGGCACCTGTTGAATTGAAAAAAAACTCAAGAAGCAACTCCAAGAACTACAAGATAAAGGCTTTATTCGGCCTAGCTTATCTCCTTGGGGTGCTCCAGTCTTGTTCGTGAAGAAGAAAGATGGGACTATGAGACTCTGTATTGATTACAGACAATTGAACAAGCTCACTATCAAGAATCAGTAACCGCTCCCAAGGATAGAAGATCTCTTTGATCAACTCAATGATGCTTCGGTGTTCTCAAAGATCGATCTTCGATCGAGATACTATCAAATGAGGGTAAAAGAAGAAGATGTACCCAAGACAACCTTTCGTACTCTATATGGCCACTTTGAATTTCTTGTAATGCCATTCGGGATAATGAATGCCCCAGCTGCTTTCATGGACCTCATAAATCGTGTATTGAAGCCCTATCTTGACAAGTTTGTGGTCGTCTTCATCGATGACATTCTGGTGTATTCTCGGAATAAGAAAGAACACTTTGAACACCTTCAAAATGTATTGCAAACTCTATGAGAACATAAATTGTTCGCAAAGTTCTCTAAGTGTGAGTTTTGGCTATTGGAAGTCTCGTTCCTTGGCCATGTCTTCTCATTAGAAGGAATTAAAGTAGACCCGAGCAAAATTCGATCCATCATGGATTGGAGACCTCCGAGGAATGTTGGTGAGGTTAGAAGCTTTCTCGGTTTAGCTGGGTATTGCCGCAAGCTTGACTAAGCTAACTCGCAAAGATATGCCCTTTGTTTGGTCGGAGAACCAACAATGAAGCTTCGATCAACTTAAACAAGCCCTGACTCATGCTCTAGTTCTTATCCAACCAGAATTGGGCAAAGAATTCACTGTCTATAGTGATGCATCTCATTTAGGAATAGGTTGTGTCCTAATGCAAGATGGAAAAGTGGTAGCTTAGGCTTCAAGGCAACTAAAACCACACGAGTCAAACTACCCTACGCACGATCTAGAATTGGCAGCTATCGTGTTTGCTCTCAAAATATGGAGACATTACTCGTACGGGGAGAAATGTAACCTGTTCACAGACCACAAGAGTCTCAAATACCTCATAACTCAGAAAGATTTGAATCTGAGACAAAAAAAATGGTTAGAATTGCTTAAAGACTATGATTTGGTTATCGACTACCATCCGGGGAAAACAAATGTGGTTGCCGATGCACTTAGTCATAGACCATACTCGGATAAACTCCTAAATCTAAATCCTAGAATAATTCATTCAAATTTAATCTTTCTTGGATTACAAGTAATCCATTCGAATTGATCTTCCTTGTCCTACAAGTAACTACTCGAATTTTTTCCTTAATGATATTGTCCTTTTGTTTGTAGCTTCCTTGGCTATCAATGCTCATTTTCGTTTATTCAAAGGACGGAAATTCTTGTCTGAACTTCAAGTTCAATCTAGCTTAAAATCGAGAACCAAAGAACTCCAGTAAATTGATCTAGTTCTTCAGAAGGTCAAATCCAAAGTAAACTATGAGTCTAATTCTGACTTCTCTCTCAAGTCGAATGGACTGCTCTATTTCAAGGATAGAGTATGTGTTCCTAATAATGAAGAACTAAAACATGAGATGTTACAAGAAGCTCACCAAAGCTCTTTTTCGGTTCACCCGGGATCGGTTAAGATGTACAAAAATCTTAAGCCACTATACTGGTGGCCAGGCATGAAATCGGCTATCACAGACTTTGTATCGAAGTGTCTAACTTTTCAAAGGGTTAAAGTCGAGCATCAAGTCCCTACTAGATTGCTCCAACCAATCGAATTCCCTTAGTGGAAATGGGATCGAATTACAATGGATTTTGTTACTGGTCTTCCTTCCACTCCAAGAAAGAATGATGTTGTATGGGTGATTGTTGATAGATTCACAAAGTCTACTCACTTCATCCATGTTCGAATGAACATGAGCTTGGAAACCTTAGCCGAGCTATACATCCGTGAAGTGATTCGATTACACGGTGTACCTACAGCTATAATCTCTGATCTTGACCCCAGATTTGCTTCTCGATTTTGGAATTCCTTGTAGAAGGCTCTAGGAGCTAAAGTGCATCTTAGTACAGCCTTTCATCCTCAATCAGATGGACAATCTAAAAGAATAATTCAAGTTCTTGAAGACATTCTACGTGCTTGTGTTATAGACTTTGGAAAGAATTGGGAGAAATCTCTACCCCTAGTAGAGTTTGCTTACAACAATAGCTACCAGACATCTATTCAGATGGCTCCCTCCGAAGCTCTATACGGAAGAAGATGTAGAACTCCCTTGTGCTGGCCTGAATTGGGGGAAAGCAAGGCTTTAGGACCTCAATTGCTCAGAGAAACCAAAGAACAAGTGAAGATCATTCATGATCGATTAAAGGCAGCTTTTGATAGGCAAAAAACTTATGCTCACTTGAAAAGGAGAGACGACCAATACAATGTTGGAGACAAGGTCTTCCTCAAAGTATCTCCTTGGAAGAAAGTCTTCAGATTTGGAGGAAAAGAAAAGCTCAACCCTCGGTTTATCGGACCATTTGAAATCATTGAATGGATTGGTCCAGTGGCTTATCGATTGGCACTTCCTAGTGAATTCGATAAGATCCACAGTGTCTTCCATGTATTCCATGCTCCGAAGATATCAGTCTAATTCATCTCATGTTTTTGAACCCGAAGAGGTGGAATTGAATCCCGATTTATCATATGAAGAAGAGACTGTTCAGATACTTGACAAGGAAGTCAGAAGACTTCGAAACAATACTGTTCCTCTTGTCAAAGTCTTGTGGAGAAATCACAAGATTGAAGAGGAAACATGGGAATCTGAAGAGGTCATGAAGAAGCAATATCCTCACCTATTCGATTCAGGTAAATTCGAGGACAAATTTATTTTAAGGGGAGGAGAATTGTAACACCCAAAAATTGAATGGAATTCATAAGTTAATCAATTTAAAGAAGAATTAACATTGGTCATCCTTAAGATCAAATAAGTGAGATTAGAACCAAATTGAATTGAAATTAAAACTAGAAGGCACAAATGGAAGGATAGAAATGTGAACATGCAAAACATTAGAGTTTGCGTGCAAATGGGATTAAGATTAAGGGTCTTGACACATGTTCTCAATTGAAGAGAACATGTGCCAATTGAGGACGACTCACGATAGCTTAAGGAAAGATGAACAAAGAAATATTGTCATATTCATCTCATTATCCTCCATGGCCGATTGGTAGAGAGAGAAAGGAGAGAGAAAAACTCTATTGATCACCTTCAAATTCAAGCTTTTTGATTGAGCCTTGATCAAATTTAGCTTGGAGAAGGTATAATGCTTGATTCCAACTTGTTATAGAATGGTTGAATCTTGAATTGATGATGTCTTTGTTGTATGAATTGAATTGGATGATTGTTATGTGTGTTAGGAGCATGCTAGCTTCAATTTGAACTTGAAATTGTGGATACTAGTAGTCAATTTGATAAAGGAAAAATGTATAGTTGCTGGAAATTTGAGAAATGTGTACATGGTTGAAAACAGTCTTGATTAGGGACATGTCAATTGGATATAGAACCCTGTTTTGATCATGTATCTAGATGAAAGGAAGATTGAATTGAATAGATAACTTGCTGGAAATGTGAAAACACCTAATTGGACTAGTTAAATTAGGCAATGGACTGCTCAATTGGTAAACTGAATGTGCAATGTTGATCAAATAGTCATGTAAGAATTATAATGACCTAGACATGTAAGAACATGAAAATGAATTGAATTGCCATGTTAGAACCTTGCTTAGGTGAGTTAAGAAGCTAGAAACTCAACCTAGTGTAATCTGCCCAGAATGCTCTATTCTGGGTAGTAACTTTGAAAAATCACTATGAATTCTATAAAATAAATTTAAGGCTGAAATTTTTATGGAAAACACCTTGATATGTATAAATGCATTAGGAGAAAACAGAACTGAATTCTGGGTTGTAGAATGAAATGTAGAGAAGAAACACTAGGGACACTGCAAACTGTACAGTGTAGTAAATTACCCTGTCTTTAAGTTAAAAACTGTATTACTTGGCAAAGAACTAAAATTCAAGCCTTATATGGTTATAAAGACAATTATGTTAGCTTTCCAACGGTGTAAACCAATTCAAATTCCGACGTACAGAATGAAAGTTATGGATGACTAAGTGACTAGAGTGCAAGCTGCCTAGCAGCAACAGTATAGGCAATTGCACACTGTTTTGTGGCAATTTGTAAACTGTTTTGTAAACAGTTTTAGGACATTGACTCTGCCTTGTTTTACATGAACTAGAGTGTAGATAAGCGTAGTTAAGTGTAATGGAGAATGTATATGAGCATGCTGCCAGATTTGTGTATGTTATGTGTTTGAAACCTTGCCTTGATTGAATGATCATATGATATTCTTTTGACATGTTTGTACTTGCAATAAGATAGAACCAGGAGTAAACTTGGTGGAAGAGGATAGAGTGGATCATCCTAAAGCCAAGAACAAAGGAGTGTGGATCCAAGACTAGCTAAGCTTGGAGTGTTGTGAGTTTGGTTATCTCTAAGGTTAGGACTAGTCCTAACCAAATGCATACTTGTTTACATTCTTGAAATGTTAAATGAACCTATTCATGGACTTGAATTAAGAAGGGAAGAATGACTAGTAATGCATGAAACTTGATCACAACTTTGCATACATGTTTAATTCGAATATTTAAGCATGATTAAGTGGTAACCTTGGTGCTTATATGTGTGATATGGCATGTGATCAAGTGCTTAAAGAACTTGCTTGTAATGTATCCTACTTGATGAAATGAAACATGAAAATTACCTGAAATGTGACCTATGGCTCAAATGGCCTCAGGGCCTAATATGAAATGAACTTGCTTGACATGATCTGATCTTGATAAACTTGTATAAATGGTAAATCGAACAACCTTGGTAGCTAGTTGGACTAGGTAGAAGGGCATGCCTTAGAGTTTAGAGCTCATTGTGTCAGGGTGGACTACAGTCCAGGACTAAGGCCCCTATTTGGTGCAAAACGAAGGGTATGTATGTGGTCTTTGGCGATAGTATGAGGATTGACCAGCACTACAGTGCATCTTGTGGCGACAGTTGGTTGGAGACTCGATTATCTATACAAACTAAGTACCAAGAGGGTTGTTTAAATGATAACAATTGTATGTTACTTGTCTTGAAAGCTATGAATAGTATGTTACTTTTCTTGAAAGCCATGTATTGTATGCTACTTGTCATGTAAGCATTACTTAACTTGATTACTTGTTTTGAAAGCATGTTGTGCTTGATTCTTGATATTAAAACATGAAATATGATTCCATGTTCTTGTTCCTTGATAGCCGAATGTTTGATATCTTTAGCTAGGATTATGTTGATGCTTGAAAGCCTTAGCTAGGATCAATCTAATGCTTGAAACCCCTAGCTGGGTTCATTCTTGTTTAAATGACATAAAACTTGATATAACAAATGGTTAGAACTAGTTACTACCTCACTAAGTACATTCTTGTACTTATCAATCTTGTTTTCATTCTTCCCAACTACGGGATAAAGGATACGAGCGTTGCTTGATCTTGAAGCCTGATTACTTGAGCTTAAAGCAAGACAAAAGCATAGTTTAAGTATGGTTTCATACTTGTTTTGTATATCTCCTAGAATGGTGGCACTAGATTGTATATAGTTTATCATGTTAATGCATTTTGATACACTTGAACTTGTATATACGTTCTTGTTCTTGTTCTTGAATGGGCCTACTATGTTTATGATTTGATTAACAAAAGAGAAACAAGTTGTATAGAACTTAGATTACATGTTATGGAAAAGATTTGTTGCGCATATATGAAATTATAAATGGAAAGGAACAAATGTTTGATCTAGTTATAAGTAGTATTCGAATTCTTTGATAGTATGTATTCACTTGTGTATGTACGTATCATGTTGAAAGTGTTATTTTGTATTTGTATGGAGCTTACCAAATGGTCTACTTCATTGGGAACTAGTTACTTGCCTTGTTGTATGTATTTTGTGTTAATGGCTGAATGTATGAGTTTAGTATAAGACTTGATTGAAAACAAGTTCATGCAATTGTATGTTCAAACAACATGTTTAGTAAAATAGGTAAGAGATGTTACATGTATGCATTCTAGGATCAATGAAATGAAATGGAAGTATAATGCACACTTAGGCAAATCGAATGGGTAGTGGTATAAGATGAAGTTGTTGAATCATGAAAGTAGTAACTTGTAATGAAAGCATGAAATGAATTAAGTTAGTGACCTATTCGAATGGTTTTAGGTTGAAGTAAGAATCGGAATGTAAGTTGCTTGCATGATAAGTAATGAAGGCTTGATTGCTTGTTAGTTAAGTAACTCATATAATAAGGATGAGTTATCAATGTCATGTCTTGTAATGTTTGTATTGCTTGCCTTGTCCTTGTTGCTTGCTTAAGTAACGCTCCCGAGACGGTTTGCTAGTAGCCCGGGGTATGGGGTGTTACACTTCCTAAGACTGAGAAAGTTCCAGTTGAAGCTCAACTCGACTAAGTGCACATTTGGGGTTACATCTGGCAAGTTATTGGGTTTTGTTGTGAGTAGAAGAGGTGTTGAGATCAATTCTAATAAGATAAAAGCTATACAGGAACTTCCCCACCTCAAACACAAAAGGAAGTTAGAGGTTTCGTGGTACGATTAAATTACATCGCACGTTTCATTTTTCAGTTAACTGATAAGTGTGATCCAATCTTTAGGTTACTCAAGAAAAATAACCTGGGAACATGGGATGAAGAATGTCAAGCAGCTTTGGAAAAGATCAAGGAACTGTTGAGTAATCCTCCGGTATTAGTACCACCTGTTTTAGGGAGACCATTGATCTTGTACCTAACGGTCTATGAAAATTCCATGGGCTATGTGTTAGCGCAACATGATGATACTGGAAGAAAAGAAAAGGTGATATATTACTTGAGCAATAAATTCACTGATTGTGAAACCATATATTCGTCGACTGAAAAAATATGTTGTGCTTTGGTGTAGACAACTAGAAGGCTAAGACAATATATGCTTTATCACGTTACGTGGTTAATCTCAAAGTTAGACCCACTGAAGTTCATGATGGAAGCTCCAGCCTTATCAAGAACGTTAGCGTGTTGGCAAATGTTATTATTAGAATTTGATATCCAGTATGTGAGCCAAAAAGCTATAACAGGGAGTTCCATAGCATACTTCTTGCCAAGTCGCGCTTCTGATGACTATCAAGCGTTAAATTTTAATTTTCCTGGTGAAGAATTGATGTGTATCTCATATGATGATGAGGCTTCAATAGAGTCTTGGGTTATGAATTTTGATGGTGCAGCAAATGTGTTAGGAAGAGGTACAGGGGTAGTTCTGGTTTCACCATAAGGAGATTATTACCCTTTTACCAGTCGTTTGAAGTTCTTCTACACTAATAACATGGCAGGGTATGAGGCCTGTATAATGGGACTAAGAGAAGCTATAATGAGGAAAATCCATACTTTAAGAGTTTTTGGGGACTTTGCATTAGTCATTTATCAGATATGTGGTGAATGGGAGACAAAAGATGCTAAGTTATTAGAATACCACAAGTTGGTCCTTAAGTTGACCGAAGAATTTGATGAGATCACTTTTAAATATCTTCCCAGAGAGGACAACCAAATGGCTGATGCTTTAGCCATCTTAGCCGCCATATTTAGGGTAAGTGAGGGTTATGAGATGGTGTCTATCAAGTTACATATGCTAGATTCTCCAACTCACTGTTATGATGTGGAAGAAGATTGCCATGGTACCATGACATCTTGCAGTATGTAAAATTCTAGCAATACCCGTCTCAAGCTACAGAGAATGAAAAGAAAATGATCAGAAAAATGACATCGGGGTATGTCCTTGGTGGAGAATGTTTATACAAAATAAGTCGTAATCAAGTGCTTGTAAGATGCATGGGAGCAAAAGAGGCTCAATTAATTATGGAAGAAGTTCATGAAGGAGTTTGCAAACCTCATCCTAGTGGTTTCACCATGGCCAGAAGGATCATGCACTTGGGATATTATTGGTCAACCATGGAAGGTGATTGCATCAACTATTCTCGCAAATGCCACAAGTGTGAAATCTATGCTGACAAGGTCCGTACTCCACCTCAGCCTCTTCATGTTATGACAGCCCCTTGGCCGTTCTCCATGTGGGGCATTGATGTCATCGGTCAGATTCACCCTAACGCATCGAACGAGCATCGTTTTATCCTAGTAGCCATTGATTATTTCACCAAATGTGTAGAATCAGCCTCGTATGCAAATGTCACCAGATCCACAGTTTGAAAAATTTTGAAAAAGGAAATCATTTGTCGATACGGCTTACCTGAAAGTATCATCACTGACAACGCCTCTAACTTGAATAATAGAATGATAAGTGGAGTCTGTGAACAGTTCAATGTTAAACATCATAATTCGGTGGTATATCGCCCAAAGATGAATGGGGCAGTGGAAGCTGGGAATAAAATTATTAAGAAGATAATTGCAAAAATGACTGATACCTATAAAGATTGGCATGAGAAGCTATCGTTTGCCTTATACGCTTATCGAACCGCGATAAGAACTTTCACTGGGGCAACACCTTTTTCATTGGTATATGGAGTAGAAGTAGTGCTACCCATTGAGGTTGATTCCATGATGCGGTGTGGTAAATGAAGCAAGCAGTGGTGAAGATTTCTTTCCAAGGAATGATCGATGGAATTTTAACAACAAGAAATTGGTGAAGCTAACTAGATTTAAAAGATGAGTTATTGCAAATGCAAAGCCATTTAGTAAAGAGAAATGAAAGTAAATCATACTATTTTTATGGGATAAGCTAAAACAAGACGCCCACCATCTATTGCCAGAGTTGAGAAAATGTTTGAGATGATATAATCCAAGTTTCCCGAAGCTCCACAGTGTCTTCACTGTCTATCGCTTGAAAAATTTTGTTAAGAAAAAGAGCAAAAGAAATAAGACATGCATTCATGACTAGGCATCCCTAGGGGATATGCATCTTAATTGGATCATTTGGAATTGTTTTTGACAGGTTTTGGAACTCACTTATTCATCCAAGCATAAAGAGGATGGAACCCTTTTCAATTTGCTTATCTATTCGAGCATAAAAAAATAGAACCTGCCTATCCATTCGGGCATTTGGAGAATAGAACTTGCTTATCTATTCAATCATAAGGAGAATAGAACCTGCCTATCCGTTCAGGCATTTGGAGAATGGAACCTGCTTAACTATTCAAGTATAAGGAGAATAGAACCTGTCTATCCGTTCGGGCATTTGGAGAATATAACTTGCTTATCTATTCAAGCATAAGGAGAATAGGACCTGCCTATCCGTTCGGGCATCTAAAGAATGGAACATGCTTATCTATTCAAGCATGAGGAGAACAGAACCTGCCTATCCGTTCGGGCATTTGAAGAATGGAATCTGCTTATCTATTCGAGCATAAGGAGAATAGAACCTGTCTATCCGTTCGGATATTTGGAGAATGGAACCTACTTATCTATTCAAGTATAAGGAGAATAGAACCTGCCTATCTGTTCGGGCATGAGGAGAATAGAACCTGCCTATCTATTCAGGCATGAGGAGAATAAAATCCGCTTATCTATTTGAGCATGAGGTGAATAGAACCCGTCTATCTATTCAGGCAAGAGGAGAATAAAACCCGCCTATCCGTTCGGGCATTTGGAGAATGGAACCTGCTTATATATTCAAGCATGATGAGAATATAACCCGTTTGTCTTCTCAGGCCTTAATGGTTTGGTAATTGGTGAACATCAGTGTTTTATTTTCTTTGCTCTATTCTTGTTTCACCAGAATACCCAAAGAGGGGCAGCTGTTGTCACTTGATTTTCACCTTCGTTTTAGTTGTTATATTAGTTTAGTATTGTTGTAGCACTATACTGATAATGTAGTTAAGTGACATTGATAACATAGTTAATATGTTTAGTAGTAAATATTAATGTTACTGCTAATATAGTTAGGTGTCATATAGTATATAGTAATATAGTTGATGTATTATAGTTGTAAATATTAAATTAGAATAGTTTAGGTGTCATGTAATGTATACTTAGTGTGTTATAATTAGTATAATTGTTAGTATATTAGTTATAATTAACTTAGGTTATATATTAGTTAGTAGTTAGTATAAAACCCAAAGTAAAAAAACAGTCCATTAAATAAATAAAAAACCAAGTCCATTACTTTTATTTGATCTAGTCCATCAATTAAAAAAAACCCATACATTTTACAAACGGTCGGCTGGCCCGTTTATAACCCCAAAGAAACCCTAATCCCGTCTTATTCTCTTACACAACCGAAGGGAGGCCGTTGGATCGATCTGGGATCCAACGACACAAATCGCGCCAAGTGGGGATGCTATAGCGCCTCAACTGCTCAGCCATTCAATCATAATGCAATCTCATGCCAATATCGCTTCTGGGTGTTTATGCGGATCATCACTCGCGTGTGGCAGCCACGCGCATGACGTCTTATCTCTGACCGTTCGCTTTATCTTCTCCGATGCTCCACTCGCTCTGATTGGTCCTCACCAGCGCCGTTTGAATCATCAAAAACTTGTAAACAGAGGAACAAGAGGGTTAAATCCCTAAATTAGAGCTCAGCAATTCATGATGATGACAAAAGGGAATTAAATCCCTAAATCGGAGCCCAAGCTGGAAAACCAGAATCCAAAACAGGAAAGGTTGATCCCTAAATTGATGCCTTAGCAAGAATCCATCAATGATCAGATTAAAGCAGTGAACAAAAAGGCAACAGGCTTAAAATCAAAGCTGAGACAAGATCAAACGAGGAAGATATTAGGGATTCAGGCTTGAAATTTAAACAATTATGTAACTATATAAGCCCCTTTGTAATTCATGTAACAACAACAATTCCACAAGAAATCACACACAGCAATTACAGTAAACATACTAGCATTCAGAAGTGGTAGGAGCAAATAGTTGTAATCGGCATACAAGAGAAATAAGAAAAACAAGTTTCTGGTCATATTTTCTATCTATTTACTTTCTGTTTCGAATTAAATAAAGAAAAATGGATTGCTTTTACCATGTTTTTTATGTGAAACTCCGTGGAGATTTGGTTTTAATGTAAATCCGGTGTGAAAGCGCGATTTCAAAGTCGCAAGAATCTCGAAAAATCTGGGTTTTCTGGGAATTTCACCACTGGCAACGGCGGCTGGCACGCGGATCACCACCGTGTTCTTCAATTCAGGAAGAACACGATGAATGCCTTTAGAGAATTCTTAAGAGTTGGTTTTTGGTAATTTTTTGGGAGTAAAAGAATAATGAAATATGTTTATTATAATTGGCATATATACTAACCCGTTTGACATGACCCGAACCCGACTATAACCCGAGCCCTTATTATATGGTTCTTATACTGTAGCTCTTTTGTTTTTAATTATTTCAATTTCTTCCTTTTTCCATTCAATTTGGCACCAAATTTTAAATTATTTTCAAATTAACCCTCACATTTTTGTTTTCTTTTAATTTAGTCCATAATACATATTTTTTTATAAATAAAATTAATTGCCTTTTTTCTTATTTTAATTACTTTTATAATTAATTTAATTTAAATATTTTGTTTCTTTATTCTTATATGTATATATTTGTGTGTTAAACTTTAGGAAGGGGGATTTAAAACATAGATTCTACTTGTATGTTGTAAAACTTTTTTCATTCTCAATAAAACTCATTGAATTATATTATAACCTTAATAATTAAAAGGAATATAGACATTTCTTTAGGAATATCCACAACTTATATTTTAATTAAAAGACTTTAACACATTAAATTTTCTTGTTGCCTTACTAAAAAAGTGAAAACTTAATTGATGCGGTGTTTTATCAAATGGGAATGAAGGGTTAGCGCCAGGAGTGTTGGCGATGATTAAAGTTCATTTCTCGGGTGATAAGGCTGTTAAGATAGATTTACATTCACTTTGCGGACAAATAAATCGAAATTTTGTGAACTTGCAAATTCTAGTTTTCAAAGCATTTTTTAGAAATCAATTAGGTACCAATTTTTTGGCGCTATGGGGGTGCTAACCCTTCCCCGCACGTAACCGACCCCCGAACTTGTTTCTTGTTTTTCGTTGACCAAAAATGTTATTTTGATAAAGAAAAAGTTTTATTAAAACAGCCATTGTTTTAAAAGTGATCCAATCACAATTTTTAGAAAAGATTGGTGGCGACTCCGTGATTTTATAAAGTTTTCTAAAACGTCAAGACTCCTAAAAAGGGTTGCGACACTAGTATATATGACATTTAAAGTGCAGGCAGTGTAACTCACTCTCTACATGCAAAATATACAATCTAACCTAAATATGAGCTTGAAAACGTGCAAAAGAAAAGTAAAAAGGGAATATAAAATAGATCATTTACACACTTGTCAAATACCCCCAAACTTGAATTATTGCTTGTCCTCAATCAATGCAAAATGGAAGTAAGAAAAATAAAAACAAAAACTAAAAATAGTAAACAACCCATATGTCCTAAGGTTCCACTCAGCTATGATTACATAGATTCCAAGTTACGCTGCAACAATAATTTATTCCTTAGCTATGTTCATGCGATGCAATGTATTAGAGCTTATAGCTTTGTTCAAAAGATCTGATTTGATGTAGGTGCAGTGTGTGCTACGTTACATGCATTCATCACTTAATAGCCTTGGGGAAACTTAAGGGTTGCTTTCTTTTGCCGCCTCGACATATTGATTTCTTTTTCAGCACATTATTTTACTCCTTTTCTTTTTAAGTTTGAAAACTATATCCTTGAGGCTTAAGCTTATCACACTCACTCTTCAGTACCTAAAGATGGAGTGGAGCGAATAGCCCATCCCCAAGTCCTACGATCAGTGTTATTCTATGAAGACTTTTATTCACTCTTTTCCAATGGTATCATTCCTACCAGGAAAAGTGAAATGGAGCAAATACAACTCGCCTAATGGACTAAGATAACAAGATGCATAGAAGAGTGTCCCTCAATAGTTTTGTTTATATTATCAATTCTTAATTAATTTATTGATTTTTCAGGGAGTTTTTAAGCCTTTGTTTTGCTAAATTGAGCATTTAGTTTATTTACTTTTGATTCATGCTTTGGCATCAGAGAGTCGACCTAGATCTTCCCTAAGGTTTCTTAAGTTTTTAGAGTGAAAGCAACATGTGTTTCTAAGGGCTACGACAGAATCAACATTAAGTTCAAAACGTGAAAGCTTTTATCACCTTGCAAAGCATCAACATAGTTTCATCACAGGAAGTCATGATCAACGCAACAACAATTTCAGAATCAAAAGAATCATAGCAAAGAGAACCAATCACACATATTAGGCTACTACAAGTCCCATTTTTTAAATTTTTTAATTTTAAATTTTTACCGAAATTTAACCTAATATATATATAGGTATGTAGTTCCCGAAACTTGAGAAGAGCATTGTCCCCAATGCAAAAAAAGAAAAAAGAAAAAGAAAAAGAAAAACTAATAAAGGAAAAACAAATCCGCAGATGCAGAATGGAAAAATAAACAAAAGAAAAATAAAAAGAAAATGAAAAACTATTCTAGGGAGTTACTAGGGTGGTGGTTCCCCGATCATGATGCCATTGCCTTTGTCACAGGCAGACGTTTGTTTCTAAGTAGGGTAGGAGGATGTGCCAGCATTAGTCTCTAATCCTTGTCTCCGTTTGGTCGTAGTGGTGGGTGCAGTTGGCTGCAATAGCTGTTGGGGAAACGTAGGAAATTCCAACGGCTCATATAGAAATAACATCCTAAATAAATTTTTGAGCCTTGATTCCATTCGTTGAACGGTTAAGAAGTGCGGTTGGAAGGAAATGTGAAGGGTGTCTGCCATAATCTCATAAATATAAGGAGAAGAGGCAAAGGGAATAACTGAAATTGTAATTTGGGCATAGCCTTTTAACTCCCGTATTTGTGATGGAATAAAACCCAGGAGTACTTCTATGATGGTGTTTCCTTCCTATGTTGGGACTCCTGCCTGGGCACAAAGGGTAGTGATCAAGCTAGGGAAGAGTAGACCATTGTGTTTACTGATTATGGCGACTCCCTCCATAGTGGTAGCACGGATCAATTGCACCAAAAATAAGTTACATCGTTGGACAAGGGAATCCACAAATAGCATCCATTAGAGAGAAAAGGTTTCCCTATTTTGGGTGGGTAAGATGCGATTGTTGATTATATAGGCCCAAAATCTAGAATCAGGCTTCAATTGTCGCCATTTCACCATTTTATCAAGGCCTTCACCAACCTACTTTGTCCCGAGGACACAAAGATCCCGCAGAATCGTAGCATGAGTAGGGTTGGTGTAATATCCTCAAATCTAGTATAAAGAAAGTTACTACAATGCCTTCATTTAATCCCGAAATGATTGAAAGTAAGGTACTAAGTCTAGTTAATAAGGACTAGAATACTATAAAAGAAAAAGTGGTAACCTAAATTATAAGTGACCAAACCAAAAGAAATAACAAAATGAAGGGATGCATGCTAAATTCCTATATTCCTAAATGCCCTACACATGTCATTAATTAGTGGATAATTAAGGGCAAATTAGTCATTTTGGGAGAGATAATTGATGATTCATTATCATCTTCTTCTCCATAGTGCCGAATGGATGAAACAAAGAAGAGTGAAAGGAGTTGAGTGAGAAAACTCCATGTTCATAGATTCAAGCTTAAAATTTGGAGGAATTGGAGTTGCTATCATTCATATTATCTTGATAGGAGGGTAAAATCTCTTTCTTAATGCATTATAGATTCAAATGATACATGTAGATTTTAAGTTCTTGCTTGAATTACATGAATTGGATTATTAGTTAGTGAATTGATGCCATGAATTAGTTAAGAAGTTAAATTGATTGATCAATCCATGAAACTGGTAGTGCCATTCTAATGAGCAGGATAAATTGATGTTGTCAATAACGAAATTGATGGTGAAATGTTATGCTAGTTGCTGGAAAAATTTGGATGACGATTAGAATGAATGATTGATATGTGAATTGAAATTCTGGTTGCTGGAAATTCTAGGGAGATGATGTCTTATAGAATCAATTGAAAATATTTCTCAATTGCCCTGTTTTTATAGGTTTGACACAGAATTGGACTGACCTAGACATGTATGAATGAGTATATATGTTGAAGAATCATATTAGAATCCCTGTCTATGTGATTAATGAAGCTAGAAACTAGCTAAAGGAAAGCTATCCAGAATACCCTGTTTTGGGCAGTGAGTTTAAAATTTTGTAGAAAATCACATAGACCAAATTAGGGAGTAAACATTATATGTACAGAATCATGAGTATGTGTTGTTTTGTATACAAAAAACAGAATCGAATTCCGAGTTATAAAACAGTTTGTAGAGATTAATCTCTAAGGACAATGCAAACTGTCCATTGGCATAATTTGGCCTGACTTTAAATAAAAAAACTGTATTAATTCACTATGAATAAAAATGCAAGGCCTATATAGTTAGAAGGACAATTAAGTTAATTTTCTAACAGTGTAAACGGTTCGAAATTTCGACGTATGGAATAAAAGAAATAAACATTAAGCAGGTAGTGCACATGCTGCCAGGCAACAACAGTCTTGATGTTTTGAATTGAATGCTTGAGTGTATGGAGTCACATATTGACTCAAATGGTTGCTGGATTTTACCTAATACACTATGCATTGTATGAATGATATATCATCAAGTGGAAATTGAGGAAAAAGGGGCTCGCATAGAGTAGCAAGCTAGTAGAGGGAAAAGGATTTCAATCCGAGATCGACAATAGCTTGAAAAATTCCTGTGAGGGTAGTTTAAAGTTTAGAGAGGGCGATAACCTCTCCAAGTCCATTTATGATTTAAATTTCTTATTGATTCTTAGTATAAATTGTGTGATGAACTTGATATGGAGCATTAGTGAGGTAAGTGCTCTTTTGAGTGGTTACTTGATTGAGAAGCATGCTTGAATTACAATTGATTGCCATGATATGCTTCTTGCATAATTGAACCATATTGAAATGAAGCATGTTTGTTATAGTTAGAAGTAACTCAATTCATTGTTTAATGACATATTGATTGACATACCTTCATTGACTATTGGAATATTGATATTGGTATTGGCTTTGAACCCTATTCGATTGAAAGGGGATATTGGCACAAAATGTGCACATTGAATTGAATCATGCTTGAAATTGAATGAAAGTGATAACTATTGTAAGCCTTGGTCTCGAGTCGGTCATAGATATAGTTGGCATGCCATAGAGTCTATAGAGCTCATTATCGGGGTGGACTACGGTCTGAGACATTGTTCCCTAATTGGTGACAGTAGGAGGAAAATGTAACACCCCATCCCTGGGTTAGCTGTTACCCGTTTCCAGAGCATTATCGAAACGAAAAAAAAGCAATTGATAGGTTACTTGCCAAACAAGTAACCTCATAACTACTTGCCTTGTTGCGCAACTATCCCAAACTAAACCTTTCAATACAACATTTCATACAAGCAAACCACATTAAGCAACCAACAACATACATAGCATACAAATTTAGTACCATTTTTGTTTCATTTCATGATTATAACTTAAGTTACCATTATCATGTTACTATTTCATTCAAATTACATATAACCTTCAAACAACAACTCAAGTGTGTTATACATTACATTAAGTTGCTTCTAGACATGATCTCACTTCCATTCTTATTTCAATTTCATTTACTCTATTTGAATAGCTCTAGGGATTCACTAACATGATCATTCATCCTAAGTTACCATTACTTGCACCTTATGTTACTATCTAAACAACCATTTAACATGATCATTACAAAGCATACAATTTACATCTCATTATATCTTCATTCATCCTATTCGAACATCAATGGTATTCTCTAAATACAATTCAATTGTTTCTTTACAATCAAGTTATCACATTACATAGCATACTTAATTAGTTCATTGATAATGCATGCTTGACATAACATAGTCTCAAACTACACATAGCTGAATCATGTCAATGGCCATAAGAACAAATGCATGATCATACAACTTTGGTCTAACATTCAATTCATACAAGGATTCATCAATCAATTGAATTTCCATCACAATATGCGCAACAACTACTTTATATATATATATATATAATATCATGGTTCAAAAATAGATTAAATCATCCAAATAGGTTACATAATAGGCCCATTCAAAACATTACACAAACTAGTATTAAACACATATTCAGATGCATGAACAAGGCTACCTATTACAAAATATAAGCCTTGTTGGGATTCTGGGTATAATCCCGGATATAATGATCAAAGGGTCCACATGAGTAGCATAGATTCTGTTGAACTCTGCACTGGCCAGTATGATGTTTCTAGCATAACTTGCAAAGAGGGTATTTATTAGCTTTAGCCTGATTCCCCATGCTATCAACAGAAACAACAGGGGCTGAAGTCTTTATAACCGTTTGAGGTTTTAGGATGTAATTACTCTTATGATTAGGGGTATAGTTTGAAGAGTGTCCCTTGGAGTGATTGGACTTCTTTGATTGCCAGTGTGGCTTGTCATCGTCCCTGGGTCGTTTATCCTTCCAGGAGTGTCCGCTCTTACGTCTTTCCGAGGCTTTCATCTTTGCCTCAGTAGCAATGGCCCAATTTACCAAATTTTGGAAATTGGTGACACCCAGTGCATTGAATATAGGGATTAATTCATCATTTAACCCGTAGATAAACATTCGACACTTGTCGACCTCGGTTTTGATATATTCAGACCCAAACTTGCAATACTTGCAAAAGTTGCTTACGTATTGCCCGATAGGTCGGGCAGCTTGTTTAAGATACAAGAATCACTTTTGGTGCTCGGCCATATATTGTTCGCTGATATATTTCTTCCTGAACTCATCGAGGAAGAACTTCCAAGTGATAGACTCTGTAGAGGCAGTTAGAGTAGTGTTTTCCCACCTGCTCAGTGCTTCGTCTGCCAACAGAGCGATGGCACTCTCGAGTTTATGCTCATCAGGACATGGCAATTGCTTAGTCAGAATGCGAGTTGTGGCCTCTAACCAATACGCGGTTACTTCAGGATTAGCCTCATCAGTGCCAGTGAAGGTATAGGCCCGATGCTGAACCAGCTTGTCAATCGGGGCTTAGCTTGCCGCAACAATAGTAGGAGCAATAGGATGATCTTGTTTTAAGGCAGTTACAAGGTGATTGAACATCTCCTTCGTACTTAGAAGACATTCTTGCTGTACAGGATTGATAGCAGGAGCTTCCTATTGAGTAGAAACTTGAGCTCGATGTTGAGCTTGCTCTTAAGGAGGATTCCGCTCCATCCTCACACTATCTCCTTCATTAGAGGAGCGTATGGGACTTTCATTATCCCGACCAAGTCTTGTTTCTAACATTCTAGTTCAATCAGAACAATAAGAGTTTTAGTTTTCATATTTAAGCAACAATACAAGCTTATATCAAGTCTCCTAGGTGGCACAATATCCTATACGATGCAAGTGAGCTTAATTTAATCCTAGAACCGATTAAAAAGCTCTGATACCTAATAAATGTAACACCCCATCCACGGGTTAGCCATAATCCAGTTTAGGAGCGTTACCAAAGCGAGAACAAAGCAAGAGATAGGATACTTGTCGAACAAGTAAACTAGATATAGATAACTTGCAACACAAGTAACCTAAACACAACCATACAAGACATATAAAACAAACATATAAAGCATACTTTTAAACATTAGGCATGCCAAATAGGGCACAAATATTTTCCTTTTCATTTCATTTCAAGAATGCATTTAAGTTACTACTTTTCATGCTTAATTAACAAAGAATCAAAGTCATCACTACATGTCACATACTATTCGAATGAATAGGGTAAACATAGGCAAGCTTCACATATCACACATTCAACATTGCAACATCCATCATGTATCCATAACATACTATTCGAATTATTGCTCAAGAGACAAGCAATCAAAAACACCAAGTACCAAGTAGGCATTCTTGCACAATAACATCATCTATGAATTTCTTTCATGTGAAGTAACTAGTTATACAACCATTCATGTGTTATCTTTCAAGGCAAGGACATTCAAGAATCTTACAAAACAAGCAATGTTCACATCACACATTCAAGACAAACAATGTTCATTTCAAGTTATTAATTCATCTTATAACACCCTTGGTAAGTAGTTCACTAGATAATCAAATCTTCAATAATATGCACCGTCGTGCCAATATGAACCATAGTGCCAAAATGCACCGTCGTGCCAATATGCACCATCGTGCCAATATGCACCGTAGTACCAAAATGCACCGTAGTGCCAAAATGCACCGTCGTGCCAATATGGACCATAGTGCCAATATGCACCGTAGTGCCAATATGACCTATAAATTCTAAGGCATACCCTCTTATCTATCCAAACTAGCTACCAAGGTTGATTGATTATCAATTTCATTCAAGCTTTATACAATTCATTAATCAAGACATGATTATGGCATTCAAAAGCCAAGCCCTTAGGCTTATGGAGTCTTAACTCCCAAGACAAGTCTATCCATGTCATTCGAATGGCATGAATACAAGGTGGTACCATTGTTCATTTCATTTCAACCAGCCATGTATATCAATCACAAACACATTCATATGTATGGAATGTGCGTACCTTATTCTCCAAGCAAGCATGCCATTTCTTACCTTTGGCTTAAGCAATGCAACATGTCAAGCATTTCATTTCATTTGCTTAACACTAAAGCAAACAAATAGGTCATGGCATCAAACAAGTTGACATTCATATCATTCTTGCCTTAATTAGCCAAATATATATTAGGTCATGTTACATGGCAATGTCATTGATTTAAGACAATAGCAATGTTGGTTAGGACCTAAGTCCTAACCCTAAGGATAGTTACACTCACAATACTCCTAGCTAATCACTTGTCTTGTATCCAAATCCCTTTGCCTCTTGCTTTGGGATGTCCACTCTTTTCTTCCTCTTCCACAACTTGCTGCCCTTGTTCTAGCAAGCATAACACATACAATTCATCAAAACATGCACATAATGTCACACATATATAGTAGCAATGTTACCACATTTGTACCTAACATTTTGCTACTATTTTTATGCTTTCTTTTAAGCATTTATTACTTGTTCCTCTATATTGTTATTACCTCATTTTAGGACATAACTGGACAGGTTACAATGTCTCAAAACTGTTTTGGAAACATTTTGCTTTTAGGTGCAAAAACAGTCCCAAACTGCCCAGGACATTGCTGCCTGGCAGTTTGCACACAGTCCCTTTAAAAGGTCATATCTTTTAATTCGTACGTCGAAATTTCGATTAATTTACACCGTTGGAAAGATAAAAAAAATTGTATTTATTACCATATAATTTTTCCATTTTAGTTATTATCCAATTAATACAGATTATTGTTTAAATAAAGGGTATTTACACTGTCTAGACAGTTTGCACTGTCCAGCTATTTCTAATTACAGTTTCCAGCACAGGACCCAGATTTCAGTTTTGTTTTCATCTAATGAAAGTAGACATACTAAGGATCCTGTCACTAAAATTTCTGCCCTGAATTTGATCTATACAAACTTTGGTGAATTTTCAAAGTACTGCCCAGAACTGAGCAATTCTGGGCAGATTGCAGCTATTCACATTTTAATTCCTTAAATTCATTTTAACCAATGTTTTGGCCCTATAATTCATTTCATATGAAATCCTAAACATGTTTAGCCAATGTTAATTCATTTTTTCAAGGTGACCAAAATAGAGTAAGTTGGTTAAGTTGCTTAATTTTGCATGTTTGCACATCAATTCATCCACTATGAAGTCCATTACCTAATTTAACTAGTTCAATTAGGTGTAGTCACATTTATCAGCAGCACATCTATTCAATTCAATCTTCTCTTTACCTAGTAACATGATCAAAAAAGAGTTCTAAGTTCATCTAACATGTTTGCTCAATTTCTATAACTAAAACAGTCCCTAACAAGACTGTTTTCTATCATGTTCATAATTTCCAGATTTTCCAGCATTGGTTACTACCAATTTAGCTTGTTTAACACCTTAATTACATTAACTAATCATGAGCATGTTCAATTCATTAGTTCCATAGTTCAATTACATGTTCTAACAATTCAATTCTTACAACAACATCTAATTTCAAATTTCCAGCAACCTAATTTTGTTACACCATCACTTACACATAAATTCCACTCTAATTCAAGTTATCCATGATATATACCAGTTCAATTTCATCATTCTCTTCATTTTAAACAACCTAACAACTCAACTAAGCATTAAACATCATCTAAATCAGAATTTTAAGCATGAATCAGTTTGGACAACATGTATTTACCTTAGTAATGCTGCCACCAAGTTGAATTTAGATCAATTTCAACTTTAACACCATAAATCCAAGCTTTCTCTCACAAGAACCCTGTCTCCCTAATTTTCCCTTTTCAAATCGGCAACTAGGAGAATGAAGAAGATGATGACTATGTTTAATCCATGTTATTGGATTTATGAAATGTCCAAAATGTCCCTTAACTAATCCTTATTCTTAACTTAATCAAGGGCATTAGGGGAAATGAGAAATTTAGCATGAAATCATCATCTTTCTCATTTAATTCAATTTAGTCACTTTAAATTGATCACTTATTTCATTCATTATTCTATTTAAGTCCTTTAATTTGGCATTCATATTTGTTAATTATTCAATTCAACCCTTAATTGACTTTGCTTAATTCAAGATGATTTAACTATTTAGGAATTCTAAATAGTGGTAACATTCTAAGCCCTATTTAGTGGTGTTACATTGAGCATGTCTTAATTTCAAACCTTGTATAGATATTGGATTGAAAATTAAGCAAAAGCATCTAGTATTGTTTACATTGTTTCGAATGGTTCTTTATTGATGGGGGAACCATACCATCTATTAAATGGTTCGTAGTTGAGACTTATTGTATTAATTGCCTTGTAACTTGAACTCACTCACTAAGCTTTGCTTGTTCAAGTCTCTTTTCTACGATTGAGGTTGATATTGGATCCTATCCTGAAGTCCAGGCTCGTACAAGTCACATTTTGCTTGAAAGAGTATGTTTCCATATTGTTATAGTTCTCCTAGGATGGTGGCACCTAAGACGTATATACATGATCACTTAGTAATGGTTTGTATAAATTAACTTCATCTATGACCTATAAAGAGTAATGTGTGTAAATATGAGTATGTATACACTTAATTGAACTTAAATGCTTGTTAGCCTAATGTTAGATTCCCATGGTTGGTTTATGCATGTAATGGTTTGAGTAGACCTATTGAAGTTGGCTAATTAACAACAAGTAATTGTAGTAACCTACATGTTTAGACATGAACCACTTTGGTCACTTATTGTTCTAGTTGAGTGATGCACATAACATTGAAAGCATGTATGCTTGATTAAGGTCACATAGGTAAATGATGTAAATCACCTATTGGTATGCATAATAGCTACATTGAATGTTGAAATCCTCTATTGTGTTATCCATCTTGTTCGAATAGTTGCTTGAAGAAAAAGTAAGTCCTAAATGATATTGATTATAATAACAAATTGCATTATGGGTCCTAATATATCTAGTAGATGCATCATGCATTGTCTATTGGGTCCTCACCTATTCGAATTGTTTCTTAATGTGCAAGAAAGGCTTAAAACGAATTGAACTCACTAGCTTTAATTAAATGGATTATTGATTGTAAATGAGGTAACTTACCTAATCTTACTAGGGTGGTTAGAGTATGTTACAGTCGGTGGCTAGGTTTTTAGCGTGGAACTATTCATGATGGTCAAATAATTGATAATGGCATTCAATTCTATTATTAGAGAAATCCACAAATTTCCCACGAATTTCCACCGAATTTTCTCCGTCGCGGCCTACGTGGGTGTAAAATTCTTGTACTAAGAGAGACGTTTATGTAGCATGGTTTTCAGATGAACATATCCCATTTTTTGCTTCCAAGTTACTTAAAGCACATGTGGATCAAATCAAATCTTATAGGTGGCAGTGAACTCCAACCCTTCTTATTCAAGGATCTCCTATTTGTAAACTAGTTCATATCGTTGTTACATTGATTGTGGAAGGAGGTGAGTGGCATCTTTAGATGGCAAAATTGAGGGCTCTAGGAAGGTGGCTACTTCATTAGAGTGGGCATCATCAAAGATAGAGTTGGTGGCTAAAGAACTGGTTGCCATTGAAAACAATGGAGGTTGTTGGATACAAATTTGTCAGGGAAGTACTCCTATTTTCACCGTGGTGGTATATGAATGATGAGAGAATCTAAAGAGGTGGGTCATTGTATAGGTGACGTTTAGGGCATTACCATAACATATCAAGGAACGCTTGGGAATTGTAACAAAATTGTTAGGGAAACACGTCCAGGTTGCGCTTGGGAATTGTAATAGACAAGATGTAGAAAGGGAGTAGCCCCTAAGTCCTCTCGTGTTTCCATACTGGCCACAGAAGTGTTCTTCTAGAAGTAGACCTCAGTTAGAAATTAAGATTTATCCAACAGGTTGAAAGACCCTTCCCTTCTCAATTGTTGTCTTGACAATTGCCAAAACAAAAAAAATTAAAAGAAGAAAATAAATAATAAAACAAATGCATAAAATAAATGTGAAAATGGAAAATGCAGAAAATTAAAAAGAGATGGAATTGAAATATGCTAGTCATCAAATAGGAGGTTTGTCGTGATGAATTGGTGCACTGTTGTATATCTATAACCTTTGTAGTGCCCTTTCAGTGTTACTAAGGTATTGATCAAGAATTGATGCCTTAGTTATGGTTTGAGGTGAGAGAAGTTTATCGGTATTGTTCTGAATCTCAGTGAAGTCCTACTATCGTAACTTACTCATGTCAGGATTAGCCGCAAATCATTCTGGGATAGGGTTGATGATACCATATTTAAACCATTTGATAACGTCCTTCATGAGCACAATCTTCGTGATTAGAGCAAGTCTTGTTTCACTCAAATCACTACAATCATCTACAAGCAAAGCTTTGTACCTGCACAAATTCGAGCTTACACCCTTTGAGTTAGTCGTGTTCTCATAGATAGTGTTCTCTTCTGGAAGCACCTTAAGTATACTAGAGTTTTTTGGAGTAGGTGTTGGCCTAGAAGATATCAGAACAGGCAGCGTGTTATTCTCCCCTAAGGATGCATACGTTAATCGAGGGGGAAGAGATTTAAGATCAAGTATCGGTGGATGCTCAGGTGATAGTTTGGGAGATTTAAACTAAGCATAATCCAAGGGTTCAAAATTCATACATGGTCTAGTAAGCACAACATTGGATTGTTCATCTCAACCTTACCTTCTAGCTCACCTTCATGCATGGTCTCATCCAAGTCAGCTTGCTTCACAGCATTAAGCACATTGTTGCAATATATATCATGCAAACTTTCTTTAAGTAGGGTGTCTTCACTTTCTACAAGCTGAGATTCCTTATAGGCATCCATGTACTTGAGTGTGTTGAAGACGTTGAATGTGATCTTTTGGTCATTCAACATCATGGTGAAATCACCTTTTTCATAATAAATCACAATGCGCCTCATGGCTAAGAATGGTCTCCCCAAAATAATAGGAGCATTCTCATCAACTTCACAATCAAGGATGATAAAGTATGCTAGAAAGACATACCTATCTACCTTGACTAAGACATCTTTAATTCTGCCCTCGAGTCAGATTTGAGATCGATTGGCCATTTAAAGGATCACTAATGTCGGATTTGCTTTTCCCGTCCCTAGTTTTTTGAACACGAATTTTGGTATCAAATTAACACTTGCACCAAGATCACATAGTGCATGACTAGAATAGTTATGGCCTATGGAGCATGGAATGGTAAAACTACTGGGGTCTTTCATCTTCGGTGCCAAATCACTTAGAACAGCCACGCACTCGCACATCGTAGCCATAATTTCAAATTCACCTACCATTCTCTTCTTTGTTACGATTTCTTTTAGAAATTTTGCATAGATTGGCATCTGATCAATGGCTTCCAAGAGGGGGAAATTGATGTGCAATTGTTTGAGCATCACCAGAAACTTCCAGTACTGGACATCTTGTTTCTCAACTTTCAATTGATGTGGGAATGAAGGTGGTGGTCTAGGCTCGCCCTGTGGTTTACTGGATGCAAGTGCATCCTTAGTTTGGTCATCCTTGCCTTCAATAGCAAGGTCACTCGCTGTATCAAACGTAGGAGTTGGGTCGTTAGTTAAAGGAGCGTCGGTGGATGGCCTGCCTGGGGAAGGATTTACGTGATAATCTCTTCCAAAGATGGCTTCTGTCCTCAGTTGTGTTCCACTATGTAGTGTGATGGCATTGCATGCTCTGCATTAAAGGCCTTAGTGACTTCAGTATCACTAGGTAATCCACATTTTGCCTTTATGAACTCCTAGGATGGTGGAAAAGTAGTTGAACTAGTCATTTGTGACTTTTTTGATGGGTGTGTTTTATGCATGGCATGTTAAGGTGTTTAAAGATCTAAATGGCCTTTTGGTATAGCTTTAAAATGACTAAATATGCATATTCAGTACTAAAAGGCGAAAACCTAGTAAATAAATTCGAATAACCCAAAAATTTGACATGCAAGTAGATAATAACATTGAAATATTGTTGGTAAAGTTTCATTGCATTTGGACATCATTTGATAGGTTGATTTGAATAAAAAACTACTAAAAGTTGACATTACAATGCAGGGCGTATCGATACAGGTCAAGTTGTATCGATACGGCCCTGCATATTTGGCCTGAGAAAGCATGAGTTAACCATAGCGTACCGATAGAGGTTGGAGTGTATCGATGGAGATTTTGGCAATAAGGTTGGGAAATTGGAATGTATCGATACAGCCTTGGGGTGTACCGAAACGAGTCATGGTCAAAGTCAATGTTAGTCAACCCGTATAGATACAGGTTATGTTGTACTGATACGAGTTCTTGAATTACCGGGAATTGGGTTGATACCCTTGCATGCAGTAACGATACGACCTCGACCATATCGATATGTGTTTGAAGAGTTTCAATTGGAGCTCAATTCATGTATACTCGTACCGATACGACACCAAGGTGTTTCGGTACGGTGGTAGTTAATTTAGTTAAAAGACATTGAACACAGTTTTAAATAGTTTATAGAATGGTCACTGAATATTGTATGCTTTAATTGAATGGGCAAATGTTATTGAAATGACACAAAAATTCATGGGTATACCGTTATTGCATTGAATTTCATTTTTATTTAGTAAATTGCATTAAAGGACCCCTAAATTATCGAATTTACCGTTTATTCCCTAAAACTCGTAAAAATTAGAAATTGGCCCTGACTGATCTGTTATTGTTCTAAATAAGGAAAATTGTGCTAATATTTGTATTGGGTAATGTTTGGAAGTTATAATGTCAATTAAGTGTTGTTCAATATTAAAAATTTATCGTACCAATTACCGTATCGCTCTGACCTAGTTTTTGACTATGCTGGGAAGGGGTGCTATATCTGAGCCGCTATAGTATGAGAATCATCTAACTGGAGTGTTCCAAAAGGTTTAGGTCCGGGCTTCAATCACCCCCTTGGGAACTAGTAGTCAGTGTTGGCTATCTGATCAAGTATGTTGAAGGCCTCGCCAGGTTCCCTGTCAAGCAAGGTTCCATTGGAGGACGAGTCAATCATCATCCTAGTAGGTCCATTGACGCAATTATCTAACGTCATAAGCTATAGCCAATAATGGAATCCAAGAATCGAGAACTTGCATAACATATCTTTGTATATGTCTCAAGCTTCATACATGGATTCATCATCATATTCTTGGAATGAGCTGATGCCACTTTTGCTTCTAATTGTGCACATTTGATGGATCAAATCAGTGCAGAAACATGCTACAGAAGTCATCCTAGGATGTAATAGATCCCATGGAACAAGTTTTCAACCATGCCCTGGCTTGATCTCACAAAGAGTAGGGAAATAATTTGAGTCTCAATGCATCATCAGGAATCCATGGTTGTCGAAAACAACCACAAACTTCCAAAAAAGCTTGAGTGTGTTCTCGAGCATCCTCTCTTGCTGATCCTCCATGTTGTCCAATGGTTTTGAGCATGTTGAACATAACGGGCTTGAGCTCAAAGTGGGCTATCCTAGATCTGATACAATAATTGATGGGTTGAGGTTGTTGAGGATGGACTCGACATGCATTTTGATGGACCTTCTAGGTCTAGCAGGTGGTGGATCCTCCTACCGTTCTTGGCCATTATTTCGTACTGATCTAATAGTTCCTTGTCCCTTCACTGGTTGTACACCTCAATTACGCTCATTCTCATGGTCATCCGCTTTGTTTCCTTTCACCATATTCTTTTTTTCTCGGTGTAGATTCCTAAATGTCTTCTTGATTTCTAGGTTTAACAGAAGAATATGGTGTGAGTTGGATTTTCTGGTCATTCACTAGAGCGTACCTGAGAAATAAAAATTTAAAAAAATAAATGCAAATAAAAAAATTCCTAAGTACAATTACAACGTAATTATCAATTGCCAATCCCCGACAACGGTGCCAAAACTTGATGCTTGTCGAATGTGATGCATTTTAGAGCAAGTATACTTGTCAAATCAAGTAAGAAAGTGATAAGCAGAGTACCGAACCCACGAGGATTGGATTAATAACTATGAAGTTATCAAACTTAAGAATGTGTTTTCAAGTTATGGTCATTGTTGATTTTAATTAAAACTTAAACAATTAAACTAAAGATAGCTATGATTAAGATGAACAGCTGCGAAGAATAACAAATAATTGTGGAAGCTGAGATTATTGCTAAGGATATATGCTTGATTACTTATTACAATGCTATAGCAACTAGCAACACATGTGTGTGTAAATCATTAAGACCTTTTTCTACTCGTCAAGATTTTCCAAATAACTTTTGACACTCTCAATGCCTAGAAGTTAATAACATTGAAGCTAAGATAATACATGTCAGCATGAACCTCAACAACTATGTTATTTGTTTAAGAACTCTCTTTTAGTCTTTAAAACCTAAACTTATCTCTAAGCCAGATTAGAACTAAGTTAACAGGTTAGCCTACTCTTGACGTTTGTATAACTAACTCTCTCGATATTAAGCCACAAATCAATAGTTGAAAGGCCTATCTGGATAGCTCTAACAATAACTGTGCATGAAGAACAATGAACATAATAGATAACGGGAAAACAATTGTAGCATTATAATAAAGTAACCAAACCATAAATTCTCGGGACACAATAATCTCAAATAAAATATTTAGCTCATGTCTGAGTCTAAAACATCCATAATAAAAATATTAAAGTACGACGGTTTATCAAGCAAAGAAAAGAAAAGACTCGAGCATCCTCGACAAACTCCCTCTATGTGGTCCAACTATTGCTGGAGGTCTCCCACTCCATCGGCCTTTCTCGATGGCGTATGCAGTGAGGAGAAATCTTTGGCTTCCACTCCAGTTGTTCTTTACAAGCTTTAGACTAGGACTGTTATCTATAATAACCCTCTTCTTAAAGTAACATCCAAGTCTCTCGTGTATAAGTGGTGAAACTAGGGTTTTAAGAACCCTAAAGTACGTGCAGCTTCATTAAAAAGGTCATTGATTTCTCACTATACTTAATGTTTCGTATCTGGGAGAAAGTCCACATGGGCAAAAGTATATTCATCTCTAACTCTTTATACCTCGTAAACTCTAGCCATGTGATCTACTATTCTTACACTATATAATCCTCTAGCGTCTACCAGCATCCTTCATATGCACCACAAAACACCACCTTTCCCATAAAAAATACAAACATATATGACAGTTAAGGCACAGACGGTATAACTCTCAATCTACATGCAAATATTTACAATATAACCTAAATTCAAACTATATGAGTTTGAACACATGCAAAAGATAAGTAAAAAGGCATATAAAATAGATCATTTACACACTCGTCATGCATCGCCAAGATTGGAGGGAATCACCATGGATAAAGTATCATCTCCCAATTAGGCATACACTAGCTTTGATGATATTAGATCTTGTATGTGGACTTGATATTATGGATAAGAGCAGTCTACAGATTGTTCCTCCAACATCACTGTTGTTGTAACGGTTTGGGCATCAGATTATTCAAATGTTGCTGTGGCATTACTCTTTTCAGGCTCCCCAAGATTGGAGGGAATCACCATGGATAAAGTGTTGTAACATCATTGCTCTATTTAGGCTCCCCAAATTTTTCTGTAAAAACTTGTTGTTCAGGCTCATCCATTGTTGGGCATTCATTCCCATGCTCTCGACTCGTAGGTTGTAGTTGTTCCCCACACACTTGGGAAATCTCTTTGCATTGTCCCTCATCCTCTTGACTTGGGATTTTAGTATCCCCTTGAATGGGTTGATGCGGCATTCTATTCAGGATATTCAAAATCTTCGCTGTGTGATTTCAATGTCTCTCAATTTGTCAATGGAATTTTGAAGCCTAGTATCCATCCAAGCTTTCATAGCCTCGATGGAATTTAATTGCTCTTGATGTAAGTGATTGAACTCTAATGATGCGGTAAAACTATTATCGTCATAAAAAATTTCAACTCATGATCACACCATGAAAAATTTTGTTGTTGGCTACACCATTGGTTGTAGGCTTCAAGATGGTCTCTAACACTCATTTTACGGTCCTCCTTGCAGCAATATGCATCATGATTTTATCGGCAATTTTCAAACAAATGTTGTCCCCAACAATAATCACAAGAACTTTCCACGACATGAACTCTTTGGGTTGCTCTTGGCATTTGCATTGATGTGATTACGTTGCTTAACATCGAAGCTTGCGTTAAGAGACATGAAGAAGCATCATCTCCATAAAAATTATTCATTCTTCTCTCTCATAAAGCTAAGTTTGGGTATAGGTTGTCAATGGTGGGTGTAAGATACTCTCAAATAGATCAACCTTTACTTCCCTTCATGTTGATTTTAATTCCTTGTTACACAGCTAGAAATAATAAATAAAATAAATAAAAGTTAGAATTAAACTAAAAATTATTTGCAACTACTAAGATATTATAAATTGCCAATCCTCTGTAATGGTGCCAAAAACTTGATGTGTAATATAGGGTATGTGCAATTATAGAAAGTATACCTGTAGCACAAGTAATAAAGTGTTAAGTAGAGTGTCAAACCCACAGTGATTGGTGTGATAAACTCAAAGGAATTGCACGAAAGAGTTAGTAAAATAATGATGTGTAGTGAGTGGAATTATAAACTAAATAAACAATAAAATGTAAAGATGAAGCAATGATCAAAAGATAAACATATGCTGTAGAAAATATTCAGATAATTATGGATGATGGGTTTATTGCTTAGGAACTATGCTAATTACCATTCGAATGTTATAACAGTTGGCAATACATGTCTGCGTGAACCAATTAGATCTTAATCTATCTAAGAGGGTTTTCTAATAGCTCCTAGACTCTCTCAATACCTAGAAGTAACAATAAGAAGCTATGGTAATACATATTTGTGTGAACCGTAACAACTTATTGTTTATTCAAATTCCCTTTATTAGTTGTTGAAATCCTAAACTTATGTCTAAGCTGGATTAGAATCTAAGTTAACTTCTTAAGCTCCACTGTTCATGTTTGTATAACTTAACTCTCTCGATATTAAGCCACATATCAATAATTAAAAGGCCTCTCTCGATAACTCTTACAATAATTATGCATAAAGAACAATGGACATGATAGATAAAGGAAAAAGCAATAACATTGGACAAGTAATGAAACATAGAATCCTAAAACAATAAAACCCAACAAAAAGTATTTAACTCATGTCTAAGCTAATAACAACCATAATAAAAACAATTAAAAATATATCAGTCGATAAAGATGAGAGAAAGAGAATCAAAGTGTTCAAAGATTTCTTCTTTGTGCCCTTGAACTGTTGCTACAGTGCTCCAAACTCCTCAGGCATCTCTCGATAGCTTTTTGTAGTTAGAGACTCCTCTTTGACCTTTGACAATGATGGTTCTCCGATGAAGTAGACAAAGGACTGTTCTTCCTTGAATCAAAGCTTCTTTGTGTACTTGTGCTTTAAGTGCAACCTCCTCTTAATTGTTGGCCTCGATGACTTTATATAGAGGTGGCTCTCCTACGGTCTTAAAAACCCTAAAGTGCAATCAATATTTTAATAAGGATCTTACTTTTGTATGTCATTAAATGCTAACTAAAAGAATATCTTGTCACATGCTTTTAATAAATTGTCATGTGATCCAGTAAAGAGGATCTTTGCCTCTCATGTCATTAATGACTCAATAAATGAGAGGATACCACAAATTAAATCACATTAAAGGATCCAAGATTTGTCTCTAGCATCATAGTGTGTGTTGTAGCATCCAATCCAGCACAAGAGAATTCTGCTCAAATGCTCCACTACTCCATGACCTCTTGCGCAAGCAACACTAAAAACCACTACATTTCCCATTAAAATCATCAATTTTGATTTCATTCCGACCAATTTACTGAATAAAATTGTATCCACAAAACAGCATAATCTACATTCTTAAACACTGCATTCTTTGACATAATAGGACTGTACATTATGTAACACCCCTTACCCCGGGTAAGTTGTAACCTGGTTCAGGAGTATTACCAAGACAAGGCAAGCAAGCAAGAAGAACTCATCCTATTAATGAGTTCCTTAACTAACGAACAACATAACATACATCACTTAGCTAACAAGAAAGACCATTTGAATACATTACAAACCAACTATGTGATTCATTTTAAACTTTCATTATCATTTACATTTTCATTACAAGGCCTTCGATGACTTAGATATAATAGATGATCAAGTTCGAATACTTTACTTCATATACAAGGCAATTTGATTCATTAGAAACTTAACTTAGACATGAATTTCATTATAGATCATTACATTCAAGGCTAGATCTTAGAGAAGAATCATGTATCCTATTCGGCAATCAAGATTGGTTCACAAGACATGTGCCATTCTAGCTTTTACATTTCAATCATACATGGTACTTGATCAAGCAAGTTACACTACATATAGAGATCATCTCAATTAACAAGATATGCACATCAACCATTGACATTTATATCAAATTTATAGTGTTTACATACCATGCTTAAAGTCATATAGTTAGTTACATGATAGGTCCATCAAGAACATGCTTATACAAAACATTAAAGATCTCAAAATGCATGATTCACTACTTCTTTATAAAAGACTAGTGCCACCTCCTAGGAGACTACAAGAGACGTATGAGACCATACTTTGCTTCTTGCTTGTGAAGTTGCTTTAAGGACAATGATTCTAGCTTCCAAAACAAGCACGATCAATAGCTTTAACCTATTTTTTGGGGAAGGATGGAAAACAAGAATGATAAGTACAAAGCTTGTACTTAGTGAGGTAACTCCTAAAACTAGTCAAGTTTCATGTATGTATTGTCTTTAAGCAACTTAACCTAGCTAAGGCTTTCAAGAGAAGGATCAATACATGGTTAAAAGGTCATGTAGTTCTCATTTTGTGATTCAAACAAGCAAGCAAGTGAACATAGGCATAGATTTCTATTCGATCAAACCATAAAGCAATAGGCATGATACACTATTCAATCAACCAAGAAGCAATAGGCATGATACACTATTCAATCAATCAAGAAGCAATAGGCATGGCATTAACCTGGTAGGTTACCAAGCTATCATACTTAAGTAGCAAGAAATCAATAAAATCATGTCTTTTCTAACAAGTAACAAGATTTTCAAGTTCACTTTAGCTTGTTTATTATCTTAGTACAATCATTGGCACAATCCTTGGTTCTTAGTTTGCTAGGTATTTGAGTCTCCAACCAACTGTCGTCACAATATGCACCGTAGTGCTGGTCAACCCTCCTACTGTCGCCAAAGACAACATGCGTACCCTCCGTCTGTCGCCAATTAGGGGCCTTAGCCCTGGACCGTAGTCCACCCTTACACAAGAGCTATAGACTCTAAGGCATGCCTTCCTACCTATATAACTAGTAACCAAGGCTATCCACGCTTACATTTTATGTTTCAAGTTTACATATTCAAGATCAAGACAAGCAAGGCTTATTCAAGTGTTCATTTGAGCAAGATCATGGTAATTTCTTTCATGAAAGAGGTCCTTAGACCATTAGAGCCTTAGCTCATCATTCAACATTTGCAATTTCATGTATGCTAGCATTTCAAGTCTCAATTTTACAAGAACAAGTCATTCAATGTGCATTAATCATCAAGCTTCAATGAACCAATTTACATGCTAGAATTTCGAACATGGATCAAGAAATTTCAAACGTGGATAGAACATTCAATTTAGCATCATACTTCCCCAATTTATCAAGTCATACTGATGTATATATAAATATATATATATGCATGATGCATCATGTTAAAAATGCCAACAAGGTTGGTTAGGACCTAGTCCTAACCCTACGGTTAGCTACACTCACAATACAATCCAAGCAAGCTAGCAATTGTCTTGTATAGCTATTCCTTTGTTCTTAGCCTTTGGATGATTTCCCTTTTCTCCTTCCACCAAGTTCACTCCTTGCTATAGCAAATTCATGATTAAATACACTCATCAATATGTATACACAAGACAATTCAACATGGCAGCAAGGTTATTTCAATACATATAGACATATACATACAATTCTGTCAACATTTCAATAAATAAGACTAGGCATGATCTAATTGTCCCAAACTGTTACAAAACAGTCCAATAAAACTGTGTACAAAACAGTTTCCAACTAGCTTAACTGCTGCTGCCTGGCAGCTTGCACACTACATGCTTAAAGAGGCATATCATTCATTTCCTACGTCAGAATTTCAATTAATTTATACCGTCGGAAATATAACAAAATTTTCTTTAGGACCATAATATAATTGCATTTTAGTTCTTAGTCAATTAATACAGTTTATTGTTCAAAGACAGAGCATTTACACTATCCAGCTATTTCTATTTACAGTTTCCAGCATAGGACACAGTTTTTAGTTCTGTTTTCACCTAATGAAAATAGACATACTAAGGATCATGTCATTAAAATTTCAGACCTGAATTTGATCTATACAAATTTTGGTGAATTTTCAAAGCTACTGCCCAGAACAGAGCAATTCTGGGCAGATTGCACCTATTCACATTTTAATTCCTTAAATTCATTTTAACCAATGTTTTGGCCCTATAATTCATTTCATATGCAATCCTAAACATGTTAATTCATTTTTCAAGGCATCCAAAACAGAGTAACTTGATTACAAAGCTCAATTCTGCATGTTTGCACAATAGGTTCTTACTAAAACAGTTTCTATGCTATATGACTATGTTCATACTTTTATCTTTTATTTCCAGCATTGGTTGCTAACAATTTAGCTTATTTAACACCTTAATTACATTATAAAATCATGATCATGCCCAATTCATTAATTCCATGGCTCAATTACAAGTTCTAACCATTCAATTCTTATATCAACATTAAATTTCAAATTTCCAGCAACCTAGTTTTGTTACACCATTCCTTACACATGATTTCCATCATAATACCACAACAATTTGACTTGTAATGAAACCTAACATGTCATCTAACAATTTTTAGATTGATTCCAACAATTATACATGATTCTATTACATGTTCATCACATTTCCGGCATCTATACACTCAATTCACATTTCCATTTCAATTCAAACAATTCAAACATGAAATTTACAAGAGAAACAAGTAATTACCATACTCACTAAGCTATCTAGACTTAATTTGGAGCTAAATCAAGGTTGTAGGGCATGGATTCAAGCTTTCTCCCTCAAGCTTTCCTTTCTCTATTTTCTCGCTTCTTCAATTCGGCATTGGTATAATGAAGAAGATGATGACAACATCTAATCCATGTTATTGGATTTGTGAAATGTCCAATATGACCCTTAATTTATCCTTAGTATTAACTTAATCAAGGGAAACTATGGGATATTGAAACTTTAGCACGCATTCTTTAAACTTGCTAGAGTTTACAAGTTGGTCACCTTAATTTGGTCACTTTGTTCTTTCATTCTTTCAATTAGATCCTTAACTAATCAATTTAGCTTAAATTCTAGGTTCAATTAACCTATCAACTTAAGCAATTGATTTCAATACTTCTAGGCTAGTATTTAGGGTGTTACAATTCTCCCCCCTTAAAATAAATTCATCCTCGAATTTACCTGAATCGAATAGATGGGGATATTGCTTCTTCATGATTTCTTTAGATTCACAAGTAGCTTCTTCTATCTTGTGGTTTCTCCACAAAACCTTGACAAGAGGAACAATCTTGTTCCTAAGCTTTCTTACTTCCCAATCAAGAATCTGGACAGGCTTTTCTTCATAGGACAAGTCAGGGTTCAACTCAACTTCTTTCGATACAAGGATATGGGATGGATCTGATATGTATCTTCTGAGCATAGATACGTGGAATACATTGTGGATTCTATCAAATTCTACAGGGAGAGCTAATCGATAGGCCATCGGTCTAATTCTTTCAGTGATTTCGAATGGACCAATGAATCAGGAACTGAGTTTCCCTTTTCTTCTAAATCTAAGCACTTTCTTCCAAGGGGAGACTTTGAGAAAAACCTTGTCTCCAACATTATGTTGAATGTCTCTCCATTTTAAATTTGCATACGGCTTTTGTCTATCGAAGTTTGCCTTCAATCGATCATGAATGATTTTCACTTGCTCTTCGGCTTTCTGAAGCAATTGAGGCCCTAGCACTTTGTTTTCCCCCAATTCAGACCAGCATAAGGGATTTCTACACTTTCTCCCGTATAGAGCTTCGAATGGTGCCATCTGAATAGATGCTTGATAGCTATTGTTGTAAGCAAACACTACTAGGGGTAAAGATTTCTCCCAGTTCTTCTCGAATTCTATAACACAAGCACGAAGCATGTCTTCTAGTACTTGTATAATCCTTTCAGATTGTCCATCAGACTGAGGATGGAAAGCTGTACTTAGATTTATTTTTTTCCCTAGAGCTTTCTGTAAAGACTTCCAAAATTGCGAAGCAAATCTATGATCACGATCAGAGATTATTGTTGTAGGTACTTCGTGTAATCGAATTACTTCACGGATGTAAAGTTTGGCTAAGGTTTCCGAGCTCATGTTCATTTGAACAGGGATGAAGTGAGTAGACTTTGTGAATCGATCAACAATCACCCATACAACATCATTCTTTCTTGGAGTGGAAGGAAGACCAGTAACGAAGTCCATTGTTATACGCTCACATTTCCACTGAGGGAATTCGATTGGCTGAAGTAATCTATAAGGAACTCGATGTTTAGTTTTGACTTTTTGACAAGTTAGGAACTTAGATACGAAGTCTGTGATAGCCTATTTCATGCCTGACCACCAATATAGTGGTTTTAGGTCCTTGTACATCTTGACCGATCCAGGATGAATTGAGAAAGGGCTTTGGTGAGCTTCTTGTAACATCTCTTGCCTTAGTTCCTGTTGTTAGGAATGCACACTCTATCCTTGAAGTAGAGAAGCCCATTCGACTTGAAGGAAAAATCAGAATTAGGCTCAGAAGCAAGCTTGGATATGATCTTTTAAAGATTTGGATCAATTTGTTGGAGTTCTTTAATTCTCGAGATTAAGCTGGATTGAACTTGAAATTCAGATAGAATTTTTTGTCCTTTGGATAACCAAAAATGAGCATTGATAGCTGGAGTAGCTACAAAAGAATCAAGAAGTCCATTAGGCAAAATTTTCAAGTAGTTTCTTGCAAGACAAGATATATTTCGAATGGCTACTTGCAAGAGAGGAAAGGGTTAATTCGAATAGTTTTGTTGCAAACTAAGAAAGATATAATTCAAATGAATTTATTTGCATGCCTTAAGGTTTCAATTCGAATGGCAACTTGCAATACAAGTAAGCTTTCGAATGGATACTTGCAGTTCAAGAAAGACTTAATTCAAATGGATTACTAAAGGATTTAAGTGTAGAAGTTTACCGGAGTATGTTCTGAGACTAAGGGCATCAGCAACCACGTTTGCTTTCCCCAGGTGATAGTCGGTAGCCAAATCGTCGTCTTTAAGCAATTTGTGCCATCTCCTTTGCCTCAAATTCAGGTCTTTTTGAGTTAGGAGGTACTTGAGAATCTTATGGTTGGTAAATATATTGCATTTATCCCCGTACAAGTAGTGTCTCCAGACTTTGAGTGCGAATACGATATCTGCTAACTCCAGATCATGAGTAGGATAATTGGATTCGTGCGGTTTGAGTTTCCTTGAAGCATAAGCAACTACTTTTCCATCTTGCATTAGAACACATCCTAGCCCTAGATAAGATGCATCACTGTAAATAGTGTACTCCTTTCTCGATTCTAGTTGGATAAGAATCGGAGCATGAGTTAGGGCTTGCTTAAGTTGAACGAAGCTTCGTTATTGGCTTTCTGACCAAAAAAAAGGTGTATCCTTTCGGGTTAGTTTGGTTAAGCTTGCGGCAATTGAAAGAAAAACCCTTGACAAACCTTCGGTAATACCTGGCTAAACCGAGAAAATTTCAAGCCTTACCAACATTCCTCGGAGGTCTCCAATCAAGGACGGATTGAATTTTCTTCGGGTCTACCTTAATTCATTATGCCGAGATGACATGGCCAAGGAAATAGACTTCGTTTAGCCAGAATTCACATTTATAAAACTTTGTAAACAATTGACGTCCTAGAAAAGTTTACAATACGATTCTGAGATGTTCGGAGTGTTCTTCCTTGTTTTGGGAGTAAACTAGGATGTCATCAATGAAGACGACCACGAACTTGTTGAGATAGGGCTTAAACACTCGATTCATGAGATCCATGAAAGCAGCCGGAGCATTCGTTAACCCGAATGGCATTACGAGTAATTAATAGTGGCCATATCGAGTACGAAAGGCCGTTTTGGGCATGTCTTCTTCCTTTACCCTCATTTGATAGTATCCTGATCGAAGTTCGATCTTAGAGAATATTGAAGCATCTTTGAGCTGATCGAAGAGATCTTCTATTCTAGGAAGAGGATATCGATTCTTGATCGTAAGCTTGTTCAATTGTCTGTAATCAATACAGAGTCACATGGTCCTGTCTTTCTTATTCACGAACAGGACTGGTGCACCCGAAGGAGATGAGCTAGGTCGGATAAAATCCTTGTCTTGTAGCTCTTGGAGTTGCTTCTTGAGTTCCTTCAACTCAACAGGTGCCATTCGATATGGAGTGATGGACACCGGAGTTGTTCCAGGTGGAACTTCAATCCCGAACTCTACTTTTCTGATTGGAGGGAGACCGGGGAGTTCCTCGGGAAAAACATCAATAAATTCATGCACGATTTGCATACTAGGTAAACCGAATTCAAATTCATCTTGTAATACCATAGATGCAAAGATTGAAGTTGGTTTTCTATCAATTATGAGGAGTGATTCCTTTCCTAAACCCCGGAGATACAGTCTCTTATTTTGGCAATCTACCCAGGCCTCGTGCTTGCTTAACCAATCTAGTCCTAGCACTAGATCGAATTCACATGTTGGGAGTACATATAGATCAACATAAAAGTGTATGTTTCGAATGCACAAAGGGCATTCTTTACATATTAGGCTTATATTTGTAATTCCCCCTATTGGATTCGATGCTACAAGGCTTTGTTTTACAATTTCAGGCTTCAAGTTCAATTTGAAAATTAAAGATGAGCATATAAAAGAATGAGTGGATCTCGAGTTTATTAAAGTATAAACATGAGTTGAATTTAGCTCAACGGTACCTTCTATGACATCGGGTGCTTCTTTATCTTCCAATCCTCGGATATGATAGATTCTAGCATGGGCTCAAGATTCTTGGTGAGTAGGAGCATTCGAATGGTTCTCCTTGCCTCTCCCTTGATTTCCAGACTGGGCTTGTTTAGGACCCTTGCTTCGATTGGAGAGAGCTGAGCTAGCATTTCTAGGAGTTCAACTTGGAACCATATTGGGATTCTGGGGACAATCTCGAATATAGTGATCAGAGGCTCAACATAAGAAACACAAGTTTTGTTGAGTTCTGCATTGCCCGGTATGGTGCTTCTAACAGAACTTGCAGGTAGAATACTGAACAACTTTACCAGAATTCCCCGTACTATCAACAGAGATGATCGGGGCTGAGGATTTGATTACCTATTAAGGTTTCAGTATGTAATTGCTCTTCTGGACATGAGTATAATTTGAAGAGTGATCTTTAGAGTGTTTAACTTTCTTTGACTGCTAGTGTAGCTTGTCATCATTTATCTTTCCAAGAGTTTCCACTCTTATGTTTCTCTAAGGTATTCATCTTTGCCTCAGTTGCTATAACTCGGTTCACCAAATTCTGGAAGTTGGTGATACCGAGGGCAGTGAAAATAGGACTTAATTCATCATTTAGTCCATTAATAAACATCCGACATTTATCAGCTTTGGTTTTGATATATTCCGACCCGTATTTGCAATACTTGAAGAAATCGCTCACTTACTATTCAATAGGCCAGCCCCCTTGATTGAGGTACAAGAAACGTTTTTGGTGCTCGACGAGATATTATTCACTGGTATACTTCTTCATGAATTCATCAAGGAAGAATTTCCACGTCACGTCTTCTACAGGGGCAGTCAGTGTAGTAGTTTCCCACCAGCTTAAAACTTTGTCTGCCAACAGGGCTATGGCACATTCAAGCTTATGTTTATCGGAACAAGGTAAATGCTTTGTTAAAATTCGAGTAGCGGCCTCTAACCAGTACTCAGCTACTTCGAGGTTAGCTTCATCAGTTTCAGTGAAGGTATAAGCCCGATGTTGAGCCAACTTATCAATCGGGGCTCGATTTCTCGCATCAACAGTAGGAGCAATAGGATGATCTTGTTTTAAAGCATATACAAGATGATTGAACATATCCTTCATACTTAGAAGACATTCTTGCTATATATGATTGACAGGAGCTTCCTGTTGAGCAGAGCTTAAGCTCGATGTTGAGCTTGCTGTTGAGGAGGATTCTGCTCCATCCTCACACTATCACCTATATTTGAGGAGCCTTCAGGACTTTCATTATCCCGACCTATTCTTGTTTTAGACATTCTACGTTCAAATAGAACAAATAGGGGATAAGTTTAATAAGCAAGACACAAGTTATTCAAGACAAGTCTTCTAGGTGGCACAAGTATCCTATATGATGCATGATAGCCCGGTTTAGTCCAAGAATTGACTAAACCTAAGGCTCTGATACCAATAAATGCAACACCCCTTACCCGGGTTAGTTGTAACCTGGTTCAGGAGTATTACCAAGGCAAGATAAGGCAAGCAAGCAAGAAGAAATCATCCTATTAATAAGTTCCTTAACTAACAAACAACATAACATACATTACTTAGCTAACAAGAAAGACCATTTGAATACATTACGAACCAAGCATGTGATCCATTTTAAAATTTCATTATCATTTACATTTTCATTACAAGGCATTCGATGACTTAGATATAATAGATGATCAAGTTCGAATACTTTACTTCATATACAAGGCAATTTGATTCATTAGAAACTTAACTTAGACATGAATTTCATTATAGATCATTACATTCAAGGCTAGATCTTAGACAAGAATCATGTATCCTATTCTGCAATCAAGATTGGTTCACAAGACATGTGCCATTCTAGCATTTACATTTCAATCATACATGGTACTTGATCAAGCAAGTTAGACTACATATAGAGATCATCTCAATTAACAAGATATGCACATCAACCATTGCCATTTATATCAAATTTATAGTGTTTACATACCAAGCTTAAAGTCATATAGTTAGTTACATAATAGGGCCATCAAGAACATGCTTATACAAAACATTCAAGATCTCAAAATGCATGATTCACTACTTTTATATACAAGACTAGTGCCACCTCCTAGGAGACAACAAGAGACGTATGAGACCATACTTTGCTTCTTGCTTGTGAAGTTGCTTCCAGGACAAGGATTCTAGCTTCCAAAACAAGCACGATCAATAGCGTTAACCTGTTTTGGGGGGAGGATGGGAAACAAGAGTGATAAGTACAAAGCTTGTACTTAGTGAGGTAACTCCTAAAACTAGTCAAGTTTCATGTATGTATTGTCTTTAAGCAACTTAACCTAGCTAAGGCTTACAAGAGAAGGATCAATAGATGGTTATAAGGTCATGTAGTTCTCATTTTGTGATTTAAACAAGCAAGCAAGTGAACATAGGCATAGATTTCTATTCGATCAAACAAGAAAGCAATAGGCATGATACACTATTCGATCAAACAAGAAGCAATAGGCATGATACACTATTCGATCAATCAATAAGCAATATGCATGGCATTCCATTCGATCATCAAGAAGCAATAAGAAAGGATTTCAATTCTAGCATTAACCTGGTAGGTTACCAAGCTATCATACTTAAGTAACAAGAAATCAATAGAATCACGTCTTTTGTAACAGGTAACTAGATTTTCAAGTTCACTTTAGCTTGTTTATTATCTTAGTACAATCCTTGCACAATCCTTGGTTCTTAGTTTGCTAGGTATTTGAGTCTCCAACCAACTGTCGCCTCAATATGCACCTTAGTGCTGATCAACCCTCCTACTGTCGCCAAAGACCACATACGTACCCTCCATCGGTCGCCAATTAGGGGCCTTAGCCCTAGACCGTAGTGCACCCTTACACAACAGCTATAGACTCTAAGGCATGACTTCCTACCTATACAACTAGTAACCAAGGCTATCCAAGCTTACATTTCATGTTTCAAGTTTACATATTCAAGATCAAGACAAGCATTCAAGTGTTCATTCGAGCAAGATCATGGTAATTTCTTTCATGAAAAAGGTCCTTAGACCATTAGAGCCTTAGCTCATCATTTAACATTAGCAATTTCATTTATGCTAGCATTTCAAGTCTCGATTTTACAAGAACAAGTCATTCAAAGTGCATTAATCATCAAGCTTCAATGAACCAATTTACATGCTAGCATTTCGAACATGGATCAAGAACATTCAAACATCAATAAAACATTCAATTTAGCATCATACTTCCTCGATTTATCAAGTCATACTCATGTATATATATATATGCATGATGCATCATGTTAAAAATGCCAACAAGGTTGGTTAGGACCTAGTCCTAACCCTACGGTTAATTACACTTACAATACAATCCAAGCAAGCTAGCAATTGTCTTGTATAGCTATTCCTTTGTTCTTAGCCTTTGGATGATTATCCTTTTCTCCTTCCACCAAGTTCACTCCTTGATCTAGCAAATTCATGATTAAACACACTCATCAATGAGTGGGATTGTTCGTCTCGTGTGGCTTTAGTTGTCTTGAAGCATAGACAATGACCTTACCCTCTTGCATCAATACACATCCTAGCCTGAGATATGATGCATCACTGTAGACGATGTAGTGTTTTCCAGATTCACGTTGGATTAGGACCGGCACATGGGTTAACACTTACTTCAATTAATCGATGTTTCTTTGTTGTTCCTCAGTCCAAACAAACGAGACTTCTTTTCTCAACAACTTAGTCAATGGAGCTGCTATGATAGAAAATCTTTTAACGAGCCTTCTATAATAGCCAACAAGCCCAACGAAGCTTCTCATCTCACAAATATTATTCGGTGGATGCCAATCAACGATGTCTTGAATTTTCTTTGAATCCACTTGGATGCCTGAAGCTGATACAATATGCCCAAGAACGACAACTTCGGTGAGCCAAAACTCACACTTAGAGAACTTGGCAAACAACTGTTTCTCCTGAAGGGTTTGAAGCACAATGCGGAGGTGATCTCGATGATCAATGGGATTCTTAGAATAGATCAAGATATCGTCGATGAATACCACTACGAATTTATCAAGATAGGGCTGAAAAACTGATTCGTCAAATCCATAAAAGTTGTTGGTACATTGTTTAGCCCAAAGGGCATCACCAAGAATTTGTAATGTCTATATCTTATTCGAAAAGTAGTCTTGTGTACATCACATTCTTTGACTCTCATCTAATAATACTCGAACCTTAAATCGATCTTGGAAAACACAAAAGCATGCTTAAGTTGATCGAATAGGTCATCAATTCTTGGCTATAGATACTTATTCTTGATGGTTACCTTGTTCAACTATCGATAGTCAATACACAATCTCATAGAACCATCCTTCTTCTTGACAAAGAGAACCGAGGCTCCTCAAGGTGAGGAATTTGGTCGAATAAAGCCTTTATTCAATAGGTCTTGAATTTGAGCCTTCAGCTCCTTGAGCTCAACGACTGCCATTCAGTAGAGTGCAATGGAAACTAGGGCAGTCCTAGGTTGCACTTTGATGCCAAATTCAACCTCACGGATTAGAGGTAAACCCTGAAGTTCATCAGAAAAACATCCCTTGGCTTCCAATGTCAAAGCATTCAAGGAAGGATTTCATGAGTTCATCAATATAACACTCCTCTTGCCAAGGGCTCGAAGGTACAACTTCCTCTTACTATAATCTACCCATGCTTGATGTTCACTGAGCCAATCTAATCCCAATATAACATCAAATTAGTGGATCGTTAATGCTAGTAAATTAGCTGAAAAAGGAATCCCTTGAATCAATAAGAGACAATTCTTACACACAAGGCTTACGGTCACACAATCACCCAAAGGATTGGTTACAGAGATTCTCGATAATATAGGTTCAGAAGATAATCTATGCTTCTTGACTATCACAATACTTATAAAGAAGTAGGTAGAACCATGATCAATCAATGCATACAAAGGATATGAATACAATTAAATAGTACCTGCAATGACATCAAGTTCATCCTCCTCTTCTATGGTTCTCACATTATACCTCTAGGTGAGCTTTCGATTTCTGCCTGCTCTATGCCTTCCCAAAGCCATTAGGTCTTCCTGCAGGTCCCGATGATCCTTACCTCGATCCCTTACCTCGAAAGAGCTGAGTAGGGATACAACACTAGTCAGTGCAGCGGTAGATTTAGTTGTATCGAAAGGGTCGTGTCGAATGAAGTTGCCTTGCTCAAGACAATAGAAACAAGCTCCATATTGTTTACTGCACTGGCCCGCTGGATGCATATTTTGACAATAATTACAAATTGGATATTGTGAACCCCTATTCGAACCTTCAATACTCTCAACTGAAGTGGTCTTAGCAAAAGATGGAGTCATAGTTTTGGGCCTCCCGATGTCCCTAGAACGAGAAGGCTGTTGAAACATATTCTGCTAAGAGCTAGAGTACTTCCCTTTATTATTCCATTTGGGCGGTGAAGAATGATCTCGAAAATTCTTTTCTGATTTGCCCGACCCACCAGTCCTCTGGGCTTTATGCGATGCTTCAGTGACCTTAACTAGGTTCACAAGGTCTTGGAAATCAGTGATGCTCGATGTTGTAAACATGGGACGAAGCTCATCACTAAGCCCGACAAAGAACATTGAGCACTTCTCCTCCTCCTTCTTGATGTACCCAGCACCATATCGATAGTATTTGCAAAAGTCATGAATGTACTGCTCGATAGGTCACCCACCTTGCTTGAGGTGGAGGAAGATGTTGGGCCTTTCTACAAGATAGAACTCGTTGATGTACTTCTTTCAAAATTCTCGGAGAAAGAATTCCCAAGTTACTGTTTCCTCAAAGACCATGAGAATAATAGTCTCCCACCAATGAAGTTCCTCGTCATCAAGCAACGCGGGGGCACACTCCAGGTTGTGTTCATCCAAACACTGCAATTACTTGTTCAGGATTCTTAGGGTGTTATCCAACCAGTACTCGGGCACTTCAGGATTTTCATCATCCTGACCAGTGAAGGTATAAGCTCGGTATTGTGATACCTTATCAATAGGAGCCCGAGTATGTTGGACAACATGTGTAGTAGGTTGTACAATCTGCTAGCTCACATAGGAGCCATAAACTACTTGAACATGTCAGCCATGTTCCAGTAACATTCTACCTGAGCAATCGGTGCCTCAGGTCTAGTGCCCTGTACAGGAGGGTCCTGCAGATTTGGAGGATCTCCCCTATTATCTTCTCACCATACGTCGATGAGCCAGTGGCAGGCTCATTAATATGAGCTTCGCCAGTCTAAAATATATCTATAATATAATGAGGTTGGATTAGTCGACAAGTCACAATTTACACAATATATGTTTCCTAGGTGGCAAAGTAACACATTAACAATACAACACGCTTCGTTCTAGTCCTATAATTGACTGAACTCTAGCTTTGATACCACAAATGTAACACCTCATTCCCGGTCTGGTAGAAAATCGGGTCAGAAAGCATTACCGGTGAACAATAGGATGAACAATGCAAATATTTAATCAAAATTCAAAGTTGAATTGAGCAATGTGATACTATATTGATATACAAAAGCAATGACTCGATATAGAACTACATAAATCAGTTCAGGGCCAATTTTAAACTTTTATGAACTTTAAGGACTAATCTATGAATTCAGTATTTTAGAGGTCATTTATTGAAATAATCATACTATAATGAAATTCAACCTATATTCAATGATCGTACGAATTATCAAGATAATCTGAGTTCAGTTACCTCTTCAATTTAACTATACAATGTTCAGTGTCCAATATGTAATGTTCCAAACTTGTTCCAATTAACTTTTAACAGATTTACCTATATCGGTATCGAGAGGCCATACTGTTACGCTTGTGTCATGACCGTTAAAATAGTTAATAATCAAGGAGTCTATATCGATACAGTGACCATCCGTATCGATACGTGATGTATATCTTATGATTATCTATTTCCAATGTTCATTATATGTATCGATACGACTGAGAACAGTATTGGTACGTGTTGACCAGGTTGAGTCGTATCGATACACCATTGAATCATACAGATCCAATTAATTTATTTGATTCTAGTGTTGACTTTTCGTATTGATATACCACTTTGACATACCGATACGCTCTATTAATCGATGTTGAATATGTCCAAATATACATATTCGTATTGATAGGCCATCAACCGTATCGATACACCCTATATTGTAATGACAAATTTTGTCTGGGTTTTACCCAATTTGACCTATTAAACAATGAAATTTTACCAGCAAGTTTATAACACTATAATCTATTAGCATGTCGAATTTTATAGTCATTTGAATCCATTTAGTACGTTTTCACCTTTATAGGCCAAGTATGCAATTTTAGGGCCTAAGGCTCAACTACAAACCAAGGGCAATAAATACATACAAAAAAGGACCATAAGTAACTAGTCTAGCTACTTTGCCACCATACTAGGAGTTCATATATACGATATACATTGCTTTAGCTTGGTTGTAACTTTCAAAAATCTTCCAACCCCTCTGATCTCCAACAACGAACTTCTTAACCTGAAATGTATGAAATAAAATGCATTAGCCATACATTATTTAGTGAGGTAGCCACATACAATAACGATAACAATGAAATGCATTCCAAATCATGTTCTAGCAATAACGATGGAATGAATTGATGATGACAATGCAATATTCATATTCAATATCAATTATATCATATTTCAACAATAACCCTTGCATCGATTTGGGATAGTGGATACGCAAATTTCTACGCCTCACCAATCAATGAATGGTTTAGTCACCCTACCTCGCCACAATATAGGTCGTAGCCCAAGGACCATAGTCCACCCGTACACTGAGCTCATGAATTCTATGGCATGCCAATTGTATCCAATGTCCTTTTGAATCCAAGGTCCGGTGACAATATCAATAATCAATGTTCAACAACAATACCAATGTTCAATGATCTCAATAACAATGTTAATGGTCGATGCTTCAATATCAATGTATTGATAACAATAACAATGCCTATATCAATGATCAATGACAATGACTATAATAATAGCTATAAAATGGCGTTGACCATGTTCAATGACCGATGTCCTAGGTAACTATAACTCGATGGCAATAACGATGGAAATATCAATATCAATGCTTGATGATGATGACAATATCGATATTCGATACTCAATACAAAGCTTACAAATGATTACCAAAGATGCCTCCTAAGAGGTTCGATGCAATATCCTTTATCAAAAGGGTTAGCATTACTAAATTCAATAACAATGAAATTAGGAAAGGCACCTAACATAACTCCGAGACTCCGACTACACTCACCTCAATAATTCGAAGCTCCTACGACTGTCGGATGACAACTCCCTTGTTCCCAGCCTTTTGTTGAAGATGGTGATTGCTCTTTGTCTAATTCTCGAGCTAGGTTAACAATAGGAAATTGTTAGAATCAACAATACAATATCGAAATCAATATAACGATATCACAATCAATATCTAAGTTCAATATAGCCATTAGCTATAGGATATCCATGGATTAAAGCTTTGAAAATCATATGTTATCATAGATGAACAAACCCTAACTTAAGATTAAACTTAATATGTCCATGAATTTCAACAAAAGAATATAGATTAAAGCTTACCCAATCGATATCTATGCAAAGGATTTGATAAATCGAAGAAAAGCTAAGCTTGAAACCTAGCTCCAATAGAGGTGTTTGCTTAGGTTGAAGACAATGGAGAGGTGCTTGTTTATTTCCTAATCGAGTAAGCTCTTTTTACTATCCAAATTGGTTTTAATAACAATAGCTTTCCTTTAATTGAAGGAAAGTTATCTGAGCATTCCACAAATGAATAATTAGGTATAGAGAGGGGCTAATCGAAAGATTACTCCATCAGCTTTCCATACTTTATGGTTTTGCCTCCAAATTTTTGATATCTATAATTTAGCCACTAACTAGCTTCTAATATAATCAATAAGGTCCCTAAACAATAAATTGACTCAATTAGAGTCTAATATCAAAGAAATTGACCACACAGTCAAATTCAATACAATATTCAGACCTTTCCAATGTAGGGTTTTAGATCGCCAGAACCCAAATTCGGCTAGACCAATTTTTAGGGTGTTACAGAAGCCAATATTTGTACCTAAGTCAATAGTTGAAGGTTAAATGGAAGTTAACACTAAAGCTGACCATTGCATCATTGATTAAACCAGTCCTTAATCCTCGAAGTGCACTTGATCTTTCTGCCGAGCTGAGCCAAGGAGATCTAGGCTTATTTTCAATACTCTCTATATCTTTTACTACTCTTGTTATTAATGCTAAATCAAATCATTTACTATCCTTTTTGTATTACTATTGCAACCACCATTGCACTCACAACTACCACTTTTATAGTATTGTATTGTAGTCACATAAGTATAAGCATATTTCACCATCCTCACAGGATTGATATCCAAACAAGATTTGCTTGTTTCTATTCAAACAAGATGGCTTTATTATGTTCTTATGTTACTTCTTGCAATCTTGTTTTTTTATTTAAGTTTGCACTTGTTTCTGATAGCTTTTGTTTTTTTTCCTTTCATTTTTATTTCTTTGTTTAGGTGTTGTATGGCCATAAGTGCCACTACACCACTCTATGTACCAGATCCAGAGGTTGAGAGAACTTTTATAAGAAGGATTCGGCAAAATAGTTGAATGGCAAGACAACTAGTTGACAATGAGGGAATTCCTCATGCTAAAGAAAACCTACCACTACACCCACTAGCCCCAAAACATAATTCGTGAGGTTGTTGTCCCCCACTTTGATGATGTAAAATCAGGAATTGATAGACCTCTTATTTAGGTTGGGAACTTTGTGTTGAAGCTGGTTATGTTCCAAATGCTCAACATCAATTGGCAATATGCAGGGTTACCACATGAAGATGCCCGCGAGCATCTTCAATCTTTCCTATTAACTTGTGCTTCATTTAGACAACAAGGCATTCCTGATGATGCCTTACGAATGCAATTATTTCCTTATTTATTGCAGGGTTGAGCATGCACATGGTTTAAAGGATTACCTGCTAGTTCTATCACAACGTTGAATGACCTTGCGACACAATTTGTTTTTTGCTTTACCGATAATAAATTTGTGCCTGAGGAATGACATTACAACCTATTATCAGTTAGATGATAAGACTCTTCATACTACATGGGAGAGATATAAGTCATTATTGCGATGATGTCTTAATCATGGCCTTCAACCAAAAAATCAGATCGAGATCTTTTATAATGGGTTGAATGCAGTCACAAGACATCTAGTCGACAGGTCGTCTAATGGTCCTTTACAGGATTGTACAACAATGTTTCTGTGGGTGTATTGGAGCAATTTGCTTAGAATGATTCGCAATATCCTATCTCTAGAGCTACATCATGCAAGCCTGCACCAGGAGTGTTTGAGCTTGATGATTTATCTTCTTTAAATGCTCAGATTTCTACAATGGAGAGTAAAATCAAGAATATGGAGGGAACAAGTGACGTTGCTCCTATCCAACTATCTCAACAAACAACCACCCCTGTATTTTCCTATAAAATTTTTGGAGGTAATCATAGCTTTGAGGATTACTCACAACATGCGAAAAATGTGAGTTATGTTATCAACATACAAGGCAACAACTTGGGTACATTTTTCAAAGCAACTAATACCCAGTCTTAGAGTAACTCTAATTTTCCACAACAACAATGAACATTTTGCTTTGGTAATAACTCTTTTCAAGTAAATTATAGTGTGCACCAAGGAAACTTCGTTTACTCATAGCAACAGTTCACACCAATGATTCCAATGCAGCCACAACAGAATCGAATGCAGCCACTACATATTGCATCCCAGTTTGAACAATCAAAGTTTGGTATGCAATCATAATATGGTGCACCATCTCAGGTTCCATCTCAGATGAGTCATTATGCCCCATCAAGTGTGTGATCAATTTGCCCTTATTGAAGAGATTGTGCACGATCACTTATCTCGCACTATAACTCACTTGACTCGATCTAGACACCAGACCGAACCGAGCAAACCACATTGGGTTTGCCAGAGGAAAGCCTAAAACAATTTACTCAAACTAGGTCCATTCTTTTTCTTTTATCTCGACTATATGTGATATTACTTCCTAAGGTGTACATGCTAGAAGCAAATTAATTTCTAACTAAATTGGGCGTCTAATCGACATCCAATTAAGCGTGATTGAAATTTAGGGACACCAAATTCCAAACCTGAAAAACTTAGAGGACTTAGTTAAATTTGAAGTTACCAAACCTTATTTAATCAGATTGCATGCTCACTGGTCAAAATTCAGTTTAAATGATCAACCAATCTTATTTAATTGCATGTGCAAGAAAAATGGACTAAAACGTAAGGAATCAAACTTAAGCAAGAATTTAACAGAATTAATAGACTAGGTATCGCTACACACCTTTCATGTATTGGTACGAGTATCATGTTTCAAAGGGTACCCGTACGACATCCCTCATACCAATACCAGTGCTCCAATTTCAAAGCACGAAATTTTAGTAGCTAAAACGTGTAACGATACAGTTGCCCATGTACCAAAACCTGATGTAATTTCCTCAACCGCGTACCAATATGAGGCTAGGCGTACCACTAAGCTTGTGGAATCTTGCACTATTTTAAGCCCTATACTGCCCCGCGTACTGATCTCAGAGGACTTGTATCGGTACGAGTGAACCTGTAATAACATCTTGGTCCAACATATGACACTTTGGCTCATTGAGACTTTATCCAAACTTGAACTAAACATCAAGTAATCCATAAGGCATCAAAATACCATAGTTCCACATAAGCAAAGGCAACATTCAAGCATGGAAATCGTTTCCCATAACCTATAGGCATGATCTCTACCAAAACATGAAAAAGCTACCCCAAGCCTAATTTCAAACTTTGAACATCACAAATCACATCCATAGATGCATATAAACTTGCTCAAAACCAAGGAGCAACATATACAAGTTTCTTCAATACCTAAGCCTACATTGCCCCTTATTTGCTACAAAGTTCATTTATTTAAAACCATACTTGCAAAGTCAAGTACTTGGATGATCCCTTGCCCGAATACTACCTCAAAATGATTTACTTTTATGCAAGGACGAGAATTGAGCGTAAGCACAAGATGCTAAGGGATCCTCAAAACACTCACAAATGCATTCAATTATGAGAATAAACCAATGTTTAAAAATAGAAGATCATTTGTTAAACCTTCAAAAACATTTTGCATAACTTTTAAATCATCTCATTTCATAAGCATAAACATGTATCAAGGACTACAAGCATAATCACATATGCAAAACCTCAATTTAAGCTTTCTTATGCATAACCATTTCTTTCCATGTCTTAAAGAACATCATCACCATTTATCACAAGGAACAAGCCTTTTAAATCTCATCAAGATACATTATTTCATATATTTTCATTAGAGTGACCAAAACCATAACACAACATTTCATAAAAACACATCGGATACTCAGATTTCTGCGGTGGTACCGTTAAACACATAGGATACTCTTTCAAACCTTTATTGAACGCTACTGAATTGATCTCCCCTATTTTGCCCATATAATAACAGAGGATTAATGCATCATCATGCATTTAAAACCCCATCAACATCAATCCCAGCAACACAGATCCAAACTCCACCAAACGCCATCCGAAAACAACTAAAATCTAAACAAATCTTTACTTAACAAAGCCTAGAAAAACCTTCTAATTTGATCAACCTAATATCATCAATCAACATCTAAAATTATTTTGAAACCCACCTTATACCTCTAGTACCCTCAGAACACTATAAACACTTCAAAATCTAACTATTTACAACCTAGAAAATTAGCAATTCGATTGGTTTTGGGATTTCGTTTGTGAATATCATTACAAAACATTAAAATATGCTTGATTTAACTCAGATCCATAACAAAGCTCAACCCATATCTTAATTAAATCATCAATAAACCTTCAATTCTTGATTTAACTATCGAAACATATTAAAAATCAATTATGAAGGATCAAGAAGTTGAGAATATTTGTAAAAAACCTTCGATTAGAGGAGAGAAACAAAAATTACCTCTAATAATAGACTCTTTCCTTAATTGGCTTATTTTAGATGAAATCTCCAAGATTAAAGTAGAAAATCAACAAAAAAACTAAAGGAATCCATTGATGAAACCAGAAGTAGATTTAGAAAGTTTGATCTCTAAGATATTTAGAGAGAAAATAGTAGTTTGGTTGCTGAAAATTTGAGAGAGAAAGTTTGGAGAAAAGTGGTTATGTAAGAAAGCATTTGACTAATTAAATCCAATTTAATTAAAACATTTTATCCTATTTATTAAATCTTTTTAAAAACACTTTAAAATAGCCAAAGTTAAGGTAAAAGTCTAATAAAACCAACTGGATTAATAGCCCCTTAAAGATTCCATGTTTGATCCTTTTAATATTTAGTCACTAAAAACAATTTTAAAAACCTTACATTTTGGTCACCAACCCAAAATGTCAATTAATCCAAATTAATTTTGTCAAAATACCATTTCAAAAAGGTTCAATATACAAAGTTAATAATTTAGATTATTTTAGCACATTTTATTTTAGCCAAAATCCCTTTATTAGAATTTATTTCCCGTAACTAATCGAACTAACTAACCCGATTCATTCGAACCATCAAACCCGAAGTTCTAATCTTCTAAGCCCAAAATTGGGGCGTTACAACTCTTCTCCATTTAAGAAACTTCATCCTCGAAATTTACCTAAAGGAAAAAGATGAGGAAACTGTTTCTCCATGTCCATCATACATTCCCACGTGGACTCTTCGACACCTCGATGTTTCAACAACTCTTTCACAAGTTCAATTGTTTTTCCATGGAGAACTTTACTGCTAGTGTCCAATTCCTCATCATAGGTTATACTCAGACACAACTCGATATCCTTAACATGCATTACATGTGATGAGTCTGATCTATACCTCTGAAGCATCAATACATGGAAAACATCATGTATTTTTTCCAACTCCGTATGCAACCTCAATTTATAAGCCACCATACGAACGCGTTCTAGCACCTCATAAGGTCCAATAAAACCTCGAACTCAACTTATCTTTACATCTAAACCTCGTCACTTTCTTCCAAGGCGAGACCTTTAGAAACACTTTATCTCCAACCGCGTACTCAATTTTCCTACGCTTCAAATCTGCATAAGACTTTTGCCAATCCAAAGCTGCTTTCAACCAATCACTAATAAGCTTTATGTTCTCATTAGCATCTTTCAACATATCAAGTAAAGAAACATACTTCTCTCCAGCCTCAGCCCAACAAAGTAGCGTACGATAGCTCCTACCATACAAAGCCTCAAACAAAACCATCTAAATGCTCACCTGATAATTGTTGTTACAAACAAACTCAACCAACGGTAATTGCTTCTCCCAAGACCCATGGAACTCAATAATACAACACCGCAACATATCTTCCGCAACATATCCTCCAAGACTTAGGTAACATGTTCAGACTGACCATCCATCTAAGGATGATACGAAGTACTGAAATTCAATTCTGAACCCAACGCTCTATACAAACTGTCCCAAAACCTTAAAGTGAATAGTGGATAGCTATTCAATACGATAGACTTAGGCACCCCGTGCAACCTCATTATCTCAACAATACACAAATCTGCCAACTTATCAAACGTGTACGTCGTATGCACTGCTAGAAAATGTGCAAACTTTGTAAACTAATCCACTATTACCCAATTAGAATTCTTTTTATGGTTTCAAAGGCAAACCCAACACAAAATCCATTATTATTCTCTCCTATTTCCATTTCAGAATTGTAATGGTTGCAATAATCTAGTAGGAAACTGATATTCAGGTTTGACTCATTGACAAACCATGCAACGAGCAACATACTCCCCTACATCCTTCTTCAATCCAAACCAAAATTATTCATTCTTCAAATCCTGATACATCTTTGTACTACCAGAGTGCATAGAAAAAGGACTTGAGTGAGACTCAGCCAAAATAGTGTGCCTTAACTCAACATCCACTGGCACCACTAGCCAACTCTTAAAACATAGAACACCATTATCATTAAAGAAATATATCGAATTACTATCACATCCCAAAAATTGACCTAGTCAAAATTAGGTTATAGTGATCAGAAATTTTGAATTCGGTGTGCCCAAGTGATGGAAATATTCAATCCATGTACCAATTTTTGTTAGTAATGAAGCTACATGGACTTTATTTGAACAATTGAATCCCTTTTGTAAGAAATTCGAAGCTAGAAATGTGAAATTTGAGTCAGGCTTATCGATACAGTAAGACCAGTATCAATACGGCCTAATTGTCGATAACTAACTTACCTATTTTAGCATAATTGTACCGATACAGTCATTAAGTGTATCGATACAATCCTCTAGAAAACTCTGTTTTGTTGACCAATTCATAAAGTTTTGAAGTAAGGTGTTGAATCACCTACTTCCTTGCCCATCCCATGTGCAAATGATTAGAAAATGGTACTGGATAGTTGCCAATTGCCTTAGAATTACAAAAAAGGGCATGAAGTGATGGAAATAATTAAATGAGCTTTCCCTTGCCTAGAGGAAAACACTTTATTAGTCCCTGGAAAGGTGAAAAGTGATTTGAATGATAAGTTTCTTAATAAAAGCCTAAAAGGAAAGCTTTTATCTTTGTTTCTACCGTCCACTGAGACTAAACTCACCTTTGTTTTCAAATAACCACACATTTCCATTTCCATCTTCAACCTCAAGCTAACCAAGCACCTCGATACAATCTTCATCCTTGGTTCGATTTCAATATGTCGTTTGAAAGCTCATAACTCAATAAGTAAAACCCCTAAGTTAATTTGATGATTCCCTAATTCCTCAAAGTTTAATTTAAGATCAAGTTTTGAATGTTCAATGGAAGCCCATGGATTAGGAAGCTAATTCCATTATTTCGATGTTGTCTTCAAGCTTTGGTAAGCTTGAACAATGTTTTCGGATCCTTAGTTCAAATTCTAATGCAACCCCTAATTTTGTGCTAGCTCAAGGAGTCGTAATCTGAGAACCTTGAATGCTTTGGAGTCAAGGTAAGTGTACTTGTGTCAAGGGATAGGCTAGGCACCATCCTATTGCAATTGTTTTACGTTGATTTTGCATTGTTGGTTAAGGTCTCAAGTAGAGGAAGCATATGTGGAAGCTAATGGTAAGCATGTTAAGTCCGTATGTGATATTCGAGGAATACTATATATGTGAAATTGATATGAATATGCTATGATATGATATGATATGAACATGTTATGATATGATATGTGGAGCTAAGGCTCAATTTTTCCATTCCGATATGTTATGGCCTATGGCCACAAGGTAAGGTTTATGACAAAATGTGTAATCTTGGACACTGTGAGTTATGGACACAATTGGCATGCCATAGGGTTATTTGGGCTCACTAAGTAAGGGATTGGACTACGGTCTGGGGCTATGACCTATATGTGGTGGAATAAGGTTGGTTTGTGTAAGGGATATTTTTTGGAGCTACAGCTCAAGGCTAAGGCCTACCTTTTATATGATTTGGTGTATAGGGGAATCCGCGTATCCATTGGTTTCTATGTCCAAGGAAATAATAGGAATTTATGTTTTGTGTTTGGTATATGAATTATGATAATTGACTTGTGCATGATTATACATGATTAATGATACACCTATGTCATTCAAGCATGTATATATGTCATTTATGCCTTGTAGGAACTTATTTGCATTTTTTATACCTACCTCACTAGGTTAAGTAAGCCTAACGTTTTAGTGTCTCATGCATTTTCAGGGCCTTAAAGGAATTCCAAGCTCGATTGTGTAGTTGCGGTTACAAGTCACTCTCATCGACATTATGTATGTCTATATTTTGCTTTGAACTCCTAGTAAGGTGGCATATTGTAACACCCTAAAATTGGCCTAGAAATGTTACCCACTATCTAAAGTATAGGCTAATTGAATTCATAAGCTAATCAATTTAAAGAAGAGTGAACATTGGCTATCCTTAAGATCAAATAAGTGAAATTAGAACCAAATTGAATTGAAATTAAAACTAGAAGGCATAAATAGAAGGATGGAAATGCGAACATGCAAAATTCTATAGATTGCATGTAAAATTAAAATTATATCAAGGCCTTGACACATGTTCTCATTGGAAGAGAACATGTGCCATCTAATGGTGACTCACGACTAAGGGAGGGATTATGACCAAACATATTGTCATCTTCCTCCCTAATTCATAACCCTGGCCGATTGGTAGAGGGAGAGAGGGGGAGAGAAAATCTTCATTGATCACCTTCAAGTTCATGCTTTTTGATTGAGCCTTGATCAAATTTAGCTTAGAGAAGGTATAATGCTTGATTCCAACTTGTTATAGATTGTTTGAACCTTGAGATTATGATGTCTTTGTTCTATGAATTGAATTGGATGATTGTTGAGTGTGTTAGGAGCATGCTAGCTTCAATTTGAACTTGAAATTGAAATTTCTAGTAACCAACTTGATAAAGGAAATATAGATGGTTGCTGGAAATCTGGGAAATGTGTACATGGTTGAAAATAATCTTGATTAGGGACTGTTATGATAGAGAAAATGTTTAGACATGTCAATTGGATTTAGAACCCTGTTTCGATCATGAATCTAGATGAAATGAAGATTGAATTGAATAGATATATTGCTGGAAAATGACTACACCTAATTGTACTAGTTAAATTAAGCAACATACTGCCTAATTGGTAAATTGAACGTGCAATGTTGATCAAATAAATCAAATCGGGTTCAACATGATAATGCTCTATTTTTAAGCTCATAGATCGATGAATTAGAATGTCTTAGACATGTAAGAACATGAAAAATGAATTGAATTGCCATGTTAGAACCTTGCTTATGTGAGTTAAGAAGCTACAAACTCAACCTACTGTAATTTGCCCATAACTGTTTGTTCTGGGCAGTAACTTTGAAACATCAGTATAAATTGTATAAAATGAATTTAAAGATGAAACCTTTATGGACAACACCTTGATATGTCTAAATTCATTAGGAGAAAATAGAACTGAATTATGGGGTGTATACTGAAATGTAGAGAAGAAACACTAGGGACAGTGCAAACTGTATAGTATAACAAAATGCCCTTTCATTAAATTAAAAACTGTATTAATCGGAAAAGAACTTAAATGCAAGCAGTATATAGTCATAAAGACAATTACATTATCTTTCCAACGGTGTAAACCAATTGAAATTTCAACGTACAGAATGAAAGTTATGCTTGATTAAGTGACTAGAGTGCAAGCTGCCTGGCAGCAGAAGTATAGGTAATTGCACTCTGTTTTGTGGCAATTTGTAAACTCTTGTAAACAGTTTTAGGCTATTAATTCTACCTTGTTATACATTAACTAGATTATTGATAAGTGTATTTAAGTGTAATGGAAAATGTATATGAGCATGCTGCCAGATTTGTGTATGTTATATGCTTGTAACATTGCCTTGATTGAATGATCATATGAACTTGTCTTGACATGTTTGTACTTGTAATGTGATAGAACCAGGAGTAAACTTGGTGGAAGAGGATAGAGTGGATCATCCTAAAGCCAAGAACAAGGGAGTGTGGATCCAAGACTAGCTACAATTGGAGTATTGTGAGTGTAGTTATCTCTAGGGTTAGGACTAGGTCTTAACCAAATGCATACTTGTTACATTCTTGAAATGTTAATTGAATATATTCTTGGACTTGACTTAATAAGGGAAGAATGATTAAAGTAAAGCATGAAACTTGATCTCAACTTTGTATACATGTTTGATTCGATTGATAAGCATGTTCAGTGGTAACATTTGTACTTGTATGCATTATGTGGCATGTGATCAATGCTTAAAGAACTTGTTTGAGATAACATCTCATCTTGATGAAATAAAACGTGAAAACTACATGATATGTGAGCTATGGCTCAATTGGCTTAAGGGCCTAATATGAAATGAACTTGCTTGACATGATCTTGATCTCGAAACACTTGAATAAATGGTAAATCGAACAACCTTGGTAGCTAGTTGGACTAGGTAGAATGGCATGCCTTAGAGTCTAGAGCTCATTGTGTAAGGGTGGAATACGGTCCAGGGATAAGGCCCCTATTTGGCGACAGATGGAGGGTACGTATGTGGTATTTAGCGACGTGAGTAGGGTTGACCAGCACTACGGTGCATCTTGTGGTGACAATTGGTCGGAGACTCGATTACCTATACAAACTAAGTACCAAGGGAGTTGTTTAATTGATAACAATTGTAATAACAATCCAATAACACATGATACTTGTCTTGCAAGCCATGATTTGAATGTACTTGTCTTGAAAGTCATGAATTGTATGTTGCTTGTCATGTAAGCATGACTTCCTTGATTACTTGTTTTGAAAGCATGTGGTGCTTGATTTATGATATGAAAACATGAAGTATGAATCCTTGTTTCTTGTATCCTTATGCTAGTCGAATGCTTGAATACTTAATTAGGATTACTCTATTGCTTGAAATTCTTAGTTAGGATTATCTCGATGCTTGAAAGCCTTAAATAGGATCATTCCAAGCCTTAAATTCAAGTCCTGCATATGCTTTGATTGATTCAGGATCTACCTACTCTTTTATATGTTCTTCCGTGATTACTAAGTTAAACTTAAAACCCAAACTTGTTAAGACTAGTCATGTAGTTTCGAACCCTATAGGAGGAAACATGCCTATTAGATTCCTTTGCAAGCAATGCCCTATAAGCATTCGAAATGTGCCATTTCCCATGGACCTTTATGTCTTGCCTTCTTGTGAATTCGATCTAGTGTTAGGGCTGGATTGGCTAAGCAAACATGAAGCCTGGATAGATTGCCAAAATAGGAGACTATATCTCCAAGGTTTAGGAAAAGAATCGATCCTCCTAATTGATAGAAGACCGACCTCAATCTTTGCTGCCATGACTATGCAAGATGAACTTGAATTTGGCTTACCTAGTATGCCAATTGTAACTGAATTCATTGATGTTTTTCCTTATGAACTCCCTGGTCTCCCTCAAACCAGAGAAGTAGAGTTTAGGATTGAAGTTCAACCTGGAACAACTCTGATGTCCATAACACCCTATCGAATGACACCTGTTGAATTGAAAGAACTCAAGTAGCAACTCCAAGAGCTACAAGATAAAGGCTTTATTCGGCCTAGTTCATCTCCCTGGAGTGCTCTAGTCTTGTTCATGAAGAAGAAAGACAAGACTATGAGACTCTGTATCGATTACAGACAATTGAACAAGCTTACTATCAAGAATCGGTATCCTCTCCCAAGGATAGAAGATCTCTTCGATCAACTCAAGGATGCTTCGGTGTTCTCAAAGATCGATCTTCGATCGGGATACTTTCAAATGAGAGCAAAAGAAGAAGATGTACCCAAGACAACCTTTCATACTCAATATGGCCACTTACTTAAACAAACCCTTACTTATGCTCGGTTTTTATCCAACCAGAATCGCGCAAGGAATTCACTGTCTATAGTAGTGTATCTCATTTAGGACTAGGATGTGTCCTAATGCAATATGGAAAAGTGGTAGCTTACGGTTCAAGGCAACTGAAACCACACGAGTCAAACTGCCCTACACACGATCTAGAATTGGCAGCTATCGTGTTTGCTCTCAAAATATGGGGACATTACTTGAACGGGGAGAAATGTAACCTGTTCACAGACCATAAGAGTCTCAAGTATCTCCTGACTCAAAAAGATTTCAATCTGAGACAAAAAAATGGTTAGAATTGCTTAAAGACTATGATTTGGTTATCGACTACCATCCGGGGAAAACAAATGTGGTTGCCGATGCACTTAGTCATAGACCATACTCGGATAAACTCCTAAATCTAAATCCTACAATAATTCATTCAAATTTAATCTTTCTTGGATTACAAGTAATCCATTCGAATTGATCTTCCTTGTCCTACAAGTAACTACTTGAATTTTTTCCTTAATGATATTGTCCTTTTGTTTGTAGCTTCCTTGGCTATCAATGCTCATTTCCGTTTATCCAAAGGACAAAAATTCTTTTCTGAACTTCAAGTTCGATCTAGCTTAATATTGAGAGTCAAAGAAGTCCAGCAAAATGATCCAGATCTTCAGAAGATCATATCCAAGCTAGACTCTGAGTCTAATTCTGTCTTCTCCCTCAAGTCGAATAGACTCCTCTATTTCAAGGATAGAGTATGTGTTCCTAACAACGAGGAACTAAGACAAGAAATGTTACAGGAAGCTCACCAAAGCTCTTTCTTGATTCACCAGGGATCGGTTAAGATGTAAAAGGATCTAAAGCCACTATACTGGTGGCAAGGCATGAAGTCAACTATCACAGACTTCGTATCGAAGTGCCTAACTTGTTAGAGAGTTAAAGCCGAGCATCAAGTCCCTACTGGATTACCCCAACCTATCGAATTCCCTTAGTGGAAATGGGATCGAATTACAATTGATTTCTTTACTAGTCTTCCTTCCACTCCAAGAAAGAATGATGTTGTATGGGTGATTGTTGATAGATTCACAAATCTACTCACTTCATCCCTGTTCGAATGAACATGAGCTTGGAAAACTTATCTGAGCTATACATCCGTGAAGTGATTCGATTACACAGTGTACCTACAACTATAATCTCTTATTGTGACCCCAAATTTGCTTCACAATTATGGAATTCCTTGTAGAAGGCTATAGGAGCTAAAGTGCATCTTAGTACAGCCTACCATCCTTAATCAGATGGACAATTTGAAAGAATCATCCAAGTGCTCGAAGATATGCTACGTGCTTATGTTATAGACTTCAGAAAGAATTGGGAGAAATCTCTACCCCTAGTAGAGTTTGCTTACAACAATATCTACCAGACATCTATTCAGATGGCTCCCTTCAAAGCTCTATACGGAAGAAGATGTAGAACTCCCTTGTGCTGGTCTGAATTGGGAGAAAGCAAGGTTTTAGGACCTCAATTGCTCAGAGAAACCGGAGAACAAGTGAAGATCATATATGATCGATTAAAGGCAGCTTTCGATAGGCAAAAAGCTTATGCTGACTTGAAAATGAGAGACATCCAATACAATGTTGGAGACAAGGTCTTCCTCAAAGTATCTCCTTGGAAGAAAGTCTTCAGATTTAGAAGAAAAGGAAAGCTCGACCCTCGGTTTATTAGACCATTTGAAATCATTGAAAGGACTGGTCCAGTGGCTTATCGATTGGCACTCCTAGTGAATTCGATAAGATCCACAATGTCTTCCATGTTTCCATGCTCAGAAGATATAGGTCTGATCCATCTCATGTTCTTGAGCCTGAAGAAGTGAAATTGAATTCTGGCTTGTCATACGAAGAAGAACCTATTCAGATACTTGACAAGGAAGTTAGAAGACTTCGAAACAAGAATATTCCTCTTGTCAAAGTCTTGTGGAGAAATCACAAGGTTGAAGAGGCAACATGAGAATCTGAAGAATTCATGAAGAAGCAACATCTTCACCTATTCGATTCAGGTATATTCGAGGACGAATTTATTTTAACGGGATGAGAATTGTACATCCTAAAATTGGCCTATAAATGTTATCACTATCTAAACTATAAGCTAATTGAATTCATAAGCTAATCAATTTAAAGCAGAATGGACATTGGCTATCCTTAAGATCAAATAAGTGAGATTAGAACCAAATTGAATTGAAATTAAATCTAGAAGGCATAAAGAGAAGGATGGAAATGTGAACATGCAAAATTCTATAGATTGCATGTAAAATTAAAATTATATCAAGGCCTTGACACATGTTCTCATTGGAAGAGAACATGTGCCATCTAATGGTGACTCACGGCTAAGGGAGGGATTATGACCAAACATATTGTCATCTTCCCCCCTAATTCATCACCTTGGCCGATTGGTAGAGAGAGAAAGGGGGAGAGAAAAGCTTCATTGATCACCTTCAAATTCAAGCTTTTTTTATTGATCCTTGATCAAATTTAGCTTTGAGAATGTATAATGCTTGATTCCAACTTGTTACAGATTATTTGAACCTTGAGATTATGATGTCTTTGTTGTATGAATTGAATTGGATGATTGTTGAGTGTGTTAGGAGCATGCTAGCTTCATTTTGAACTTGAAATTGTAATTTCTAGTAACCAAATTGATAAAGGAAATATAGATGGTTGCTGGAAATCTGGGAAATATGTACATGGTTGAAAACAATTCTGATTACGACTGTTTTGATAGTGAAAATGTTTAGACATGACAATTGGATATAGAACCCTATTTTGATCATGAATCTAGATGAAATGATGATTGAATTGAATAGATATATTGCTGGAAAACGACTACACTAATTGTACTAGTTAAATTAAGCAATGGACTGCCTAATTGGTAAATTGAATGTACAATGTTGATCAAATAGATCAAATTGGGTTCAACTTGATAATGCTTCATTTTTATGCTCATGGCTAGGTGAATTAGAATGACCTAGGAATGTAAGAACATGAAAATGAATTGAATTGCCATGTTAGAACCTTTCTTAGGTGAGTTAAGAAGCTAGAAACTCAACCTAGTGTAATCTGCCCAGAATGCTCAGTTCTGGGCAGTAACATTGAAAAATCACTAAAAATTGTATAAAATGAATTTAAGGCTGAATTTTTTATGGACAACAACTTGATATGTCTAAATTCATTAGGAGAAAACATAACTGAATTATGGGTTGTACACTGAAATGTAGAGAAGAAAAACTAGGGACAATGCAAACTGTCCAGTATAACAAAATGCCCTGTCTTTAAATTACAAACTATATTAATTGGCAAAGAACTAAAATTCAAGCATTATATGGTCATAAATACAATTACATTAGCTATCCAAAGGTGTAAACCAATTGAAATTCCAACGTACGAAATGAGAGTTATGCATGATTAAGTGAATAGAGTGCAAGCTGCTTGGCAACATCAGTATAGGTAATTGCACACTATTTTGTGGCAATTTGTAAACTCTTGTAAATAGTTTTAGGCTATTAATTCTACCTTGTATTACATTAACTAGAGTATAGATAAGTGTAGTTAAGTGTAATGTAAAATGTATATGAGCATGCTGCCAGATTTGTGTATGTTATATGCTTGTAACATTGCCTTCATTGAATGATCATATGAACTTGTCTTGACATGTTTGTACTTGTAATGTGATAGAACCAGGAGTAAACTTGGTGGAAGAGGATAGAGTGGATCATCCTAAAGCCAATAACAAGGGTGTGTGGATCCAAGACTAGCTAAGCTTGGAGTATTGTGAGTGTAGTTATCTTTAGGTTTAGGACTAGGTCCTAACCAAATGCATACTTGTTACATTCTTGAAATGTTAAATGAATCTATTCATGGACTTGACTTAATAAGGGACGAATGATTAAAGTAATGCATGAAACTTGATCTCAACTTTGTATACATTTTGATTCGATTGATAAGCATGTTGAGCGATAACATCTGTACTTGTTTTTATTATGTGTCATGTGATCAATGCTTAAAGAACTTGTTTGAGATAACATCTCATCTTGATGAAATGAAACATGAAAACTACATGATATGTGAGCTATGGCTCAATTAGCCTAAGGGCCTAATATGAAATGAACTTGCTTGACATGATATTGATCTTGAAACACTTGAATAAATGGTAAATCGAACAACCTTGGTATATAGTTGGATTAGGTATAAGGGCATGCCTTAGAGTCTAGAGCTCATTGTGTAAGGGTGGACTACGGTCCAGGGCTAAGGCCCCTATTTGGCGACAGACGGAGGGCACGTATGTGGTATTTAGCTACAGGAGTAGGGTTGACCAACACTACGGTGCATCTTGTGGTGACAGATGGTTGGAGACTCGATTACCTATACAAACTAAGTACCAATATTTTTTATTTAATTGATAACAATTGTAGTAACAATCCAATAAGACATGATACTTGTCTTGAAAGCTATGAATTGAATGTTACTTGTCTTGAAAGTCATGAATTGTATGTTGCTTGTCATGTAAGCATGACTTCCTTGATTACTTGTTTTGAAAGAATGTTGTGCTTGATTTATGATATGAAAACATGAAGTATGAATCCTTGTTTCTTGTATCCTTATGCTAGCCGAATGATTGAATCCTTAATTAGGATTACTTTATTGCTTGAAATCCTTAGTTAGGATTATCTTTATGCTTGAAAGCCTTATCTATGATCATTCTAATGCTTGGAATCCTTACCTAGGTCTATACTTGATTAAATGACACATGAAACTTGACATAACAAATGGTTAGATTTAGTACTACCTCTGTAACACCCCAAATCCTAGCTTAGAATTATTGGAACCAAATTGTATAAGTTGATAGCTTAATTGAATTTAGAATTAAGCTAAATTGATTAGTTAAGGTCGTAGTTGAAATAATGTATGAAATAAGTGACCAATTTAGAATGACTACGTTGAATTAAAATAGAAAGATGAGGCTTGCATGATAAATTCATGGTTCTCTTATTTGCCCTTGACTAATTACATGATTAGTAACTAATTAAGGGATAGTTTAGTAATTCCATAAATCCACTAATATGGATAACCACATTGCCATATTTCCTTTCTATTCACTTCGCCGATTGAGAGAGGAAAATTGAGAGAGAGAAACCTTGAGAGAATTCAGCCATTGAAGAAGAAATCAAGCTTGCATGTTGTTGCGCGTAATAAGTGCTCCGCAATTGTGCAAGTGTACACGTCGCAAGTTATAGTATAAAAGATATCGTCTCCAAAGGGATTCGTGCCACTTCAAAAATCTAATCTCTTGCACTGTAAAAAGTAAAAACAGAAGTAGAAGATTGTAGGAGTTTTAACTAACAACTAAACTAAGAAAGCAAATAAGTAAAACAAGATTTAATCTAATGAGAGAAAATAGGCCAGGTTATCCTGAGTTAAGGTGTGATAGCCGATTGGATCGTCTTGGTAAAAGAGTGCAAGGGCAGCTCAGTTGCCGTGCCAGCTTGCACAGCGGGGTTGCCTTGGCAACTAATCGATGGTTGCCTAGGCGACTAGCTAGGCAACTACTTGGGTGGCTGGGCAGCAACTTCAAAGTTCGGCAGAGCGTTCTTCAATGGTTTCTTCTTATCCCTAAGTCGAAACTCTAGCTATTTGTGAATGCCTTGATAATACATCCCTGCGTGAATCAAGGGTGAACAACAACCAATCATGCGCTCCTCTTAGCCGTTGAAATTCTTCACTTATTCCTAAGCCAGATTAATCTTCACCATCAATAGATTGAATAATGACCATACTCGTTTGTTTCTTGAATCTAACACTCCCGTTATTAGATAAATAGATGAAGTTACAAGATCCTCTCCCAATTCACTCGAAAACAAGAAGAAAAACCAAGAATGAGTAAGCCTTGAATTGAAAGTGCAAACTCTTATTACCTAAACAAAATCCAATTGTTTCTCACAACCACAAGACACAATAACCTTAGCCAAATAGATTTAGTTCATGGTTAGGTTCCAAAGAAACACAAGATAAAGAATTCCTAGCATAAACCTAATTGAACAAAGAAAGAAAAAGATGATGAATGGTTGAGCCTTGTCGATATCTCCCCCTTTGATCTTGTCAAAAATTCTCTCTTCTCTCCCCCCTTGGAGTTGACGGCATGGTCTTGAATTTATAGGGCTAGGTCAAAGTCTTTTTTGAGGAGGAAGTTAAGTTGGAATTAAATTATCTTTAAAGAATATAATTCTTTACTATATTTAAATTCATTCTAGAACTTCTCCTATCTTCTTGTGATTTAATTTCTCTTTGACCTCTTCATGGAAATCAAACTCCATTGGGATTTAGCTTTGCTCCACGTCATCTTAGGCTTATCTAGTCATTGATTTTGACTACCATATCATCTTATTCCTTGTCGAAAATTGCCCTGGCAGCTAGCTCGGCATCTCCTTCATGCATTGCCCTGGCAACTAGCTCGGCATCTCCTTCATGCATTGCCCTGGCAACTGGTTCTAGCCTTGCTTTGGCAAGTGATTCTGCACACACACACAAAACACACCAAAGCAATATCTTTTTCCACAAAATTAAGCAAAATATGAAATCAAGCTTGTCCACCAAGGAAACAATGCAAACATGCATGAATGGCTAATAATGCAACTAATATGAGCCTAAGTCTAACAAGAATATGAGTAAAAATGGGTAATAAAAATAGTAATTTTGAACACTTATCACACCGCCAAACTCGAACTATTGCTTGTCCTCAAGCAATGCAAACTAACAATTACATGCCAAGACATTAATCATCAAAGACATGCTTCAATCTTGAATTCAAACCTCAGAACCGTGGCACAAAGTATGATCACCTTTTAATTTTTCAAATAGCACAAAAATTACCCGAAACCAAATTATAATGCTCGTGACAATGTGTGTGCGTTGTTGTGTACAAGTTGATTTTCAAGATTCTATGTGAACAATAGGCTTTTATCAATTTTTATTACCGGGGCATTTATTTTTATTTTCACTAGAGCCAATTTCAGGCACCTCTAGCAAAGTAAGCAGTTTCTCATTTTATTTTAGTCGACTAGAGCCAATTTCGGGCACCTCTAGCGATTCTTTAATGTGCATTAACTACTAGAGCCAGTTTCGGGCACCTCTGGCAAGAAAGTGCAATTACTACTAGAGCTGGTTTCGGGCACATCTAGCAAGAATTTAAATTTAAATTTTCAATTTTCAATTTTCAATTTACCCAAATTTTAAGGAACCTAAGTTCACTAAGTTTCTTTCAATCAACAAGCCACAACCGTGTAAAAAAATTCAGCATCATAGTAAAATTCTAAGTTCTTTTCATGTAATCCTAAAATTAAAGGTTCTTTCAATTAAGTGCAGTGGCAAAAATTCATCATTGGATATTCAACAAGTCCTAAGCAATTAAATCCAATTAAAGACATGGCAAGTAACATATGTAACCTATATGTGATTGCTAAAGATGAATGCAACTAAACATGAAACTAACTAGAAACCAATACCCCCCAAACTCGAGAGAAGCATTGTCCTCAATGCATGTAAAAGTGAAACAAAATTTAAAAGAAACTAAATGAAATGAGCTAGTCGGAGAGGTCGTCACCTCGAGTGATAAGTTTCCTTCGTACCGTTTGCTTGATTCATTTTCCGGTCGGTGGTTGAAGGCTTGTGGCTGGTACAACATGAATAGCATTGCTTTGATTTGATCTATGTTTGCTGAGGCAGGTTCACTTGCCTGGGCATCAATAGTTGACGAAGCCATTGTTGTTGCCTGGGCATCGCCAGTTTCTGTTGTCGTGGCATCTGCTGAGGTAGTTGCAGGGGCATCCTCAGTTGCGGTTGCCGTGGCAAGTAGTGAGCAGTGAATTTCCTTAGCATGGTGGTTGTGAGTCCTGTTGTGGAAAAGAAAAGAAAACAAAGAAAACCTAGAAACTAAAGATAATGAATAAAAATAAAATATCTCCTAAAAATAAAATTGAAAAGAAAAAGAAAAAGAAAATATTGAAAGGAGAGCATGCTCATGCATCTCCTAAGGTGGCGGCTTCTTTGTTACATTCCACATGGGCACCATTGTAGTGCTTTAATCTTTGTCCGTTAACTTTGAATTCATGTTCGTCAGTGATGGACTTGATTATCACGGCACCATGAGAAAATGGTTTGACAACTTCGAATGGTCCGACCATCTTGATTTCAGTTTTCCCAAGAAAAGTTTTAGCCAAGAATTGAATAAGAGAACTAGTTGCTCAGGTATAAATTGCCGCGGCAATAGTCTCTTGTCATGCCATTGCTTTGTTTTCTCCTTGTAGATTCGTGCATTGTTATAGGCGAGTGCACGAAATTCTTCTATCTCATTGAGGTCCAACAAACGCTTTTGTCCGGTACTTTCCTAATCCATATTCATGATCTTGATTGCCCAATATGCCTTGTGTTCGATTTCCACCGGTAGATGGCATGTTTTGCCATAGACAAGTCGGAAGGGAGACATACCTAAGGGTATTTTGAATGCAGTACGATATGCCCAAAGTGCGTCATCTAGTCTTACTGACCAATCCTTCCCAGAGGGATTTACAACTTTCTCGAGTATACCCTTGAATTCCCGGTTGGCAATTTCTGCTTGCCCATTGGTTTGTGGGTGATATGCCGTGGCAATCTTGTGAGATACACCAAAGCGTTGTAACATCTTGGCGATGAGTTTGTTTTCGAAGTGCTTGCCTTCATCACTGATAATTGTTCTCGGCATCCCAAACCGTGTAAATATATTTTTCTGCAAGAATCGTTGCACGGTCTTGGAATCGTTGGTGGAAACTGCAACTGCCTCAACCCATATAGACACGTAGTCAATGACAAGTAGAATGTAGAGGTTGCCGAATGAAGATGGGAAATGTCCCATAAAATTGATCCCCCAAACATTGAACAATTCCACCTCAATGATGTTTTGGAACGACATCTCATGCGTCTAGAGATAATGCTTGTCCTCTGGAAACGATCACATTGCTTGTAAAATTCTTGGGCATCTTTGTACAGTGTTGGCCAATACAAACCAGATTGCAAAACTTTGGCCGCGGTACGTGGTCCTCCAAAATGTCCTCCATAGGGTGAAGAATGGCACTGCCAAAGTATATCTGCTGCTCTTCTTCAGGGACACATCAGCGTATAACCTGATCTGCACATTGTTTAAACAATAAAGGCTCATCCCAAAAGTAATGCTTAGTATCATGGCAGAACCGCTTCTTCCCTTGGTGAGTAAGGCCATAAGGTAAAATACCAAAAATAGGGAAATTAACTAAATTCGTGTACCAGGGTATTGCCGAGGCATGTGCTTCCATCACAACTACTTCCAAGATTGCCGAGGCGTGTGCGTCTTGAGTTGCCGAGGCGTGCGCGTCAAGGGTTATCGAGGCGTCCACGTCTAGAGTTGTCACGGCATGCGCGTCAAGGGTTGCTGAGGCATACGTGTTAATGGTTACCGAGGCATACGCGTCTGGAGTTGCCGAGGTGTGCGTGTCAAGGGTTGCCGAGGCATACGCGTCAAGGGTTTCCGAGGAGTGCGCATTGGTGGTTGCCGAGGCAACTAACAGTTCCTCATCCGGGAATGCATCACATATCTCTAAATCTACGTCCTCCTCCCTATTGCGTTCTAAGCGTGATAAGTGATCAGCCACTTGATTTTTTGTTCCTTTCCTATCCTTAATTTCAATGTCAAACTCTTGTAAAAGCAATATCCAACGAATCAAACGAGGTTTGGCATCCTTTTTAGCAAATAGATACTTAATTGTCGAATGGTCCATATGAACAATTACCTTTGTACCAATCAAATAGGATCGGAACTTGTCCAATGCGAAAACTACGGCTTGTAACTCTTTCTCCGTTGTTGTGTAATTCACTTAAGCACTATTAAGAGTTTTACTAGAGTAGTATATCACATGAAAGGTCTTACTTGTGCGTTGGCCTAGGACTGCTCCTACTGCGAAATCACTTGCATCACACATGAGCTCAAAAGGTAGCGTCCAATCTGGTGGAACGAAAATGGGTGTCGAGGCAAGCTTTTCCTTTAGGGTTTCGAATGCTTGGGTGTAAGAATCATCAAAATTGAAGACTTTATCTTGTTCAAGCAAATTGCACAAGGGTATAGTAATTTTATAAAAATTACGAATAAACCTCCTGTAAAAACCTGCATGTCCAAGAAAGCTTTGAATTCCTTTAACCGAACTTGGTGGGGGTAATCTCTCGATCACGTCTACCTTGGCTTTGTCTACTTCAATTCCCTTGGATGAAATCTTGTGGCCGAGCACTATTCCTTCACCTACCATAAAATGGCACTTCTCCCAATTAAGGACTAAATCGGTTTCTTCACATCTTGCCAACACCTTCTCTAAATTGCTGAGGCAGTTGTCGAAGTCATTACCAAAAATGGGAAAATCATCCATGAAGATCTCAAGGAAGTCTTCGACCATGTCTGAAAAGGGTGCCATCATGCATCTTTGGAAGGTTGTCGGGGCATTACATAATCCGAACGGCATCCTTCGAAAAGCATAAGTATCGTATGGGCATGTGAAGGTTGCCTTTCTTGATCTTCTGGTGCTATGGAAATTTGATTGTAACCTGAATAACCATCAAGAAAATAATAAAAGGGTTTACCTACAAGACGGTCAAGCATTTGATCAATAAAGGGTAATGGGAAGTGATCTTTCCTAGTGGCTTTGTTTAGCTTTCGATAATCCATACAAACCCTCCAACCGGTCACAGTCCTGGTTGGAATGAGTTCATTGTTTTCATTACTTACCACCGTTATACCTCCCTTTTTCGGTACACACTTTACTGGACTTACCCATATACTATCAGAGATAGGGTATATAATATCGACGTCAAGCCACTTGATGATTTCTTTCATTACAACCCCTTTCATGGCATGATTCACTCTCCTTTGGGCTTCAATCGAAGGTTTGTGATCATCTTCCAACAAAATCTTGTGCACGCACACTGTCGGGCTAATTCCCTTCAAGTCGGCAATTGTCCACCCTATTGCCTTCTTGTGTAGCATCAACATTTTGATCAGCTTCTTTTCCTGCTCAGGCTGTAACTTAGAGGAAATGATTACATGCAATGTATTATCGGTTCCCAAGTAAGCATATTTTAGTTGCTCTGGCAATTGTTTCAACTCAAGAATCGGTGGTTGTTCAATGGAGGGCTTTTCAATTTTACCTTCCTTACTTGAGTAATCTAGTGGTTCAAAGTATGTACCTGGTCGATTGACTAACCAATTTGCCTCTTCTTGTTGTTCCTCATCGATCGGTTCTTCATACTCCTTAGGTTCCTCTTGATCGGCAATGTAGTTGCCGAGGCAACTAAATTCCTCGTCGAAGTTAAACTCTACCGTGGCATGGAGAAGTTGTAACATTTTGATCGGCATGCCTTAGTGTTTGGAACACATTTAGTTTAACTTGCTGGTCATTCACCCTCATTGTGAGTTCTCCCTTTTCAACATCGATCAAGGTTCTCCCTGTTGCTAGGAAGGGTCTCCCGAGAATGATAGGTGCATGCTTATCTGCTTCACAATCCAAAACAATAAAGTCAGCGGGAAAAATAAATTTATCAACTTTTACGAGTATGTCTTCGAGTTTTCCCTCTGGATGCACATAGGATCTGTCGGCTAACTGTAGCATAACTGTTGTAGGTCTTGCCTTCCCGATTCCTAGTTTCTGGAAAATTGATTTAGGCATCAAGTTTATGCTTGCTCTAAGGTCGCATAATGCTTTCCCGACATAGTGGTTTCGAATGGAACAAGGTATTGTGAAACTTTTGGGATCCTTCAACTTGGGTAGCATGCGATTGTGCAACATGGCCATGCATCCCTCTGTTGCGACAACTATTTCAAACTCTCCTAGCCTTGTTCTCTTGGACACAATGTCTTTAAGAAACTTGGCATAGTTCGGCATTTGTTCAATTGCTTCAACCAATGGCAAGTTGATGTGGACTTGCTTGAGGATATCAAGAAACTTCTTGAATTGATATTCTTGCTTTTGTCACTTCAACCTTTTTGGGAATGGTGGTGGAAGTCGATATCTTCGATCCTTTCATTGGTCTGGAACCTGATTGATGGCATTGCTGGGGCAACTGCAGTTGCCGAGGCATTGTCAACTGGGGTTGTCGTGGCATGCCTATCGTTGGTTGCTGCGGCATCCTTATCACTGGTTGCTGAGGCATGCTTATCGCTGGTTGCCGCGACAATTCCTGGTTCAGCATCTGAGGCTTTGCCGCTTTAAGTTGTTGGCCACTTCTAGTGGTGATCGCCTTACATTGCTCATGGCTAGTTCCTCTTACGACTACAGTATCGCTAGGTAAACCTCCTTGTGGTCTAGTATTCAGGTTTTGAGCAAATTGCCAGACTTGATTTTCCAATGATTTGATTGCTGCCTCTTGGTTTTGCAATCTCATCTCGGTCCTGTTAATAAAAGCATCAGTTCTTTTTATGAAGTTACTATTCTCAGCCATATAAGATTCAATTTTCAACATAAAAGCATTGAGAGAATTTTCCAAAAAACTAGATGTTGTCGGTTGTTGTTGCGGCAACTGTTGCCGTGGCATATTCTGTTGGAATCCGGATGCTTGTGCATTCTGATTGTTCTGGTTTAGAGCATTGTTGGAATTACTCCATGAAAAATTCTGGTGCTTCTTACAAGCTGGATTGTATGTATTGGACATCACATTGTTGTTCTAGTTGTAATTCCCCACATAAAACCCAGATTCTATATTCTGCATGCATTCAGAAGAATCATGGTTACCACCACATAACTCATAAAAGGAATCCATTACCTTGACTTCCTGTGGGTTGTTTGGTTTTTGCATGTTCTGGACCATCGTGGTTAGAGTGGCCAATTGTGCCGAGATTGAGTCTGATGATCCAGTTCATGTATTGTGGCTTGGCGTCTAACTCCTCCTCTTCTAGCAGATGGGAATTGATAATCATTCTTGGCAAGCCTATTTAGAATTTGTATTGCTTCCTCTGGCGACTTATCTAGGAGTATGTTGTTTGCCGAGACATCTAGCATCATCCTTGTTGGTGTATTCACAGCATTGTAAAACATTGTTACTTGTGTCCACACTGGGAATCCGTGTAGGGGAATTTGTGTGAAGTTCTCTATATCTCTCCCAAGCCTCGTACATGGACTCATCAACTGCCTGCCGAAAAGAAGTAATTTCGTTACTAAGCCTATCAGTCAAATTTGTATGATTAAATCGAGCAAGGAAATCATGACAAATATCGGTCCAAGATTCTATTGATCCAGCATGAATACTATTCAACCATGCTTTCGCCCTATCCCTCAGTGAATAGGGGAATAATCTTAGTCGTAAAACATCAGGGGTGACTCCTTGTATTTTGAATGAATTGAAAATCTCGAGGAGAGATTTAAGATGTTGTCGTGCATCTTCAGTTGCTGAGCCGCGAAATTGACCAATTGTGTTAATCATATTAAACATCACTGGTTTCAATTCAAAGTGGTCGGCTTCAATTTCAGGTGTGACAACTCCTGGATTGAGTCCATCAAGATCTTCTTCAAGATAGTCACGAATAGTTCTATTTCGTGCAAGAATCACTCCTCCTCCTGCTGGAACATATTGATTCATACTACTCTTAACCTTCGTCTAAGTCTTTGCAAGGTCCGTACGATTTCTGAATCAAAGGGATATTCAGGTGTAATCGGTCTCGCCCTGGTCATATACCAATGCATAACCAAAGTTTGTTAACCCTTTGAATCTTAAACAAGAAAAATAAAAAAATGTGCAAGAAAATAGAAACAAAGCTGTTATTGCCAATCCCCGGCAACGGCGCCAAAAACTTATTGCGCGTAATAAGTGCTCCGCAATTGTGCAAGTGTACACGTTGCAAGTTATAGGATAAAAGATATCGTCTCCACAGGGATTGGTGCCACTTCAAGAATCTAATCTCTTGCACTATAAAAGTCAAAACACAAGTAGAAGATTGTAGGAGTTTTAACTAACAACTAAACTAAGAAAGCAAATAAGTAAAAGAAGATGTAATCAATGAGAGAGAATAGGCCAGGTTATCGTGAGTTGAGGTGTGATAGCCGATTGGATCGTCTTGGTAAAAGATTACAAGGGCAACTCAGTTGACGTGCAACTTGCACAGCGGGGTTGCCTTGGCAACTAATCGATGGTTGCCTGGGAGACTAGCTGGGCAACTAATTGGGCGGCTGGGCAGCAACTTCAAGGTTCGTCGGAGCGTTCTTCAATGGTTTCTTCTTATCCCTAAGTCGAAACTCTAGCTATTTGTGCATGCCTTGATAATACATCCCTGCGTGAATCAAGGGTGAACAACAACCAATCTTGCGCTCCTCTTAGCCGTTGAAATCCTTAACTTATTCCTAAGCCGGATTAATTTTAACCATCAATAGATTGAATAAAGACCATACTCATTCATTTCTTGAATCTAACTCTCTCGATATTAGATAAATAGATGAAGTTACGAGATCCTCTCCCAATTCACTCGCAAACAAGAAGAAAAACCAAGAATGAGTAAACCTTGAATTGAAAGTGCAAACTCTTATTACCTAAACAAAATCCAATTATTTCTCACGACCACAAGACACAATAACCTTAGCCAAATAGATTTAGTTCATGGCTAGGTTCCAAAGAAACACAAGATAAAGAATTCCTAGCATAAACCTAATTGAACAAAGAAAGAAAAAGATGAAGAATGGTTGAGCCTTGTCGATATCTCCCCCTTTGATCTTGTCGAAAATTCTCTCTTCTCTCCCCTCTTGGAGTTGAAGACGTGGTCTTGAATTTATAGGGCTAGGTCAAAGTATTTTTTGAGGAGGAAGTTAAGTTGAAATTAAATTATCTTCAAAGAATATAATTCTTTATTATATTTAGATTCCTTCTAGAACTTTTCATATCTTATTGGGATTTAATTTCTCTTTGACCTCTTCATGGAAATCAAACTCCTTTGGGATTTAGTTTTGCTCCACGTCATCTTGGGCTTATCTAGTCATCGATTTAGACTACCATATCATCTTATTCATTGTCGAAAATTGCCCTAGCAACTAGCTCGACATCTCCTTCATGCATTGCCCTGGCAACTAGCTTGGCATCTCCTTCATGCATTGCCCTGGCAACTGGTTCCAGCCTTGCTTTGGCAAGTGATTCTGCACACACACAAAAAACACACCCAAGCAGTATGTTTTTCCACAAAATGAAGCAAAATATGAAATCAAGCTTGTCCGCCAAGGAAACAATGCAAACATGCATGAATGGCTAATAATGCAACTAATATGAGCCTAAGTCTAACAATAATATGAGTAAAAAGGGTAATAAAAATAGTACTTTTGAACACTTATCACATGTGTAGGAAATTTTCATTGAAATTATGCTAGAAGCAAAGTAAATATAATTCTTCTTGTGTTCAATTGATTAGGCAAATATATTGTTGAATTGGACTGATTTTGATGATGTTATATGGAATTATATATGGAGTATGTGATTGGATGATTATATGGTTGTAGAATCATGCAAATTGAAGAATGAAAACTAGGTACAATGCTGGAAATTATGTGTTTATGCTAGTGTAATAAACTAGGTTGCTGGAAAATTGAATTGTAATGTTGAAGTGGAAATTGAATGATTAGAACCTAAAATTGAGCTATAGAATTAATGAATTGTTTATGATCATGAATAGGTAATGTTTAGAAGGTGTCAAACAAATTGAATTGTTAGCAAACAATGCTGGAAATGGAAGATAAAAGCATGAACATAGTTATGTAACATAGAAACAATTTTGTGTAATTGAAATTGAGTAAACATGCAAGATTAGGCATTATAACCAACTTGCTTTGTTTTTACAACCTTGTATAATGGATTAAAATTGACTTAGCATGTTTAGGATATCATATGAAATGAATTATAGGGCCAAGACATTGGTTAAAATGAATTAAAGGCATTAAAATGTGATTAGATGCAATTTGCCCATAATTGCTCTATTCTGGGCAGTCACTTTGAAAATTCACCAAATATTGTATAGATTGAATTAAGGTCTGAAATTTTAATGACATAATCTTTAGAATGTCTATTTCATTAGGTGAAAACAGAACTGAAAACTGCGTCCTATGCTGGAAACTGTAAATAGGAATTGCTGGACAGTGCAAACTGTCGAGGCAGTGTAAATACCCTGCCTTTGAACAATAAACTGTATTAATTGGCTAAGAACTAAAATGCAAGTCTTACATGGTCTTATAGGAAATTTCGTTTGCTTTCCAAAGGTGTATAGAAATCGAAATTCCTACGTACGGATTAAAGCTTATGGCCATTTAAAGGGACAGTGTGCAAACTGCCAGGCAGCAGTGTCTTGGGCAGTTTGGGACTGTTTTTGCACCTAAATGCAAGCTGTTTCTAAAACAGTTTTGGGACATTGTAATCTGTCCAATTATGTCTTAAAATGAAGTAATAACAATGTGTAGATGAATTGGTAAGAAATGCTTAAAAGGAAGCATAAAAACAATAGCTAAATGTCAGGTAAAATGTGATAACATTGCTACTATGATTGTATGATATGTTGTGCTTGTTTTTGATGATATGTGTATGTGTTATGCTTTCTAGACCAAGGACAACAAGTTGGGGAAGAAGAGGATAGGAGTGGACATCCCAAAGCTAGAGGCAAAGGGATTTGGATTCAAGATAATTGATTGCTAGGAGTATTGTGAGTGTAACTATCCTTAGGGTTGGGACTTAGGTCCTAACCAACGTTGTTATTACCTTAATGAAATGTCAATGCCATGTAACATGACTTAAAGTATATTTGGCTAATTAAGGGAAGAATGAAATGTATGACAACTTGATTGATGCCATGATCTTTGTGTTTACTTGGGTGTTAAGCAAATGTTATCAAATGTTTGTCATATTCCATTGCTTATGCCTAACGTATGAAATGGCATGCTTGCTTGGAGAATAAGCTAATGAATACATATGCTTGTGTCTGTGAATGTTATGCATGGATGATTGTAATGAATTGAACAAACATACTACTTTGTATTCATGCTATTCGAATGGCATGGATAGTTTTGTATTGGGAGTTAAGACTCCATGAGCCTAAGGGCTTGGCCTTGAATGGCATATTGCTGAATTGAATAAAGAAATGTATAAAGCTTAAATGAAATGGATAATCAACAACATTGGTAGCTAGTTTTTATAGATAGTAGGGCATGCCTTAGAATCTTGAGCTCATATTGGTACGACGGTGCATATTGGCACGACGGTGCATATTGGCACTACAGTGCATATTGGCACTTCGGTGCATATTGTTTAGATTTGATTATCTAGTAAGCTACTTACCAAGGATGTTGAAGGATGTTGTAAGATGTCTTAATAAATTAAATGAACATTGTTTGCTTAGATGTGGGACATGAACTTTGCTTGTATTGTAAGATACTTGAATGGACTTTCTTGCTTTGAAAGATGACACGTGAAAGGTTGCAAAACTTGATACTTGTCATGAAAGAAATGTATGGATGATGGCTTTATGTATAAATGCCTACTTGTTAATTTGAGTGCTTGGTTGCTTGTCCTCTAAGCATGATGTTCGAATAACCTACGAGAAACATGGTGGATGTTGCTATGTTGATTGTATGATATGTAAAGATTGCCTAAGTTACCCTATGCAATTCGAATAAGCATGTGCTTTGTATTGATGGTCTTGATTCCTTGGATTACATGTAAACTTGGACTTATATGCTTTGAAATTGGTTAGATTTAGTGTTACCTCACTAAGTACATAACTTGTACTTACCACTCTACTCTTCATTCTTCCCATAACATATTAACGATTACTTAAAGAGGATATCTTGGGTTTGAAGCAACACTTGAGGCAATCTTAAAAGTATGAATTCATACTCTTTGTATACTCGTAGTTTGGTGGCACTAGATTTTGTAATAGTTAGCATAGATCATGCATTTGAATAAGTGTTTAAGACTAGTTTGTGTAATGTTTTGAATGGGCCTATTATGTATCCTATTTGGATGACTTAAACTATGTTTGAACCATGATATTATGTATATATATATAAAGTAGTTGTTGCGCATATTGTGATGGAAATTCAATTGATTGATGAATTCTTGTATGAATCGAATGTTAGAGCAAAGTTGTATGATCATGCATTTATCCCTATTGCTTTTGGAGTGATTCGGCTATGTTGATATTGGATCTAAGGTATGTCAATCATGCATTATCAATGTACTAGTCAAGTATGCTATGTAATGTGATGACTTGATTGTAAAGAAACAAATGAAATGAACTAAGGGGACACTAGTTATTCGAATATGAAGCTTGATCATGTAATGATTGTAAATTGGATGTTTGTAATGATCATGTTCGAATGAATGTAGTAAGATGTAATAAGATATAAGTTAGATGCTTTGTGTTGATCACGTTAATTTGTTGATAAGTAGTAACTTAAGGTGCAAGTAAGCTAGTTTAAGCATGTTTAGTGATCACCTACATGTTGTTCGAATAAAATGCATGAAGTTGTAATAAAGATGAAAGGTGTATCATGTATAATAGTAGCTTTAAGTGAAGTATGCCACACATGAGTTTGTTGTTTGAGTGATGTCTGCAATTTGAATAGATTGATAAATGATAAAAGTAACTTAGGTTATAAATAAAGAATGAAACAAAATGGTACCTAAAATAGTATGCTATGTATATTGGTCGTTGTTTAATGTGGATTCCTTGTATGTATTATTTGTATTGAAAGGTTTAGAGTTTGTTACTTGTGCATCAAGACAAGTTTTTCGAACAAGTAACCTATCTATTGCTTTATTTTTGTTCTGGTAACGCTCCCGATCCGGGTTACCGCTAACCCGAGGATGGGGTGTTACATTTATTGGTAATCATAGCTTTTTGGTTGATTCTATAAGCTCATTTGCATCATATAGGATATGTGCCACCTAGGAGACTTGATATAAGCTTGTGTTGTTGCATAAATATGTAAATGTGATATCTAAGACTCTATTTGTTATGATTGAACTAGAATGTCAGAAGCAAGATTAGGTCGGGATAATGAAAGTCTCGTAGGCTCCTCGAATGAAGGATACAGTGTGAGGATGGAACAGAATCCTCCTCAATAACAAGCTCAACACCGAGCTTAGGCTGCTGCTCAACAGGAAGCTCCTGCTATCAATCCTGTGCAGCAAGAATGTCTTACAAGTACGAAAGAGATGTTCAATCATCTCGTAACTTCCCTAAAACAAGATCAGCCTATTGCTCCTACAGTTGCTATGCCAAACCGAGCCCCTATTGAGAAGTTGGCTCAACATCGGGCATACACCTTTACTGGCACCGATGAGGCTAATCCGAAAGTAGCCGAGTGCTGGTTAGAGGCCACTACTCGCATTCTAACGAAACAATTGCCATGTCCTGACGAACATAAACTTGAGTGCACCATCGCTCTGTTGGCAGATGAAGCATTGAGCTGGTGGGAAACCACTACCCTGACTGCTCCTACAGAGTCTATTACTTGGACGTTCTTCATTGATGAGTTCAAGAATAAGTATATCAGCGAACAATATCTGGCCGAACGCCAAAAATAATTCATGTATCTTAAACAAGCTGGCCAACCTATCGAGCAATATGTGAGCAACTTTTGCAAGTATGGGTCTGAATATATCAAAACCGAGGCCGACAAGTGTCGAATGTTCATCGATGGGTTAAATGATGAATTAAGCTCGATATTCACTACCTTGGGTATTGCCAACTTCCAGAATCTGGTAAACCGAGCCATTGCTACTAAGGCGAAGATGAATGCCTCAGAAAGACGCAAGAGCAGACACTCATGGAAAGACAAATAACCCAGGAATGATGATAAGCCACACTGGTAATCAAAGAAGTCCAAACATTCCAAGGGACACTCTTCAAACTATACCCCTAATTAGAAGAGCATTTACATTCTGAAACCTCAAACGATTGTTAAGACTTCAGCCCCTGTTGTTTTTGTTGATAGCATGGGGAATCATGCTAAAGCTACTCAATACCCTCTTTGCAAGTTCTGCCAGTGCAGAGTTCAACATAATTTATGCTTTTCATGTGGAGCCTCTGGTCATTATATTCAGAATTGTCCCCTGAATCCCAAAAAGGCTTCGATCGAACTTCTTCAATTGCTAGCTCAGCTCCTCCTAACCGAAACAAAGCACCCAGACAAGCACTTATCAGGAATCTCGAGCCCTTGCTCGTATGTACCATATTTGTGGTAAAGCTGATGAAGAAGCTCCCGATGTTATCGTAGGTACTGTTGAGTTCAATTCTAGTCCTGCATATGCTTTAATTGATTCGTGGTCTACCCATTCATTTGTTTGTTCTACCTTCATCAACAAGTTAAGTTTGAAACCCAAAATTATTAAATCAAACCTTGTAGTTTTGAATCCATTAGGGGGAAAACACCCATTAACTTGCGCCACAAGAAAGCTTCCTTAACCATTCAAAATATCCCATTTCCTATTGATTTATATGTACTACCTTATTGTGAATTTGACTTGATTTGGGGGATAGATTGGTTAAGTAAACACGAGGCCTTGATAGATTGCCAAAATCGGAGATTGTATCTCTGAGGTTTAGGGAAAGAATCCATTCTCTTAATAGACAAGAAACCAACTTCCATCTTTGCTAAAATGATCCTTCAAGATGAAATTGAATTCGGTTTGCCTAGCATGAATGTCGTTTCTAAATTCACTGATGTTTTTCCCGAGGAACTCCCTGGTGTCCCTCTGACCAGAGAAGTAGAGTTTGTGATAGAGGTTTAGCCTAGAACAGCTTCGGTGTCCATTACACCTTATAGAATGGCACTAGTCAAGTTGAAAGAATTAAAGAAGCAACTTCAGGAGTTGCAAGATAAAGGTTTCATACGGCCTAGCACTTCTCCTTGGGGTGCACCGGTTTTGTTTGTAAAGAAGAAAGACAGGACTATACGGCTTTGTATTGATTACCGTCAACTAAACAAGCTTACTATCAAGAATCGGTATCCCCTGCCCAGAATTGAAGATCTTTTTGATCAATTTAGGGATGTTGTCGTATTCTCTAAGATCGACCATCGATCAGGATACTACCAAACGAAAGTAAAAGAACAAGACGTGCCTAAGACAGCCTTTCGTTCTCGATATGGCCACATTGAATTCCTCGTAATGCCATTCGGGTTAACAAATGATCCGGCTACTTTCATGGATCTCATGAATCAGGTATTCAAGCCCTATCTTGACAAGTTCGTGGTCGTATTCATTGATGACATTCCAGTGTACTCTCCAAATAAGGAGGAACATGTTTAACACCTCCAAATTGTTTTGAAAATACTTTAAGAACATCAATTGTATGCCAAGTTCTCCAAATATGAATTCTGGTTACCAGAAGTTTCTTTCCTCGGCCACGTTATCTCAGTTGAAGGAATCAAAGTTGATCCAAGCAAGATTCGGTCTATTTTAAATTGGAGACCTCCGAAGAATGTAAGCAAGGTTCGAAGCTTTCTCGGTTTCGCCGAGTATTACAGAAGATTTGTTAAAGGTTTTCCTCCATTGCCGCAAGCTTTACTAAGCTTACTCGTAAAGAATCGGGCAAGGAATTTACTGTTTGACAAGTAACCTATCTATTGCTTTGCTTTTGTTCTGGTTACGCTCCAGAACAGGGTTACAGCTAACCCGGGGATGGGATGTTACAACCTCACTAAGTACATTCTTGTACTTATCACTCTCGTTTTCTTCCCAACTATAGGATAAAGGATACGAGTGTTGCTTGATCTTAAAGCCTATTACCTTGAGCTAGAAGCAACTCATACAAGCTTTGCCTAAGTATGGTTTCATACTTGTTTTGTATATCTCCTAGAATGGTGACACTAGATTGTACACGGTTTATTATGTTCATGCATTTTGATACATTTGAAACTTGTATATATATATATTGATCTTGATGGGCCTACTATTTTATGAATCTATTGTCAAGTATATAATGAACTTAAGTTCCATGTAATGAATGGTGTTGTTGCGCATATGATGATATAATGAAATGATCTAATGTTTGAACTAGTTTCCCTTAGAACAATCGAATGCTTTGTTAATGTACTTGCTTGAATTGAAAGTTGGGTGTTTGATTGGTAATGGTGGAATAGTCTAGTGTGTGTATAGATGATTGCCGAATGGTTAGGCACGAAATAAGACTTGAATCGTAGCTAGTTTCATGTAAATTGATTGATCAAGAGATGTTAGCAATTTGGGTTAAGATGTACATGTATAAGCCTATGATACAAAGAAATGAAATGGAATTAGGTTGTTGTCTTAGATTCAATTCGAATGATAGGGATAAAAATGAAGTAAAGTGTATTATTAATGTAGTATCATATAATGTAGGTATAAAAATAAACAATTATATGCCTTGTTTCGAATGCCTTTGATAATGTGAAATCAAATATGAGTTGCTTGTATGATAAGTAAGTATGATTGGTTGCTTGCTTGTTCTTGTATTGTCTTGTTCATTGTCCTTGCTTGCTTAAGTAACGATCTCGAGCCTGTTTGCTACTAGACGGGGTAGGGGGTGTTACACATATCATTTAGACAAGTTGTATTTGTTCATTTTGATACGTGTGTAATAGTCTAATAGTGCCTAAGCGTCAAATATGAATGTTGGCATGTTTTTAATTGGTAAAACTTGTTAAAATGAGCTTAAAGGCACGAAAAGGTAAAATCCAAGTAAATGAATTCGGATTGGTCTAAAAGTTTACATGCTATTATTTATGTGTTTATAACTTGTCTGTAAAATTTGGGCATTGTTGGGATTACTCCATGAAAAATTTGGGTGCTTCTTCCAAGCTGGATTGTATGTACTGGACATCACATTGTTGTTCCGGTTGTAATTCCCCACATAAAAGCTGGATTCTGCATACATTCAGAAGAATCATGGTTACCACCACACAACTCACAAAAGGAATCCATTACCTTGACCTCCTATGTGTTGTTTGGTTTCTGCATGTTCTGGACCATCTTGGTTAGAGTGACCAATTGTGCCGAAATTGAATCTGGTGATCCTAGTTCATGTTTTGTGGCTTGACGTCTAACTCCTCCTCTTCTAGCAGATGTGAACTGATAATCATTCTTGGCAAGCCTGTTCAGAATTTGCATTGCTTCTTCCGGTGACTTATCTAGGAGTATGTCGTTTGCCGAGGCATCTAGCATCATCCTTGTTGGTGTATTCATAGCATTGTAAAACATTGTTACTTGTGTCCACACTGGGAATCTGTGTAAGGGGCATTTGTGTAGAAGTTCTCGATATCGCTCCCAAGCCTCGTAAATGGATTCATCATCTGCATGCCGAAAAGAAGTAATTTCATTACGAAGCTTATCAGTCAAATTTGTAGGATTAAATCGAGCAAGGAAATCATGGAAAAGATCGGCTCAAGATCCTATTGATCTGGCAGGAATACTATTCAACCATGCTTTCGCCCTATCCCTTAGTGAATAGGGGAATAATATTAGTCGTAAAACATCGGGGGTGACTCCTTGTATTTTGAATAAATTGCAAATCTCGAGGAAAAATTTAAGATGTTATCGTGCATCTTCAGTTGCTGAGCCGCCAAATTGACCAATTGTGTTGATCATATTGAACATCACCAGTTTCAACTCAAAGTGGTCGGCTTCAATTTCAGGTGTGACAACTCCTGATTGAGTCCTCCAAGATCTTCTTCAAGATGGTCTCGAATAGTTATGTTTCGTGCAAAAATCACTCTTCCTCCTGCTAGAACATCCTGATCCATATTGCCATCTTGATTAGTCATTGCTACTCTTAACCTTTTTCTGAGTCTTTGCAAGGTTCGTTCGATTTCTGGATCAAAGGGATATTCTGATGTAATCGGTCTCGCCCTGGTCATATACCAATGCAAAACCATAGTTTGTTAGCCCTTTGAATCTTAAACAAGAAAAATAAAAAGTGCAAGAGAATAAAAACAAAGCTTCTATTGCCAATCCCCGGCAACGGTGCCAAAAAACTTGTTGCGCGTATTGAGTGCTCCGTAATTGTGCAAGTGTACACGTCGCATGTTATAGTATAAAAGATATCGTCTCCACAGGGATTGGTGCCACTTTAAGAATCTAATCTCTTGCACTGTAAAAAGTAAAAGAACACAAGTAGAAGATTGTAGGAGTTTAACTAACAACTAAACTAGAAAGCAATAAAGTAAAAGAAGATGTAATCAAATGAGAAAGAATAGGCTAGGTTATCGTGAGTTGAGGAGTGATAGCCATTGGATCGTCTTGGTAAAATGGTGCAAGGGTAACTCAGTTGCCGTGGCAACTTACGCAGCGGGGTTGCCTTGGCATCTAATCGACGGTTGCCTAGGTAACTGGCTGGGCAGCACTTCAAGGTTCGGCAGAGCGTTCTTCAATGGTTTCTTCTTATCCCTAAGTCGAAACTCTAGCTAATTGTGCATGCCTTGATAATACATCCCTGCGTGAATCAAGGGTGAACAACAACAAATCTTCCGTTCCTCTTAGCCGTTGAAATCCTTAACTTATTCTTAAGTCGGATTAATCTTCACCATCAATAGATTGAATAAAGACCATACTCATCCATTTCTTGAATCTAACTCTCCCGATATTAGATAAATAGATGAAGTTACGAGATCCTCTCCCAATTCACTCGCAAATAAGAGTAAAAACCAAGAATGAGTAAACCTTAAATTGAAAGTGCAAACTCTTATTACCTAAACAAAATCCAATTGTTTCTCACAACCACAAAACACAATAACCTTAGCCAAATAGATTTAGTTCATGGAGTTCCAAAGAAACACAAAACAAAGAATTCATAACATAAACCTAATTGAATAAAGAAGAAAAAGATGAACAATGGTTGAAGCCTCTTTGTCGAAATCTCTCACTTGCTTTCCCTTGTCGAAGTCTCTCCCTTGCTCTCTCTTGGAGTTGACGGCTTGGTCCTCAATTTATAGGGCGAGGTCAAAGTCTTTTTTGAGGAGGAAGTTAAGTTGGAATTAAATACTTTTAAAGAATATAATTCTTTATTATATTTAAATTCCTTCTAGATATTCTCCTAGCTTCTTGGGATTTAATTTCTCTTTAACCTCTTCATGAAATATCAAACTCCTTTGGGATTTAACTTTGCTCCATGTCATCTTGGGTTTATCTAGTCATCAATTTTGACTGCCATATCATCTTACCCCTTATCAACAATTGCCCTGGCAACTATCTCGGCATCTCCTTCATGCATTGCCCTGTCAACTAGCTGGGCATCTCCTTCATGCACTGCCCTAGCAACTAGTTCCAGCCTTGTTTAGGCAAGTGATTCTGGACACACAAAAAAACAACTATCGGCAACACCATTTTTCACAAAATTAAGCAAAATATGAAATCAAGCTTGTCCACCAAGGAAACAATGCAAACATGCATGAATGGCTAATAATGCAACTAGTATGAGCCTAAGTCTAGCAATAATATGAATAAAAAGGGTGAATAAAATAGTACTTTTAGACACTTAACATTGCCCTCCACCAACAGTACAATTGTATCCCTTGATAGAATGTGCTTGATACATTCTATCATCAAGGGAACAAAAATCAATGTAAGGGCATTAATCCACAAGGAAATAAGGGGCTTTGTAGAGAAGAAGATTGGCATTCTGGCTTTTCCTTCTCTGATCATGCAGCTTTGTGAATCAAAGGGGCTCAATTCCCATAAAAATTAAGAGAGGACTGCCAACAAGGGCCCAAACAACAAAATTGCCATTGACAAGATGATTCGTGCTTTTGAAGTTCCTACCCCAAGGTTGGGTACTGAATCTAGGGAGGTAAAGGGTAAAGCCAAAGTGGACGCTGCACCGGCAAACACATCAGCGAGTGATGAAGTCTGGTAGAAGGTTTTGAAAATAGAAGACACACTCGAGGCAGTGATGAGGAAAATGGGAGTTGTTGCAGCTATTGTGCAAACTATGGACCTCACACAAAATTGTTCTATGCTTATGTCAAGACATGGAAAAAGTCTCCACTTGCTTCTATGAGCCGCCTAACTCCAGTTAATCTGCCAGAATTCCCTATTTTTTTTACCCATCATCAGATATTATGATCTTTCATCTAATGCTACAACTAAAGAAGTCCAAGTAAATGAGTAGATTCCCCTACTAATATTAGTGAAGCTGGTGACCCACAAAGAGAACAAGCATCGTGTAAGATCGTTAGGGACTATTTCTTCTATTTAAATGTCCTGGCGGATGTCGTTGTTGCACCTATTGTTGATGATAATAATGAATTAATTTTTGGTGATGTTAATGAAGTTGAAGTCGATAGTTTATCTGTTGAGAAATCTACCCTAGAGAATTTTGTTGAGAAATATTTGCTTGTGTCCAAGAGAGTGGATGCAACCACTAAGGGAGCTATAATGGAGCTAGTTGCAAAGAGAGTAGTGGAAGCTGCGTCCACGGCTGATGAACAAGAGGTAAACCCTCTTACAATGGTGCTTTACAAGGCGCCACCCCAAATCATCTTATGTAATATCCCAAAGCTTGACCTAGAAGTATTACTAGTTCGATTGTTCAGCTAATAATTTTATTATGCTACTTGAGTGATGTAAGGATTAAATTGAAACAAAGGAAAGATGAATAGCTAATGTTACCAAGGACTAAAAAGAATTACAAGACCAATTAAGTGTTTGCATGGTAAATAAAAACAAGCTCAAGGGCTTGTACACTTGTAGGATATTGATGATGGCAAGGTGTAAGGGGGAGGGGTGACTCACGGTAATTAAGGGATAATGGAAGATGAAAAAAGCTCGTTCATCATCTTCCTCCTTTCATTTTCCCCCATAACTGAAACTAGAGAGAGAAAGGTTGAATTTGGATTATTCTAGCATAATTGTTAAACTTTTGTTTTGAATAGAGTCTTGGATAAAGGTAATCACTTGTTTTTTCCTTATATTCAAGTGAAAATTTTGCTTAATGGTAGAGATGTATGTATATTGTAGCACCCCTAACTCGACTTAGAAGTAAACTGAATTAGGAAGTGTTTCGAAACATACACAAGAGATAGCTTACATACATGTAAGCTACAAGATCGAACATTGGAAAAGACGAGCAAAATTTAACAACTCAAGACACATAACAAGCAACCCAGCACAAACAAACCATTGTTACCGAGAAGAACACACAAACAAGTCAAGGAATTCATAACCGTACTCTACGAAAATTCATAGTAAAATTTTTTGCTTTACCTTTATGCGATATCAAAAACTGATTTGACTCGAGTAACCTTATAAGTCTCTAGTACGTAAATTGTTCATTAAGTAACAAATTAAGACTTTTCATAACACAAGTATTCAAAATCTTTTACTATTAAAAGCATTCACCATTCTGTACAACTGTAACATAGACTTCAATCTTAATCCTTTGAGGTTCATAACAAGTTAGGCCAATTGACTTACACAAGATCATTTTTTAGTGAGACATCTTAAAACCCTTAGCTATTAACTACATCTTTGTTGTACCAATACCGTCTTTTGAACTAGAACACAAGAGTATAAAAGATTCATAGGTCATTACCTTAAGGCTAAAACGACTATTATCTAATCCTATAGAATTAGTATTAGTTTGTTATAACCATCATTATTTAGCAAGTATAAAACAGTTGAGGATTTTAAACTTTAAGACTCAACCCTTGACACCTTACATATTATAATCAATGAAAACTTTGCATTTATTCATTAATTGAACCAATCATGTCATACATGGCATGATACTAGCACAACAAGCAAACAACGACCACCTAAGGACCAATCTTTCAAGATGGTCTGAAAAGCATAGTCAATTCCTATGCTCATAACTAATTAACAAACCTTCTCATATCATAACAAGCACTTTGATTATAACCTTTAATCTTAATCGATCCATATAGGTTTCTCCATTCATTCATGATTTTACTCATTCAAACGCAATATCTAACACAACTTAGTCAACCTACAGACATATTTAAATATAAATCTAGATGGCTTAGATGACAAGTAACTATACAAATACCATATTAAACAGAACTTAGCCAACAAACAACTAAGAAACATAATAGGCCATTACAAATAGCGATCGCTACTTACTAACTTATACATATGTGAGATCAAAGAATTAACTCAATGCATTGTGCATAGCCAACTATTATGTGCCAACATCTGAGAGTTGTAAGGAAAATACAAGATATACAATCTCGACTTCCTGTGATCTTGTCCAAGACCAAAAGCTAACCGAGCGTGAACTTAACCTGAAAGACAGTGAAAGGATGAATAAGAATGAATACTTAGTGTGATAGCTCCAAGTATCAAAATTATAGAACAATAATCCATCCTTTCACCTAGATTAATTACTCATGTACATATATTTTAAGCATGGACAAGAAATTATCCATTCATGGGCAAGACATTCAACCATGTAATCACACATAAACATGGGTGATTCGAACTAGGCATGCTCATACATATACGCATGGATATTTGGATAGAGCATAACATGTACATATACACGTGGATTCTTAAGCAAGGCATTTTCATATTTCCTCAAGGATGTTCGAATACAGCATATATACATATATATATGTATGAATATTCGAACTAGCACATCTATTCACTCATTTGGATACTCAATAAAGACATTACTTACTATGCTAGACATTACCATGATTCGTTAGTTAACTTATAAACTTTCTTGGCTTCTTTTATCATAATCTTGTGATTAAAACACTCAATTTCCCTTAAACTTCTTTTGTTTAAAACATCTACAGTACCATTAATTCTTGAGTATACACTTATATATACAAAAATAGACCAAAATATACTTATATAAATATATACTTATCTCAAATAATTTTTAATTCATTTATATACAATTATTCAATCAAAACGGTCCGCAGCATGCTTGAATTTATTTATAACATGCCACTAATCATGTATATACAAATTTACATGTTCCAAATCAGTCCTAATTATACTTGCTTACATACCAAACAGTCCACAATTCAAAAGCATATTTATATATGTTCAAAACAGTCCCAAATATACTTGTTTACATATCAAACAGTACCCAAAATCATGTACATACTTGTATATGATCAAAACAGTCCAAAGATGTTTTTTTATATGCCAAATAGTCCCCAAATTCATGTACATACTTGTATATAATTAAAACGTCCAAACATGTTTTTTTATATGCCAAACTGTCCCTAAATTCATGTACATACTTGTACATGATCAAAAGAGTCCAAACATGTAACACCCCTTCCCGGTCTAGTAGAGAACCAGGTTGGAAGGCGTTAACGGTGAATAATACGGTGAACGGTGCAATATCTTTCAACAAGAATTCAATGCAAGGCAATACAATGCATTACGATATCAAAACACTAAGGCAACAGATCCATACAGAACTACGATAATTAGATTAGGGCCAATTTTAAACTTTTACAACTTTTAGGGACTAAACTATAAATTCTAGGGGTCTTTACCTAAAATTAACTATACGACTATGTAATTCAATCAGTAAGCAGTAAGTCTGCAAATTTTCATGTTAATCTGATGTCATTTACCCATCCAATAAGACTTACCAAGATTTAGTGACCAATATGTAAACAATGCAAAATTGTGTTCATAGCTTATTAACAGAATTTACTACCACCATATCGAAACACTAAGGGGAGGTATCGGTACGGGTGTGCACGATTTAAGCCCTAATTCGAGACTGTCATGTTCTGTTTTGATACAGCTAACCAGTATCGATACGAGATAATGGAATTAAGAGACACCGTATCGAAACACCTTGGTGTCGTATCGGTACATCTATACATGGATTTGAACTCCAAATGAAACTGTCCAACTTTGTTTCAATACAGCTTGACCTATATCGATACGGGTTGACTAGCATTGGCGTTAACCACGACCCGTTCCAATACACCATGTACTTGTACCGATGTTGTTAATTTTCCATACCTCACTGCCCAAAGTCGTATCGAAACACCTTGAAGCTGTATCGATACACCTAGTTTAACCTGCACTTTGACTATCCCAAATATGCACTACCGTACTAAAGCAGTTGGACCCGTATCAATACGACCTGTAATGTAATGCCAAATTTTATCTGGTTTGTAATCGAATTAACCTGTTGAACGATGTCCAATTGAAATGAAATTTTACCAGCAATATTCATTCACTATAATCTACTAACATGTGAAATTTTAGGGCCATTTGAATCCATTAACTAGGTTTTCACCTTTAGTGCCAAATATGCATATTTAGCCAATTTTAAGCTACACTAAAAAGCCTTTTAGTACTATTACAATGCAAGCATGGCTTATTCACAACAAAAGGGATAAATATGACTAGTCTAGCTACCTTGCGACCATCCTAGGAGTTCATAAAGACAAAGTACATTACTTTGGACTTTATTGTGACTTGTCAAACTCTTCAACTGCTCCGATCTTCAACTGCGAATCCCTTAACCTGAAATGTATGAAATGAAAAACATTAGCCATACTTTGCCTCATGAGGAAGTCAGAACTAAAAACTTTATCAATGATAAGCATTCCAAATCATATCTTGACAATAGCAATGCAATAAATCAATAGTAGCAATGCAACGATCATGTTCAATAACAATAAGTCCATATTTCAATATTAACCTGTAACACCCCTTACCCAGGTTAGGAGCGAGGAGTGTCGAGTGCATGTAACATGTAAGGAGACACCAAATTATGGTCAAATTTGAACCATTTTTTACTTTTCTTACTTGTCAAGCAAGCAAGGACATTCAAACAATACAACCTTCAAGGCAAGCAACAATGCATTCGAACAAGGCAAGAACAATACAAGGTAAGCAATCATACATACTTATCATGCAAGAAACTTCAGAATTGATTCTTACTTCAACCTAAGTATTTGAATAGTTCACCAAACCTATTTCATTTCAAGTTATCATTTACAAGTTTCTACATTAGCAATACACTTTAGTTCATTTTTCCTTACTATTCGAATGACCCTGTATGTGTCATGCTTCCATTCAATTCATTTCTCTTTAATTTGTATACATTTTATCTTTACATACTTATTTACCTAAATATGAGCATTTGATCATTCATCTATCCATGTAACTAGTTTATTCAATTCTATTCCCTATTTATACATTCGACCATACCATACAAGGACACAATACACATATAGTCAGAGCATGATCACACCCAACCATTCGACAATCACTTAAACATGAACATAGCATTCGAATGTCATCAAGATAACTAGATTAACCTTAGTTCATTCCATTTAAATCATCTTATGCGCAGCAACATCAGCCATTACATGTAATTTAAGTTCATTACATACATCATAATGTCATACAAAATCAAGATATAGTAGGCCCATCAAGATCAATATATACAAGTCTCAAGATGCATGTTCAACTAACTACATACATTCTAGTGCCACCATTATAGGAGATATACAAAACAAGTATGGAATCATACTTTAACTAAACTTGTGTGAGTTGCTTCTTGCTCAAGGTAACATACTTCAAGATCAAGCAACCTCGTATCCTTTATCATGTAGGTTAGGAAGAATGAAAACAAGAGTGGTAAGTACAAGTATGTACTTAGTGAGGTAGTAACTAATCTAATGATTTGTTATTTCATGTTTTATGTCTTTTAATCAAGTGTAGACCTAGCTAAGGCTTTCAAGCATCAAGAATGATCTTAGCAAGTCTTTCAAGCATCAGGATTATCCTATTTAGGATAGCAAGCATTCAGCCAACATGTACAAGCAAGTAACCATGTACAAGTTCTAGTAATCCATCAAGTAATGTTTAGCAAGAATCAAGCATTTCAAGTGTAGAGATCAATTAATCCAATTTGATCAGGGCATTCTTTCTTATGCCTTATCTTCCAAGTTATGAGCAATTCAAGACATCATATACATCATCTTATTCATACAACTTTCATTACAATACAAATTCATTAGCAAGTGTCAAGTTTGCTCATTCTTCATTCATGTTCACAAGTCTTTATTTCAAGTTCATTTGTTTTTGTTTTGCCTTGGTAGATAGTAGGACTAGGTAATCAAGTCACAAGACGGTACACAAAGTACCTAACAAGATGATACACAAAGTATCAAACAAGTTGGTGCCCAAAACACCGCACAAGAGGGTACACAAAGTACCTATCAAGATGATACTCAAGGTATCTAACAAGAAGGTGCCCAAAACACCAAACAAGATGGTAGAATAAGTACCTAACACGATAAGCTCTAGACTCTAAGGCATGCCATTCTACCTAAAACCAACTAGCAACCAAGGACTTGTTGAGTCTTTTATTTTCAAGCAATCACACATCAAGTGATTAAGAGACAAGCATAGCAAGGTCAAGATCATTTTACAAGCTTTCATGTATTTCCATTATGTATACATTCAAGCAATATCAAGCAACCAACAAATTCAAGAGCGTATTGAATTGTCAAATCTTTAATTAGTCCATTCTTCCCTTAATGTAATATTACCAAATAGAATTTAGATTCATTTCATGTTATCAATCATCAAGCAAGTATTTAGACATGCAACTTTGGTTAGAACACTAGTTCTAACCATAAGAAAGACTACACTCACAATACTCCAAGCTAATCACTTGTCTTGTATCCAAATCCCTTTGTCTCTTGCTTTGGGATGTCCACTCTTATCTTCCTCTTCCACAACTTGCTGCCATTAGTCTAGCAAGCATAACACATACAATTCATCAAAACAAGCACATAATGTCACACATATGTAGTAGCAATGTTAACACATTTGTACCTAACATTTAGCTACTGTTTTTATGCTTTCTTTTAAGCATTACTTACTAGTTCATCTTTATTTTGTTATTACCTCATTTTAAGACATAACTAGACAGGTTACAATGTCCCAAAACTGTTTTGGAAACAGTTTGCTTCTAGGTGCAAAAACAGTCCCAAACTGCCAGGACAATGTTGCCTGGCAATTTGCACACAATCCCTTTAAATGGTCATATCTTTTAGTCCTTACGTCAAAATTTCGATTACTTTACACCATTTGAAAGATAACAAAATTGGCTTTAATAACATAATAGACTTGAATTTTAGTTCCTAGCCAATTAATACAGTTTATTATTCAAAGACAGGGTATTTAACTATTTCAATTAGGTGTAGTCACATTTCCAGCAAGTTACTAACAATTTAACTTGTTTAACACCTTAATTACATTATCTAATCATGATCATCTTCAATTCATTAATTCAATAGCTCAATTACATGTTCTAAAAATTCAATTCCTACAACAACATTTCCATTCAAATTTCCAGCAACCTAACTTTGTTACACTATCACTTACACATAATTTCCAGCATCTAACACAACCATTTGAGCATGCATTTCAACCTAATCATGTCATCCAACAATTTTAAGATCAATTCTAGCAATTCCACAAGAGTCAATTACATGTTCATACAATTTCCAGCATCTATATACTCAAATCACAATTCCATTTCAAATTAAACAACTCAAACATGAAATTCACAAGAGAATCAAGTAATTACCTTACTTACTAAGCTATCTAGACTTAAATTGAAGCTAAATCAAGTTGAATGGCCATGGATATCAAGCTTTCCCCTTCACTTTCTTTTTCTCTCTATTTTCCCTTCAATTTCGGCAATAGGAGAATGAAGAAGATGATGACTATGCTTAATCCAAGTTATTGGATTTGTGAAATGTCCAATATGCCCCTTAATTAATCCTTATCATTAACTCAATCAAGGGCATTAGGGGAAACAATGAATTTAGCATGCAATCATCATCTTTCTCATTTAATTCAATCTAGTCATTTTAAATTGGTCACTTATTTCATCAATTCTTTCAATTAAGTCCCTAGATAATCTAATTAGCATAGGTTTAAGCTTAATTGAGCTATCAACTTAGATAATCGATCTTAATAATTATAAGCTAGGATTTAGGGTGTTACAATTCTCCCCTCCTTAAAAGGAAAATTTGCCCTCGAATTTTTACCTGAATTGAATAATTGAGGATATTCCTTTTTCATTGTATCCTCAGGCTCCCAGGTTGCTTCTTCCATCTTATGGTTTCTCCACAAGACTTTCACTAGGGAGATATTCTTGTTTCGAAGTCTCTTGACTTCCTTACCAGGGATTTGGATTGGTTCTTCTTTGTAGGAAAGATCAGGATTCAATTCTACTTCTTCAGGTTCTAGAATGTGAGATGGATCTGATCGATACTTCCGAAGCATTGAGACATGGAAGACACTGTGGATTTTATCAAATTCACTAGGAAGTGCTAATCGATAAGCCACTGGACCAATTCTTTCAACAACTTCGAAAGGTCTGATGAATCGGGGACTAAGCTTTCCCTTTCCTTTGAATCTGCAGACTTTCTTCCAAGGGGAGACTTTCAGAAAAACCTTGTCTCCAACATGATGTTGAATATCTCTACGTTTCAAATCTGTGTATGCTTTTTGTCTATCAAAAGCTTTCTTCAATCTATCATGTATGATCCAAACTTGTTCTTTAGTTTCTCGAAGCATTTGTGGTCCTAACACCTTGTTCTCACTGAGTTCAGACCAACACGGGGGAGTTTGACATCTTCTACCATACAAGGCTTCGAATGGTGCCATTTGAATTGAAGATTGATAGCTGTTGTTGTAGGCAAAGTCTACAAGAGGTACGGATTTCTACTAATTTTTCACAAAGTCAATAACACAAGCTCTAAGCATGTCATTGAGCACTTGCATTACTCTTTCGGATTGGCCATCACTTTGAGGATGAAAAGTTGTGCGTAGATTCAATTTGGTGCCAAGGGCTCATTGCAAAGTTCTCCAGAATTGAGTTATGAATGTGGGATCTCAATCGAAGATTATCGAGGTGGGAACTCCGTGTAGATGAACTACTTCCCGAATGTACAATTCAGCTAAGGCATCCAAACTTAGGTTCATTCGAACAGCGATGAAATGAGTTGATTTAGAGAACCAATCAACTATAACCCATACAACATCACTCTTTCTTGGAGTGCAAGGAAGACCGGTGATAAAGTCCATTGTGATTCGATCCCACTTCCACTGAGGGAATTCAATAGGTTGGAGCAATCCAGTATGAACTCGATGCTCGTCTTTAACCCTTTGACAAGTTAAACACTTTGATACGTAATCATTGATGGCTGCTTTCATTCCCAGCCACCAATACAAGGGTTTGAGATCCTTGTACATCTTAACTGATTCAGGGTGGATCGAAAAAGAACTCTGATGAGCTTCTTGCAAGATGTCTTTCTTTAATTCTTTATCATTAGGGATACAAACCCTACTCTTAAAGTATAGCATCCCATTCGAATGGACAAGGAAATCTTGGCTGGCTTCCGAGTCAAGCTTCAAGATAATAGCTTGAAGATCAGGGTCAGTTTGCTGATGATTTCTAATTCTCGAGATCAGTTTGGATTGGACTTGCAGTTCAGATAAAAATCCTCGCTTTTGGTACATTCAAAGGTCAGCATTAATAGCATTCAAAGCTACAAGATGAACAAGATAGTTTAGGTGGAAATCGAATAGTTACTTGTAGATCAAGGCAAGTGTTCGAATGGTTACTTGCATAGCAAGAAAGACTAATTTCAATTCGAATTTTTCAAGGATTTAGATTTTAAAGGATTTAGATTGACTTACCCAAGGTCAGTTTACGACTAAGAGCATCCGCAACCACGTTGGCTTTTCTGGGATGATAGTCGATGATCAAATCATAATACTTCAAGAGTTCCATCCATCTTCTTTGTCTCAAATTTAGATCTTTTGGTTAGGAGATATTTGAGGCTTTTATGATCAGTGAACAGGTGGCATTTTTCACCTCACAAGTAGTGTCTCTGGATTTTGAGAGCGAAGACAATGGCAGCAAGTTCGAGATCGTGAGTCAGATAGTTTAGCTCATGAGCTTTTAATTGCCTTGATGCATACGCTACCACATTATATCCTTGCATCAAAACACAACCTATCCCCGAATGTGAAGCATCACTATAAATAGTGAATTCTTTGCCCGATTCTGGTTGGATAAGAACTTGAGCATGAGTCAAAGCTTGCTTGAGTTTATCAAAACTTCACTGTTGATTCTCGAACCACTCAAATGGTTCATCCTTTTGAAGGAGCTTAGTTAGGGGCAAGGCAATAGTTGAAAAGCCTTTAACAAAACTTTGATAGTACCTGGCTAAACCGAGAAAACTTCGGACCTCGCCAACATTCCTCGGAGGTCGCCAATCAAGAATAGCTTGAATTTTCTTTGGATCCACCTTGATCCCTTCGGCTGAGATTACATGGCCAAGAAATGAAACTTCTGATAGCCAAAACTCGCACTTGGAGAATTTGGCGAACAACTAACGTTCTCGGAGTGTTTGCAAGACAATTCAGAGGTGTTCAGCATGTTCCTCCTTATTACGGGAGTAGACCAAGATGTCATCGATAAAGACAACCACAAATTTGTCAAGAAAAGGATTGAATACTCGATTCATAAGATCAATGAATGCGATCGGGGCATTAGTTAGCCCAAAAGGTATTACAAGGAATTCAAAGTGGCCGTAACGAGTTTGGAAGGTTGTTTTAAGCACGTCTTATTCTTTTACCTTCATTTGGTAGTAACCCGATCGAAGATCGATCTTTGAAAACACCGAAGCATCTATAAGTTGATCGATGAGATCTTCTATCCTTGGCAAAGGATACTTGCTCTTGATGGTAAGCTGATTCAATTGACGATAGTCGATACCGAGTTGTATCGTACCATCTTTTTTCTTTATGAACAAGACAGGTGCACCCCAGGGAGATGTGCTATGCTGAATAAAGCCTTTGTCTTGTAGTTCTTGAAGTTGTTTCTTAAGTTCCTTCAACTCTACTTGTGCCATTCGATATGGTGTAATTGACACCGGGTTGGTCCCACATTGAATGTCAATCTTGAATTCCACTTCTCGGGTCGGAGGAAGACTAGGGAGTTCCTCGAGAAAAACATCGACAAATTCAGATATAACAGGTATAGATGGCAAACCAAAGTCATATTCATCTTTTAGGACCATGGAAGCAAAGATTGAAGTCAGTTTCTAATCTATAAGAAAGATGGATTCTTTCCCTAATCCCCAGAGATATAATTTCCTATTTTGGCAATCAATCCAAGCTTGGTGTTTGCCCAACCAATCTAGTCCTAATACTAGATCGAATTCACAAGTTGGCAAGACATTGAGGTCAATAGGAATGGGTACATTTTGAATAGACATAGGACAAGATTTATAAGGTAAGTTAATTCGCATGTTTCCTCCTATAGGATTTGAAACTACAAGGCTAGATTTAACAAGTTCGGGTTTCAAGTTGAGCTTAACAATCAAGAAAGAGCATATAAATGAGCGGGTAGACCCTGAATCAATTAGAGCATAAGTAGTTCTTGAGTTTAGTTCAACGGTACCTGCGATCACATCGGGAGACTCTTCATCCTCCCTACCATGAATGTCATAGATACGAGTAGGAGCTCGGGATTCCTAATGTGTAGTAGCCAAATAGTGGCCTCTCCCTTTGCCTTGGTTCTCGAACTGTGCTTGTCTAGGGCCTTTGTTTTAGTTAGATGGTGTAAAACTCAGATTTGCAGAAGACTGAGCTAAAGCTTTGTTAGGATTTTTGGGGCAATCCTTAATGAAATGATCGGCTCCACCACAAGCATAGCATAGGTTCGATTGAGATCGGCATTCGCCAAAATGGAGCTTTTGGAAAAACTTACAAGTAGGGACTTTTCTAGAATTTCTCGTGCTATTTACAGAGATAACCAGGGCTGAAGGCTTATTCACCGCTTGAGGTCTCGGCATATAATTGCTTTTCGGAGCAGGAGTATAATTTGAGGAGCTTTCTTTTTGATATCTAGATTTATTGGATTGCCAATGGGGCTTATCATCACGTTTGTGCTTCTTATCACTTTTGTTACCACCCTTTCTTCTTTTCGAAGTTTTCATTTTTGCCTCAGTTGCAATGGCTCGATTGACCAGAGTTTGGAAGTCCGTAATCCCCAAAGTCGTGAACATCATACTTAGCTCATCATTCAAGCCATCGATAAACATCTGGCACTTATCTTTTTCAGTCTTAATATACTCTGAGTCGTACTTGCAGTATTTGCAAAAATCAGCAACATATTGTTCAATGGGCCTGTTAGCATGCTTGAGGTACAAGAAACACCTCCGACGATCAGCTATATATTGCTCGCTGATGTATTTCTTCTTGAATTCTTCAACGAAGAATTCCAGGTGGCCAAGACAGCGGGAGATATGAGGTTTGTGGTTTCCCACCAACTCAAAGCTTCATCAGCTAAGAGTGCTATGGCACATTCCAGTTTGTGCCTATCCGAGCATTGCAATTGTTTAGTTAAGATTTGAGTTGTACGATCTATCCAGTATTCTGAATCTTCGGGTTTCTATTCATTACCACCGGTAAAAGTATAGGCTCGATGTTGTGTAAGTTTATCAATAGGAGCTCTGCTTGGTGCAGCAGCAACAGGAGCAGCAAGATGATTTTGTTTGAGGTTCGATACGAGTAGATCGAACATCTCCTTCATGCTAAGGAGACATTCTCTTTGGAAAGCTTGGGTAGCAGGAGCTTCCTGCTGGGGTTGAGCCTGTTCTAGCGGTTCAGTTTATCTTGGAGGATTCAGTTCCATCCTCACACTAACTCCTTCATTAGAGGACCCTCGGGTACTTTTATCGTCCCGAGCAAGTCTTGTCTCAGACATACTACGATTGGGTAAATAGGAAGGAGTTAGATAAGCAAGAACACAATCACATTGATATATAACTCCTATGTGGCACAATTAAACCCTATATGATGCACGAAGATTCAGTTTAGTCCGAGGATCTAAACCTTTAGCTCTGATTACCACATTATGTAACACCCCTCACTCGGGTTAGGAGCGAGGAGTGTCGATTTCATGTAACATGTAAGGAGACATCAAATTATGGGCAAATTTGAACAATTTCTTAAGTTTCTTACTTATCAAGAAAGAAAGGACATTCGAACAATACAACCTTCAAGACAAGCAACAAGGCATTTGAACAAGGCAAAAACAATACAAGATAAGCAATCGTACATACTTATCATGCAAGAAACTTCACAATTGATTCTTGCTTCAACCTAAGTATTCGAATAGTTCACCAAACCTATTTCATTTCAAGTTATCATTTACTTATTGAGGTAGTAACTAATCTAATCATTTGTTATTTCAAGTTTTTTGTCTTTTAATCAAGTGTAGACCTAGCTAAGGCTTTCAAGCATCAAGAATGATCTTATCTAGTCTTTCAAGCATCAAGATTATCCTATTTAAGATAGCAAGCATTCGGCCAACATGTACAAGCAAGTAACCAAGTAAAAGTTCTAGTAATCCATCAAGTAATGTTTAGCAAGAATCAAGCATTTCAAGTGCAGAGATCAACTAATCCAATTTGATTAGGGCATTCTTTCTTATGCCTTATCTTCCAAGTAATAAGCAATTCAAGATAGCGTATACATCATCATATTCATGTAACTTTCCTTACAATGCAAGTTCATTAGCATGTGTCAAGTTTGCTCATTCTTTATTCATGTTCACAAGTCTTTATTTCAAGTTCATTTGTTTTTTTTTTTTGCCTTGGTAGATAGTAGGACTAGGTAATTGAGTCACAAGACGGTACACAAAGTACCTAACAAGATGATACTCAATGTATCTAACAAGAAGGTGCCCAAAACACCAAACAAGATGGTACAATAAGTACCTAACAAGATGAGCTCTAGACTCTAAGGCATGCCATTATACCTAAAACCAACTAGCAACCAAGGACTTGTTGATACTTTTATTTTCAAGCAATCACACATCAAGTGATTAAGCAACAAGCATAGTAAGGTCAAGATCATTTTACATGCTTTCATGTATTTCCATTATGTACACATTCAAGCAATATCAAGCAACCAACAAATTCAAGAGCATATTGAATTGTCAAATCTTTAATTAGTCCATTTTTCCCTTAATGTAATATTTCCAAATTCATTTTACATGCTCTGAGTATCGAGTATCGTCTCCACAGGGATTGGCTTGGGCCACTTTGCTTAAGTTACTGCACTGTGAAAATAAAAGCACAATTGATAATAGGAGTTCTAATTAATGAGTAAACTAAGAGAAATAAAATAAAAGAATAGATGAAATCAAATAAGAGGGAATAGGCCAGGTTATCGTGAGTTGCAGAGTGATGATCGAATGGTTCGTCGTGGTGATTGAGTAGCAGCATGATGGTCAGGGCAATTCTGTTACGATTGCCTAGTTGATTGCCATGGCAATTTGGTTGTAATTGCCTGGTAGATTGCTAGGGCAATTCTACCGTGTTGCCTGGTCGGTTACCAGGGCAATTCCCCCGCGTTGTCTGATCAGATTGCCTGGGCAATTAAGAATAGATCGATTGCTTGGGCAATTGAGCATTCACTTCCAAAGTTCAGCGAAGCGTTCTTCAATTATTCCTCGTTACCCCTAACACGAAATACTGTTAATTGCACACGTCTTGATAATACATCCATGCGTGAATCAAGTGTGAACAACAACCAATCTTGTACTCCTCTTAGCCGTTGAAATTCGTAACTTATCCCTAAGCCGAATTAGTCTTCACCAACTTCCATTTGTATGAAAACCATGCTCATTCATTTCTTGAATCTAACTCTCCTAATATTAGATAAATGTATGATTAAATTTCGAGATCCTCTCCCAATTCGCTCGCAACCAATGTTAAGAACCAAGAATTAACAAACTTTGAAAATTGAATTGCAACTCAAAAACCTAAACAAAATCCAAAATATTTCACAACCACAAAAACACAATAACCCCAACCAATCAAGTTAGTTCATGGTTGGGTTCAAAAGATATACAAAGAATAATCCCCAAACCATGAATCTAATGGAAGCAAAGAAGAAGAAGAAGAAATCGATCAACCCTCTTTGGAAACTCTCATCTTCCCCCCTTTGCCCTCTCTCTCTTTGAGTTTGACGGCTTGGTCTCCTTTAAATAGGATATGGCTAGGTCAAAGTCCTTCTTGAGGAGGAAGTTAAATTGGAATTAAATACTTTAAAAGAATATAATTCTTTATGATATTTAAATTCCTTCTAGATCTTCTCCTATCTTTTTGGGATTTAATTTCTCTTTGACCTCTTCATGGAAAGCAAACTCCTTTGGGATTTAACTTTGCTCCACATCATCTTGGGCTTATCTAGTCATCAATTTCGACTGCCATATCATCTTATCCCTTATCGACAATTTCCCTGACAACTAGCTCAGCATCTCCTTCATGCATTACCCTAGCAACTGCGTCGGCATCTCCTTCATGCACTACCCTGGCAACTGCATCGACATCTCCTTCTTGTATTGTCCTGCCTACAGGTTCTAGCCTTGATTAGGCAAGTGATTCTACACACACAAAAACAACTATCGACAGCACCCTTGTTCAACAAAATTAAGCAAAATATGAAATCAAGCTTGTCCACGAAGGAAACAATGCAAACATGCATGAATGGCTAATAATGCAACTAATATGAGACTAAGTCTAGCAATAATATGAATAAAAAAGTGAATAAAATAGTACTTATAGACACTTAACAATATGCCCAAGAAAGGAAACTTCGGTGAGCTAAAACTCGCATTTGGAGAACTTAGCAAACAATAGCTTCTCCCGAATGATCTTAAGCTCAACGCGAAGGTGATCTTGATGCTCGACAGGATTCTTAGAATAGATCAGAATGTTATCAATGAACACCACTACAAATTTATCAAGGTAGGGTATGAAAACCCAATTTATTAGATTCATGAAAGTTGTTGGTGCATTGGTTAGCCAAAGGGCATCACCAAGAATTCGTAGTGTCTGTATGTACTTCGAAACACCGTCTTGGGTCCATCTAAAACACCCCAAACCCGGCTTAACACGTAAATCGAATTAAGAGGTGTTTTTGTAACACCCCTAAATAGGGCTTAGAATGTTACCACTATTTAGAATTCCTAAATAGTTAAATAATCTTGAATTAAGTAAAGTAAATTATGGGTTGAAATGAATAATTAACAAAGTAAATTTCCAAAATGAAAGAAGGCAAATAGCAATTGGCTAGTGACTAAATTGAATTAAATGAGAAAGATGATGATTGCATGCTAAACTCTTTGATTCCCCTAGTGCCCTTGATAAGTTAAGATTATGGATTAATTAAAGGACATTTTGGACATTTCATAAATCCATTAAGATGGATGCCATCTTCATCCATTCTCTTCATTTTGGCCGAATTGAAGAAGGAAATTAGAGAGGGTTTCTTGTGAGAGAAATCTTGAATCTATTATGTCAAAGTTGAAATTGAGCTAAACTCAACTTGGTGGCAGCATTACTAAGGTAAATACATGCTGTCCAAACTGATTCGTGCTTGAAATTCTGATTTAGATGATGTATAATGCTTAGTTGAGTTGTTAGGTTGATAGAAATGATGAGAATGATGAAATTGAACTTGTATACACCATGGATAACTTGAATTAGAATGAAATTTATGTGTAAGTGAAGGTGTCACAAGAATTAGGTTTCTAGATATATTACTCGGATATGTATATGACTTGAATTAAAATAGATATATTACTTGGACATTGTATTTGATGTATCAAAAATGAGTAACCCTGGGTAATGTTGCTTAATCTAAATTGTTTGGGTCAATGTTGTACTCGAATGCAATAGATTCGAAGATACATAATTCATGCTTGATTTCAAATGCTATGAACTTTAGTAGGTCTATTTGAGTAATTAAGACTTGATATATAAAAAAATGGTTAGAACTAGGGCTACCTCACTAAGTACATAATTGTACTTATCGCTCTCTTTTCCTCTCTTCCCAAACCACAAGTTTAGAGTGCTTAAGGAGATTGCTTGATTTTGAAGTCAGATTCCTTGAAATTGAAGTAAGTTACAAGCAAGGGCTAAAGTACGAATTCATACTTATTTTTGTATTACTCCTAGTAGTTGGTGGCACCTAGTATTGTATATAGTCATGTTAGATCATGCATTTGGTTTGTATTGAAAGTCTGTATATATGTATACTTGATTTGGCCTTGAATGTTATCAAACTTGGTTGTTATAACTTGATTAGCTGTGCATATATGCGTGAACTCTGGATCGAAATAAAAGCTTGCTAGTCAATATATACTAATCGAATGCCTCACATGTCTACATGATTAAGTAGCAAGACAATTTTGAATCTAAATTTGGAAATGACTATATCCTAGCCTTGTACATTGTTTGAATGTCTTAATTGGTCGGAGGAGTAGTAAACATCTTGAATTTATCTTCAAAATAAAATAGCCAAAGTGGTGACCTAGTGTGAATAAGAAGCACGTCTTACTTATATGATCGAATGTAATGCCTAAGTTATGTTAATTGTTGAATGATAAGCAGTGCATAGGTATATACACACATATATATATATGATCCTTGAATGGAAATGTACACTTGTTATCCTATGCATACAAAGTGATTTCCTTGCATGCCTACTTGATTTAATAGTAGTTAATCTTAAATGCATGAAACTTGAAAGTGGTTAACAACTATGGTAATCTATAATGTAAAGAAGTATGAACACGATTGTATGATTGTTAATGAGTATATATATAGATATGATCATGAATGGAATGGAAATTGGATTGAAAGAAGCATGCTTGGTTGTATGACCATTCAAATGCTATGTGATAACTTGAATGAAAATGTAATAGTAAATGAAGGTGGTAACCTATAATGACATGTGATTACTTGTGTAAAACAAATATGTGCTTGCTTATGAAATAAGATATGCATGTCTATTATTTACTAGTCACTCAACTCATCTAATAGAGATGAGTTCAAAAAAATTTAAATCGGCTCGTTTTTCCAACGTTCCCGTAACGCTCCGGAGCTGATTTACTACTAAACCTGGTTAGGGTGTTACATTTATTGGCAGCAGAGCTTAGGTTTAGTCGATTCTCGGACTAAACCGAAACTCGTTCAACTCGTTCCATTGTCATAAGTCTAGTCTGCCACATAGGAGTTTAAATTTATGTTCTGTATTAGTGTCTTGCAACCAATACAACTTGTTTGCTTTGTTTGAGTTCCAGAATAAGTAAAAGTATTCTGAGTTTGATCGTACGAGTTTGTTCTCATTAGAGAAATTCGGGGGCGAATTTCTTTTAAGGGGGGAGAATTGTAATACCCCTAAACCGGGCCCAAGAATGTTACCACAATTCAAGCTAATAAGTTAATTAAAAGGATGCCCTAATTGAATAAAGCTTAGGGAGCTAATTGAGATAATTAAATTAAAAGGAAATGAAATAGGTAATAATCGGTTAGGGACAAAAATAGTATAGCCAGCAAAATGGAGTGCCAAACTAAAAGGACCTTAATCGAATCAAATTACAACCCAAGGAATGTATGGCAATTTAATACTAGTTACTGGACTTTACACATGTCACCAAATTAATTAGACATGTGGGATTATGGGAGAAGGATTCAGCTATCCACCTAGAGCCATCTTCTTCCCCACTTTGTTATCTAAACCGATTAGAAATTAAAGAGAGAGAAAGGAAAGAGAGCTTAGTGTTCATCCATGGATTGTTGAAGAAATACTTGGATTAAGCTTGATTATGATAAAATTGAGTTAGTAGACAACATATTAAGAAGGTAATGAACCATTTCCTTCTTTCATTTCATGTAGTTGAATGTTGATCATGTGATATTGGTTGCTGGAATTTTAAGGGATTTGTTAGAATTCATGTTTATATGATAGTTAATGTATGTATAATGGTGCACTTGATTTGGGTACATGTTTAGGTGACCAAAAAAAATTACAATACATACCTAAATTTTCTGTTGTTTCTGGAAAATGAACATGTAAAGATTGTGAAAATGGAAACAAGTGTGGAAATGAATGTAGAACCTGTATAGGACTGTTTTGCTAGATGAAAATGAGTAAACATGCTTAATTGAACAATTTGATCATCATACTCTATTTTGATTACATTGACATGCATAATTGGACCAACTAAACATATAAATAAATGAATATGAATCGAATTATAATGCTAGAAACCTTGTATAAATAAATTTGGAAACTAAAAACATAACCTAGAGTAATCTGCTGAGAATACTTTGTTTTGGGCAGCAGTTTGAAAAATTCACCATAAATTGTGTAGGTCGAATTTAGAGCTAAAATTTACATGGAATGGACTTTAATATGTCTATTTTCATTATGAGAAAACAGAATTGAATTATGGATTGTGAGCTAAATTCTGGAAATGAAAATCCCTGGACTGTGCAAACTGTCCAGTGGTACAATGGCCCTGTAATTGAATTAAAAAATATATTACTTGGAAGAACATGAAAATGCAAGGCCTATACCGTTGGAAAGAGGATTAAGTTAGCTTTCCAACGGTGTAAGCTAATCGAAATTCCAATATACGGGATAGAAGTTATGAGTGTTTTAGTGGACAGTGTATAAACTGCCTGGCAGTAGCAGTCTTGGTACTTTGAGACTGTTTTTGTATACAATTTGAGAAACTGTTAGTAACAGTTTTAAGACAGTAAATACAGACCTGTTCTGCCTTAATATGAAATATTGGCAGTCTAGAAATAAATATTAAGAAGTATATATGAAAAATGCCATTTGTTTTGTGTATAGGTTATGTATTGACCTTGCTACTATGTTGAATGAATATGTGAACAAATTTTGATGTATTTCTTGTGTAATGTATTAGAACCAGCAGTGAACTTGGAAGAAGAAAGGCTGGAGCATCCTAAGGCTAAAAACAAAAAGGGGTTTGGATCCAAGATAAGTAGCTAAGCTTGGAGTATTGTGAGTGTAGCTTGACTTAGGGTTAGGACTTAGGTCCTAACCAAATATGCATGTTATATTCTTGTTATCCTTGTATTGATTAAAATGAACTTAATATGAACTTGAACATGCATAAAAAGGAAGATTGGCTAAGCTAAAATTTGTAAATAAATAGAAGCATGAAAAAGGGTAAATTAATTAGAAAGGAAAATGTAAACATGTTCGATTTCTTGACTTGGAAATGAGTTACTCGAATGATTGCTTGTATGTACTCCATGATGTATATGTTTGATTTCCATGCTTTAGACTGGTCATTCGAATGCTTGATGCCTAATAAAGGCCTATGCTAAATGCTTACTTGAGATGTTTGTCACTTGAAATGTTTTCTATTTGAAAGGCTAGCTAATTTAAATGTTTGAATTGCTTGTTACTTGAAATGTTTGTTATTCGAAATGCTAGTTACGTGAAATGTTGAAATGCTTGCTTGAAGGACAAGTAATTAGTGATTGCGGAACTAAGGCTCAATTAGCCTAAGGGCTAAGCATGATATTGCTATAACTTGTTTGAATGTGATTCTTGAACACAATTGTCTTGACTTGAACATGAAAGTATAAAACCAAGAAACAACAATAAGCTTTAAAGCAAAATAAGAATTCTTGTGCTATAAAATACTCGCTAAAGAAAGTTAAAGAATTAAAGGACTTAAGTTGCCTACAATGGAAGTCCTTGGATACAATGGTATGATGCATGGTATTCTTGGGCCTACGGTCCATGAGCCACGGCTCGGGGGACGCCCCATTACATGTAATATGTTATTGGCGACAGAAGGAGTTAATAGGGGAGTTGTACGGAGATTGGCGACAGTTGGTTGGATAGTGAGAAGTATAGGATTCTTTGACCTTTATGGTCAAACACAGACCAATGTCATCCATAACAAATTGTGATCCAAGGCAAACATGTAAAAGATATGAACATTATTGTGAAATCAAATAAGAAATTCAAAGGAAAATCATGAATATAAAAATGAAATGTTAAAGAAGCTCTTGGTGAGCATATTGTTAAAGAAGCTCTTGGTGAGCATATTGTTAAAGAAGCTCTTGATGAGAATATTGAGTTCTTAGCAAACAAAAGAACTGCTAAAAGGCATAAACAAAATTAACCAAGTGAAAAGCAAATGAAGCATAAAGCTTACTTGAAATGCTTGACATGAAATTTTGAGTACGTGACTTACTTGACATGTATACTTGAATTGATAAGGTGTATTCTTGAGTACTTGCTACTTGATATGATTTGAACGTGTTTAATATGTAAACATGATATGTTGCTGCCATGTACACTTGTACATGGAAAAAAGGACTTTTTTCATGTGTTTAATATGTAAGCATAATGTGTTGCTGCCATGTACACTTGTACATGGAAATATGGACTATTTTGTGTATAAATGAACAATTATTGGATGTCCAATTGTGTGAGCTCGATTCATGGACTGTTTTGTGTATAAATGAACAATTATTGGACTGTTTTTGATGTCCAATTGTGTGAGCTTGATTAATGGACTTTTGTGTATAAATGAACAATTATTGGACTGTTTTGGATGCCCATTTGTGTGAGTTTGATTCATTGACTTTTTTGTGTATAAATGAACAATTATTGGACTGTTTTGGATGTCCAATTGTGCGAGCTTGATTCATGGACTGTTTTGTGTATAATTGAACAATTATTGGACTGTTTTGGATGTCCAAATTGTGAGTATGATTCATGGACTGTTTTGTATAGAATAAGGATTGTTTTGACATTGTGAATTATGTGTACATGTTATATGACTGAATTGTCTAGGCTAAGTGAAAACATGGACTGTTTTGGCATCGTGAATTATGTGTACATGTTATATGGCTAAATTGGCTGTATTACATGGAAATACGGACAACTTGATAATATATGAGGACTAAATGAACTATCTTTCATTACAAGAATGTGTAAACATGTGTAATAGTTGACTTAGAACCAAGGCTTAAATCAAAGAAAATAAACAGGAATCATAGGAATACATGAATTGCTTGATAAGTAAGCTTGAACACTTGAATTGCTTGACATGTAATACTTGAATCTTGTGTGTTATAATTCACTACTTGGAATGTCTCGCGATTTCACTTAAATTGATTATCAATGGATTTGCTTGCTTGAATTCAAATTACGTATATGACTTGACTCCATGCCCTTATTCAAATGCTATGAAATCCTTAGTTAGGATCACATGTCACTTGAAGTAATTGCCACTCGAATTGTTTGATACTTGAATTTCTTGAACCTGATATGTATGCTTGAATTGACACATGTGATACCTTAATTTCTTGCCATAGGATTTTGTTCTAGAATGGCTTGCTTGATAAGTATTGTGACCATACTTGACTTTGATATGTTATGGATTACTTTCTATATGAGAATTGATTGACTTAATATGGATAAAGTATGAATTGTAACATGGCTTGCTTGAAAGGATTTGTATACTCGACTTGTAAAGCACATATATGTCTAGAATATGTATATGACTTGAATTAAAATAGATATATTACTTGGACATGGTATTTGATGTATGAAAAATGAGTAACCCTAGATAATGTTGCTTAATCTAAATTGTTTGGGTCAATGCTGTACTCGAATGCAATAGATTCAAAGATACATAATTCATGCTTGATTTCAAATGCTATGAACTTTAATAGGTCTACTTGACTAATTAAGGCTTGATATATAAAAAATAGTTAGAACTAGACTAAGTACATAATTGTACTTATCACTCTCTTTTTGTCTCTTCCCAAACTACATGTTTAGAGTGCTTAAGGAGATTGCTTGATTTTGAAGTCAGATTCCTTGAACTTGAAGTAAGTTACAAGCAAGGGCTAAAGTATGGATTCATACTTGTTTTTGTATTACTCCTAGTAGTTGGTGGCACATAGTCTTATATATAGTCATGCTAGATCATGCATTTGGTTTGTATTGAAAGTCTGTATATATGTATACATGATTTAGCCTTGAATGTTATAAAACTTGGTTGTTATAACTTGATTAGCTGAGCATATATGCGTGAACTCTGGATCGAAATAAAGGATTGCTAGTCTACATATACTAATCGAATGCCTCACATGTCTACATGATTAAGTAGCAAGACAATTTTGAATGTAAATTTGGAAATGACTATATCCTAGCCTTGTACGTTGTTCGAATGTCTTAATTGGTTGGAGGAGTAGTAAACATCTTGAATTTATCTTCAAAATAAAATAACCAAAGTGGTGACCTAGTGTGAATAAGAAGCACGTAATACTTATATGATCGAATCTAATCCCTAAGTTAGGTTAATTGTTGAATGATAACCAGCGCATAGGTATATATATATATATATGATCCTTGAATGGAAATGTACACTTGTTATCCTATGCATACAAAGTGATTTCCTTACATGCCTACCTGATTTAATAGTAGCTAATCTTAAATGCATGGAACTTGAAAGTGGTCAACAACTATGGTAATCTATAATGTAAAGAAGTATGATCACGATTGTATGATTGTTAATGAGTATGTATATAGAGATGATCATGAATGAATTGCAAAATGGATTGAAAGAAGGTATGTTTGGTTGTATGACCATTCAAATGCTATGTGATAACTTGAATGAAAATGTAATAGTAAATGAATGTGGTAACCTATAATGACATGTGATTACTTGTGTAAGACAAATATGTGATTGCTTATGAAATAAGATATGTATGTCTATTGCTTACTAGTCACTCAACTCATCTAATAGAGATGAGTTAGAAAAATTTTAAATTGGCTCGTGTTTCCAACGTTCCCGTAATGCTCTCGAGCTGGTTTACTACTAAACTGGGTTGGGGGTGTTACACATGGTGCAGCGGATGGATGCGTATTGTATTGGTCAATTGGTGCGGCGTAGGGATGATGAATATGACACAAAAATTATTGTTATTGTTGGTGTTGCGGTGGAATTTGCGTATCCAAATACGGTTGAATCTATCCAAGGAAATTATTGGTTATTGATATTATTTTTTCATGATATTACGATATTACTCATTGATGATATGATATTTTTAATGACATGTTATTAGTTAAGAATGATGAACATACCATGTTTAACCATATGATTGATATCATGTCTAGAATTGTCAGGGAAGTATGCTAAATGACATCATGCTCATTCATCGTTATTGGCTACCTCACTTAGACTATATAAGTCTAATGCATTCATTTCCATAACATTTCATGTTAAGAAAGGTATTGGTTCGAGATTGTGGTTAGTTGGAAGATCGGCAAGTTACCTAAAGCCTAAAGTAAAGTATCTTGACCTTACGAACTCCTAGAATGGTGGCAAAGTAGTTAAACTAGTTAGATATGACATTCTGGCTAAGTATGTATTGGATATGTTTTGTATAAAGCTTAATGGCCCTAAATGACTTGTTAAGAGTGCTTAAAGTAACTTTTTATACATAATTTGACACTAAGTTGGAAAATGTGGTAAATGGATTATGAATTGAATGAAACTTGACAAACTCATAGATTATATGTTTATAAGCTTGCTAGTAAAATTTGGGTAACGTTCGGCTGGGTAAACCGAATAAAAACCAGAGACATTCTGTCATTACAGGTCAGGGCGTATCAGTACGGGTGATGTCGTACCTATACGACTAGGCGCAAATTGGCTTATTGAAGTAGGGAGTTTCGATACGGCTAGATCGTATCGGTACGAAGTCAACGCAGTCAATGTGTATCGATAATGGACTAGTTGTATCGGTTCGGGTTTAACATCCTTCGAATCTAGAAATATGAAATTAGCCTTAGCGTATCGATATAGCCCTTAGGGTATCGATACGGTGTTAGCTAATTCTGTTATAAAGAATAAGAAGAAGTTTTAGGCAGTTTGCAATTTGGCCACAAATAACTATTCGGTCTAATTAATCAGGTTAACGATACTCGATAGTAATGGGACTTAACCAATTTATAATTGGTAAGTTTAATTACAAGTCGGTAATAAAGAATTTGGGTTCGGACCTATAATTTGTAAAGTTTACAATTTAGTCCCTAAGTTTGTAAAAGTTTAAAATTAACCCTAATTCTAATAAGACTAGTAACGAACAGGTTCGATAAGTCTTGTAAATGACTCATAAAATATTCTGAACACGTACCGAACTCTGATTCTATCTCCTGATCTTCGAATAAGTTTTCGGTAGCACTTTTCGACCCGGTTCTCTACCAGACCAAGAAAGGGTGTTACAGTTGTGGTATCAAAGCTAGAGTTTAGTCAGTTCTGGACTAAACCTATGCTTGTCTGTATTGATTATTGTGTTACTTTACCACCTAGGAGTTATATTATTGTATATTATGACTTGCCGACTAATCCGATCTCTTTATGTATAGATGTCTAACTCAAATCAAGCTCGAATAGATGAGCATGTCATGGACTCCTCAATTAGAGGTGAGGAAGTCAGAAGGAAAGCTCCTTTGAAACCACAACTACCTTTGATACGAAACTCTGAATCAGAATTACAGTCTGCTCAAGCCGAATGTTTTAAGAACATGGCTGATATGTTCAAAATGCTTGTGACTACTATAAGGATTGAGCAACTCTATCAAACTCCAATTGTTACTAATGTGAGCATTCAAGCTCCCATTGACAAGATTAAACAGTACCCGGTCTATACCTTCACTGGTCAAGACTTGGACAATCTTGAGATAGCAGAGTATTGGCTCAAGAACGCTCTCAAGGTCCTAAATAGACAAATGAAGTGACCTAAAGAACACAAGCTTGAGTGTGCCTTGGCCTTGATTGCTGAAGAGGCCCAAAGTTGGTGGGACACCGAGACCCTCACTGTTCTTGAACATTAGATTACGTGGGACTTCTTCCTTTAATAGTTCCGTGAGAAGTATGTTAGTGAACACTACATCGCTGAAAGGCGTAAGAAGTTCCTTCATCTGAGGCAAGGAGGAAAATGGGTGGAACAATACATCCAAGAATTTTGCAAGTATGAAAGATACAATGCGGAGATTATTCGCATTGAGAAAGAGAAGTGCAGAATGTTTGTAGATGGTCTTTGTGATGAACTACGTCCTCTCTTTACTGTTGTGGAGATCGAGGATCTCCAAATTATTGTTAACCAAGCCATCGCCACTAAAGCCTCCCAAAAGGCCTATGAGAAAAGAAAAGAGAACCAAAACTGATCTAAAAAGAGGCAAAGGGAGGAGTCTCCATCCCTTTCGTCAATCAATAAAGGGAAGCACCGAGGGGACTGTTTTGAAGTATTAAATTGTGTAAACATGATATGTGGACTATTTTAGCTATACATGGTCATAGTATGGACTGTTTTGAAGTATTAAATTGTGTAAACATGATATGTGGACTGTTTTAGCAATACATGATCATTGTATGGACTGTTTTGAAGTATTAAATTGTGTAAACATGATATGTGGACTGTAACACCCCCTACCCTGGGTTAGTAGCAAACTGGTTTGGGAGCGTTGCCAAGCAAGGACGAGGTAAGGAAAGGTTAACTCCTCCCTATTAGGTGAGTTAGTTAACTAGCAAGCAACCAAGCAATCATAACTTAACATGCAAGCAATCTCATATTTGTTTACAAGACATTATAGGTTACTACTTCAACATTTTAATTAACATCATCATACACTAACATTCGAATAGCCTAAGTGAGTAAACAATCTTGTAACACCCTAAATCCTAGCCTAGAAGTATTGAAACCAATTGCATAAGTTGATAGCTTAATTGAACCTAGAATTTAAGCTAAATTGATTAGTCAATGATCTAATTGAAAGAATGAATGAAATAAGTGATCAATTTAGAATGAATAAATTGAATTAAATGAGAAAGATGAAGAGTGCATGCTAAATTTCTCATTTCCCCTAATGCCCTTGATTAAGTTAATGATTAATTAAAGGACATTTTGGACATTTCATAAATTCAATACAAGGGATGTCATCTTCATCCATTTCTTCATTATGCAGTTTGGAAGAGGAAACTAGGGAGAGAGGGAGAGAGTTTGAGAAATCAGCCATTGATGAAGGGAAATTAAGCTTGCATGTATAGGATTTTTAAGGAAATTAAAGCTAGAAGCAAAGTATGATTCTACTATTGTTCAATCGAATAGGCTGTTTTGATGATTGTAGAAGAAATTAACTATTGAATATGTTGTTAGATGATTGAATTCTTGTAGAATTATGCAAATTTGGAGAATGAACACTTGGTATTATGCTGGAATTTATGTGTACGTGATGGTGTAACAAAATTAGGTTGCTGGAAATTGAAATGAGATGTTGTTGTAAGAATTGAATTGTTAGAACGTGTAATTGAGCTATGGAATTAATGAATTGAACATGATCATGATTAGGTAATGTAATTAAGGTGTTAAACAAGCTAAATTGTTAGTAACCAATGCTGGAAATGAAACATAAAAGTATGAACAAAGTCATATAGCCTAGAAACTGTTTTAGTAAGAACAAATTGTGTAAACATGCAAAATTAAGCAACTTTGCCAACTTAATTTGTTTTGGCCACCTTGAAAAAATGAATTAACATTGATTAACCATGTTTAGGATTTCATATGAAATGAATTCTAAGGCCAAAACATTTTTTAAAATGAATTTAAGGAATTAAAGTGTGAATAGGTGCAATCTGCCCTGAATTGCTCTGTTCTGGGCAGTAACTTTGAAAATTCACCAAAATTTTTATAGATCAAATTCAGGGATGAAATTTTTGTGACATAATCCTTAGTATGTCTAATTTCATTAGGTGAAAACAGAACTGAAAACTGGGTCCTATGCCGGGAACAATAATTAGAAATAGCTGGATAGTGCAAACTGCCCAAACAGTGTAAATGCCCTGTCTTTGAACAATAAACTATATTATTGGCTAAGAACTAAAATGAAAGCCTTATATGGTCATAAAATTTTTTTTGTTACTTTCCAACAATGTAAATTAATTGAAATTCCGACATACGGATTAAAAGATATGACCATTTAAAGGGACAGTGTGCAAACTGCCAGGCAGCAGTGCCTGGGCAGTTTGGGACTATTTTTGCTTCTAGAAGCAAACTGTTTCGAAAACTGTTTTAGGACATTGTAACCTGTCCAGTTATGTCTAAAAATGAGGTAATAACAATGTAGAGATGAACAAGTAAGAAATGCTTAAAATAAAGCATAAAAACAGTACCTAAATGTTAGGTACAAATGTGGTAACATTGCTACTATACATGTGTGACATTATGTGCTTGTTTAGATGAATTATATGTGTTATGATTGCTAGAACAAGGGCAGCAAGTTGTGGAAGAGGAAGAAAAGATTGGACATCCCAAAGCTAGAGGCAAAGGGATTTGGATACAAGACAAGTGATTAGCTAGGAGTATTGTGAGTGTAACTATCCTTAGGGTTGGGACTTAGGTCCTAACCATCCTTGCTATTGTATTAATTCAATTACATTTCCATGTAACATGACTTAATATATATTTGGCTAATTAAAGGAAGAATGATATGAATGACAACTCGCTTGATGCCATGATCTATTTGTTTACTTGAGTGTTAAGCAAATGAAATGTAATGCTTGACATGTTGCATTGCTTATGCCAAAGGTAAGAAATGGCATGCTTGTTTGGAGACTAAGGTACGCACATTACATACATATGCATGTGTTTGTGATTGATATACATGGCTGGTTGAAATGAAATGAACAATGGTACCACTTTGTATTCAAGCCATTCGAATGGCATGGATAAACTTGTCTTGGGAGTTAAGACTCCATAAGCCTAAGGGCTTGGCCTTTGAATGGCATAATCTTGTATTGAATAATGAATTGTATAAAGCTTGAATGAAATGGATAATCAACAACCTTGGTAGCTAGTTTGGATAGATAGGAGGGCATGTCGTAGATTCTAGAGCACATATTGCACTACGGTGCATATTGGCACGACGGTGCATTTTGGCACTACGGTGCATTTTGGCACTACGGTACATATTGTTGAAGATTTGATTATGTAGTAAACTATTTACCAAGGGTGTCAAAGATGGAATAATAACTTGAAATGAACATTGTTTATTTTGGATGTGTGATGTGATCATTGCTTATTTTGTAAGATTCTTGAATGAACATCCTTGCCTTGGAAGTTAACACATGATAGATTGTATAACTAGTTAACTCTGATGAAAGAAATGCATAGATGATGTTTTTGTTTAAGAATGCCTACTTGGTACTTGGTGTTTTTGATTGCTTGACTCTTAAGCAAAAATTCGAATGGCATGTTATGTAAACATGATAGATGTTGCTATGTTTAATATGTGATATGTGAAGCTTGTATATGATTACACCATGTATTTGAATAGTATAAAATATGTGGTTATGATCTTGATTCTTGGAAATACATGTAAACTTGGATATGTATGCTTGGAAATTGGCTAGACTTAGTGTTACATCACTAAGTACATAACTTGTACTTACCACTCAACTCTTCATTCTTCCCATAACAGATTGAGGACACTTTAAAGAGGATATCTTGAGTTCGAAGCAACGTTTTGAAGCAAGCTTGAAAGTATGATTTCATACTCTTTGTATGCTCCTAGTTTGGTGGTACTAGAACTTGTAATAGTTAGCTTTGAATATGCATTTTGGGTGTATATATATGACTAGTATATGTAATGTTTTGTTGGGCCTATCATGTAACCAACTTGATGAATTAAGCTATGTATATGAACTATGTCGATATGTATATATATAAGTAGATGTTGTGCAAGCTGTGAAAATTATACAATGATTGTTGAATCCTTGTTTCATTTGAACAATATACCAATGTTGTATGATCATGCATTCATTCTTGTGCTTATTAGTATGATTCGGCAATGCTTGGGTTGGAGCTAAGGTATGTTCAAGCATGCATTATCAATGTTACTAGCTATGTCAGTCTATCCAAGCCTGGTCGTTCCCTAACCAGTCTATACCCAGAATTAAATCAAATTCACAGAAAGAGAACATAAAGATTAGCAGGAAATGGAATGCCTTGAATGAGCAAAGGAAAATCCTTACATATATGGTTTAAGGCCATACTTTCTCCTAAAGGATTCCAAACTTCTAGACTAAAATCAACAAACTCATAATTTAATTTTAGCTTTTCAATCAAATGGGAACAAATAAAAGAATGAGTGGAAACCGAGTCAAAAAGGGCATATTTAAGACTATCATTTAGTTCAATAGTACCTACTATTACATTGGGCGCATTTTCATATTTGCGGCCTCGAATGTGATAAGCCCGAGCAGGGGCCTGAGATTCTTGATGCGTAGATGCAAGAGCTTGACCCTGGGTTCTTCCCGGATTTCCTGACTGTGCTTGCTTTGGTCCTTTACCCCAAGGTGATTGGTTAGGAGTGGGATTTGAAGACACCCGAACTGGAGTCTTGTTCAAATTTTGAGGACAATCTCTAACAAAATGGTCCAAACCTCCATACTGGAAACATGCATTTGATTGTTTTCCAAATTGACCCGAATGATAATTATGGTAGAATTTGCAGATATGGGATTGAGATTCTCTGTCTGAGTTCCCTGAACTGTTAACAGATATTGTTGGTGCAGGGTTTTAATTATAGTTTGTGGCTTAGGCAAGAAGTTTCCCTTTGGTGCAGAGAATTGATTAGAAGAATTTTGTCCTTGATTCTTGGACTTCTTAGATGTCCAGAAAGGCTTATTTTCATTCCTCTATCTTTTATCTTTTCGAGAGTGGATATTTTTCCTGTTATCAGCTGCTTTCAATTTGGCTTATGTAGTATTTGCTCGATTTACTAAGTCTTGAAAGTCAGAAATTCTGAGTGTCGTAAACATGGGGCTTAATTCATTGTTGAGTCCGTTAATGAACATTCGACACTTATCTTCTTTTTTCTTTATGTATTCAGACCCGTACTTGCAATACTTGCAAAATTCAGTAACCTATTGTTCAATGGGCTTCACTCCTTGCTTCAAATACAAGAAACGTTTTCGATGCTCCGCTAAATACTATTCACTAATGTATTTCTTTTGGAATTCTTTGAGAAAGAATTCCCAATTGATAGTATGAGCTGGTGCGGTCAGAGTCGATAGTTTCCCACCAGCTTAAGGCTTCATCAGCTAGCACTACCAAAGTACATTCAAATTTGTGTTCATCAGAACACTACAATTTCTTTGTCAAGATCTTGATGGTAGTCTCCAGCCAGTATTCTGCAACTTTAGGGTTTTCATCATCTGTTCCTGAAAAGGTGTAAGCTCGATACTGAGCTAGCTTATCGGTTGGTGCCTTATACTGAGCTGCTACAGAAGCAGCGGAAGAATTTTGCTTCAATGAAACAACGAATTGATTAAACATCTCAGTCATGCTAAGAAAGCATTCTCTTTGAACTGGATGGATTTGAGGAGCTTCTGGCTATTGTTCAGTAGCCTTTTGAGGGTTCGATTTCTCATGTCCCATCCTCACACTTCCTCCCTCGTTGGATGAACCAGACGGACTCTCATTGTCCCGACCCAAATGAGTTACTGTTCCAGACATTTCTGAAAAGGATTCATAAATATTCAAGAAGAGGCTTTTAACAAACAAGGTCACAAGTAGATTACATTCAACTCCTAGGTGGCACATAAGATACTTGATGATGCAATCTAATCTAGTTTAGTCGTAGGATCGACTAAACCTTAGCTCTGATACCAAATTGTAATACACTCACACCTAGCCTATAAGGTATTACTCAATTAAAGAAGAACAAACTAGCTTGATGGCCAAGCTAGTATTCAGACAAACCAAAGACACAAACTCAAGATCAATCAACCAGCCCAAAGGGATCACACATTAATACTAAAGTCATCATGCATTCGAACCAAAGATTTAAGATGTATAGAATTACTTAATTATTTTGGTTAACATGGAGATGAGTCAAATTAAGTTTAATAAATTAGGACATAGGTGAACTAAACAAGCAAGTTCAAACAACTTTATTCTTTGTTCTTACAAATAGATGGCAAGTATTTAGGCAAATCATTCATGTGAAGCTAATGGTACTTCTATATCAATTTAATTTAATTTAATATCAACTAATATACTCCAATAATCACCCATAATCAAGAAAAACATCAAAACTAACCATGACATAGACAAAGGTTTTAAAAGTTATTTACAGAACATTCAAAGGTACACAAAATATCATGACTTAGCTATACATACTAGTGCCACCTTCTACGAGTTTATAGTGTAAATACAAAACCTACTCTCAAATATCTTTGTGACCTAGACTCCCAAGCCTGATTAAGTATCATCTTCTCCTGTTAAAAACAAGGTGAGCTATTAGACTATAGCCTCGGAAATCAGATAAGACAATATGAGTGTAAGGCAATTTAACAATTCAATTCCATACATGAGCGGTTAGTTCATAGATTATTTCTATCAATGATACGCAAATCAAATTAAATTGATACATTAAGATCATGCTCACTAATAATCAAGAAAAGTATTTAATCATGCATGAAATGTCCACTTTTATCATCAAGACCTCAAGCAACCCTTGGTTGTTAACAATAACCTTGACTAGTAACTAGCCTAGAACCATAATTTCACATTGAAATAATCAACAAGCAATGGTGATGGATACCATTGAAATTCATATAAAATCGAGAAAATGCAAGGGTACAATAGTACCAACAAGGGACCATAGTCCGAATCAAGCTGAGCTCAGAATTTATTAGCATGCCAATCTAGCTAGGACCAATACTAAGGCTTTTAATATAGTTCTCAATAGATTATTTGCATACCTTTATTGTTTACAAGAATTCAATCATCAACTCATTATGCTATTCACAACATACTAAATCAACCAATTACGTTCATGCTTGATTCAATCTAACAAATAAACATACTTACCTGGGTACACTTACCATACCAAGATTCATGCAAGAAAAAGAAACGTAGGCATTCAAGCCTCAAGCGGCAATCGGCTACCTTTATATCATTCAACAATGTTATGCTTATTTGTAAAATTAAGTTTACACTCACGGTTATGCCGAGCTAGTCTTGATCTCGTATCACTATTCCTTTTTGTCTTTCATCCCGTTGATCAACTCCTTTATTGTCTATTATAACAACAATTTAGTGGTGCATTAGAATCAATCCACTGACAATTAATTGACATTTATTTATCACACACACATGCTCAAACAAGCCTTAAGGTGGTATTTACCATGCTTCTATAACTAATCCACATATCACCTCAACAAGATTCCATGATTAAATAATTTGGAACATAAAACATATCTTAATATACAAAGTAATCCCCTAATGTTGCAATCAATTCGAAACTGCCCATTTGCTACCCTATGCACCTTTGTTCCTTAATCAACTTTTCTATCAAGTTTATATTAACAATTTACCAATAAACCAATTATCAAGCATTAAGTTATCAATTATCATTCAACTTAGTACAGGACAACTTAAAACCCAATCTAATCCACCTAAACAGTCTCTAAATCTCCTTCTAAGTCCTTCCCCTGATTTCTTAACATCCATTATCATCTTGAAAACCTTTAAATCAACTCTTGGTTACCAATTTGTAGTTCAAAACAATTCATAATATACAAATCATCAAAACAGTTTCATTAAGAGTTGTGATTGAGCAGGACAGTTTCCATTTCCTAATTTAGTTCTTGTACATCGTTCCATGCTTTCGGTTCCTAAAATTCTAGCATGTTAAATAGTTCAGTTGATTATAATTCCACATTGCTAATGTACTAGGTGTAACATCCCAAATTAGGGCCTAAGAGAATTATTTTCCTTTTTTATGATCACCTTGAATTCTTGATAGTGATTATTTTAAAAGGATTTATTTCTATTAGGACCATAATGTAAAGAAATAAGAACTTATTACAATTCTCAATTGAAACACAAATCAAAATCAATTAAAGAACTTACCCTTTTCCTAACTATCTCGACAACCATACTCAAATTCTATTTCCTTTAAACTTGAATCTTACAATCTCCTTTGCAAACTCTACTTTCTCTTACTACTTGCCATTATGCTTTCATGATAAGTGTATCAACCCTCTAAGTTTAATTATTTATCTTGCATTCCTAGGGTTCTCAAATTATTTAATTTGATCCTCATCAATTCGGTCACCTTATATCCTTATTTTTATTTTTTAGTCCTTTTTGTTTAATAGAAACTTAATTGATTTACACTATTGCAATCTAATAATAGTTCCAAATGTATTATTCTTCTAAGCCCAATTTTGGGGTATTACAACATCACATTCTTTGACTCTCATCTGATAATACCTAGACCTTAAATCGATCTTGGAAAACACAGAGGCATCCTTAGGCTCATCGAATAGGTCATCTATCCTTGGAAAAGGATACTTACTCTTGATGGTTACCTTGTTCAACTGTCGAAAATTGATACACAATCTCATGGAACCATCTTTCTTATTAACAAAAAGAGCTAGTGCTCCCCAAGGAGAGGAACTCGGTCGAATGAATCCTTTATTCAAAAGGTCTTGAATTTGAGCCTTCAGCTCCTTGAGCTCAACGGCTGCCATGCGGTAAGGTGCAACAGAAACTGGGGCAGTACCAAGTTGCACTTCGATGCTAAATTCGACTTCACAGGTTGGAGGCAATCCCAGAAGTTCATTAGAAAAGACTTCAGGAAATTCACATATGGTGTCAACATCCGTTAATCGAGGTTCATCCTTGGCTTCCAATGTCAAAGCATATATGGAAGGATTTGCCAAATTCATCAACACTATACCTTTTAACCAACATGGTACTTGTAAAAGAGTGGGTAGAACTAGGATCAATCAATGCATATAAACGATAGGAATACAATTGAATGGTACCTACAGTGGCATCAGGTTCATCCCCTTCTTCCTTGCTCCTCATGTGATACATCTGAGTAAGAGCTCTTGATTTTTGTCTACTCGGTGCTTTGCTAGAGCCACTAGGTCTCCCGATGATCCTTGCTTTGACCCCTTGCCTCTAAAGGAATGAGTAGGGGTTGCAACATTAGCTAGTGTAGTAGTAGACTTGGTTGCATTCAGAGGACATTAACAGATAAAGTGGCCTTGCTCATCACAAAAGAAACAAGCTCCAATCTATTTACCGCATGGACCTGCTGGATGCCTGTTCTGATAGTAGTTACAAGTAGGGTGTTGTGAACCTCTATTAGAGCCTCTAGTGCTCTCAGCTGAGGCCGCCTTGGAAAAATACTAAGTCATAGTCTGAGGCTTCTCAATGTTCCTATAACGAGATGGCTGCTGATAGACATGTTGCTTAGTTCCTTGATACTTTCCCTTCTTGTTCCATCTAGAAGGTTGAGAATCATCTCTGAACCTCTTCTTAGCTTTGCCTAACCCAGTGGTCTTTTAGGTTTTCAACGATGCTTCAATAGCTTTGACTCAGTTCACCAAGTCTTCGAAGTTGGTGATGCCTAGTGTAGTACACATGGGGTGAAGCTCATCACCCAGCCCGACAATGAACATACGACACTTTTCTTCTTCTTTCTTGATATATTCAGTACCATATCGGTAATACTTGCAGAAATCATGGATGTATTGCTCGACTGGCCGCCCACCTTGCTTGAGGTAGAGGAAGATACTACATCTTTCCACGAGATAAAACTCGCTAATGTACTTCTTGCGGAACTCTCGAAGAAGGAATTCCTAGGTCATAATGTCTTCGGAGACCGTAAGAGTAGCAGTCTCCCACCAATGCAAAGCTTCATCGGCTAGTAATGCAAGGGCGCATTCTAGCTTGTGCTCATCCGAACAATAGAACTGCTTATTCAATATTCGTAGGGTATTGTCCAGCCAATATTCAACAATTTCAGGATTGTCATCATCCTGACCAGTGAAAGTATAAGCCCAGTACTGTGAAAGCTTATCAATAGGGGCTCTAACGTGCTGGACGACTGGTGCGGTAGGTTGCATAGTAGATTCGGCTCTCATTGCAATCATAAATTGCTTAAAAATATTAGCCATATTTCGATAGCAGTAGGCCTGATCAATAGGCACCACAGGTCTGGTACCCCGTACAAGGACTCCTTATGGATTAGGAGAATCTATAACGTCCCTAAACCCGATTTAGAAAATAAACTAAATTAAGGCACGTTAAAGACAAACATGCAATCAATCGTGGTTGACTTAACCTTTTTTTCAATGAGCCAAAGAAAGAGAATTCAGGAAATTTTTAAAACTTTTGAGTTGACCACTTGAGGTTTAGGATTCACTATAAGAATCCAAGACATGTGTATACATATAAGAGTTCACATTTATAAAACAGTTCAGAAGCTGCTAGAAACTAACACAACTTTCAATTATTAGCTTATTACAATTGTTATTAACTCCTTTAGTCTCTTATAAAAATATGCTTATTGAGGTAGTCAAGATTTAACTCGAATATGGTTCCCTTAACCTAGATATCAAGTTGGCTTTCTATAAAACAACTTGAACACGGGTATGTGCTACTCTGATAATGTAATATCTTAATTCAGGCAGTAAGTAATAGCCTTAACTTTGTTCTGGAATTAATTTTACTTTTTCTACAAGTCACTACTTATCAGTAATGTACCAAGATATCCTATTAAAAAAGCATTAGGATATGTTTCCATTCGAGTGAATTCCTAACTCATATATTCTTAGTATAAGTTCCTACTTCCAAAGAGGCTTTCATCCAATTCATTATCATTCTTGACAAGCAAAATAATTCTTTACACTACGTTTGTAAACTTTCTTTTAATAAAAGCAAGTGATCAATCTAGCATGCAACATAACATTTAGCATAACTTTCATAACAAGAAGACATTCGAAATGAATCTTACATCATACTCTCTCCTTAAATACAGGCAACCATTCGATCTATTGTATGTATTACAACATATCTTTCAATCTCCAGCATGTATTTGATCTAATCACATAACACCACCTTTCTTTAATTTCGAGCATGTATTCTAACGAGCATGTATCATATCATGTCTTAATTTACAAGGAATTATTCGATCAAGAATTTATATTAACATGTCCACATAGCATCTAATCGAGTAAACAACTATAGAAGTTATAACTTCTTATATCTCAATCATAGTAATTTAACTTCTCGGTAATTTATGCACCTTTATACTTCTTTTTAGTTCAGCCTTGAGACTCAAGCTACAACCTAGATACACGAATCCTCTAAGTTCAATATCAAACAGGTTGTACACCAAATACCGAAACAGGGGTACATCAAGTACCAATACAAGGGTATATAAATTATACCAAAATAGGGGTACGCAAATAGAACCAAACAGACCATTTGATCTTTAACAACAAGCGAACCGTAGTTCGGACTAGCGAGCTCGATGGACTCTATGGCATGCCTAAATTACTAACACCAAAAAATATATTCATACAAGAAATGAAGCATTCAAATGGTAGGTCAAGCAGCATGGTTCATCTCATTCTACTTTCAATTCAAGCATACACATGTACATAAACAATGCATTCGAATGTTCCATGGTAAACTAGATCGAACACTTGATCATTCCATCTATAAATCCATTTATGCGCAACAAAACCATTCTATTACATGTAGTTTAACTTCAATACATGATTCACATCATCAACCAAGTCTATAACATAGTAGGCCCATACAAGGACAATATATACAAGTTCTCAAGAATTCCAAATTGCATGATCAAGGTAAACTATATACATTCTACTGCCACCAATCTAGGAGATATACAAAACAAGTATGAAACCATACTTAGGCAATGCTTGTGTGACTTGCTTCTAGCTCAAGGTAACAGGCTTCAAGATCAAGCTACGAACAAATCCTTTATCATGTTGGTTGGGAAGAATAAAAACAAGAGTGAAAAGTACAAGAATGTACTTAGTGAGGTAGTAACTAGTTCTAACCATTTATTTTATCAAGTTTTTTGTCATTTAATCAAGTATAATCCTAGCTAAGGATTTCAAGCATTAGAGTGATCCTAACTAAGGATTCAAACATTCGGCTAGCATAAGGAACAAGAGACATGGAATCATACTTCATGCTTTCATATCAAGAATCAAGCAAATCATGCTTACATAACAAGTAATCAAGTAAGTCATGCTTACATGACAAGTAACATACAATTCATGGCTTTAATGTCAAGAACATACAAATCATAGTTTTCATGTCAAGTAACATTCATTATATAACTTTCAAGACAGATATCATGTAATATAGGATTGTTATTTCATTTGTTATCATTTAAACAACCCCCTTGGTACTTAGTTTATATAGGTAATCGAGTCTCCAACCAACTGTCACCACAAGATGCACCGTAGTGCTGGTCAACCCTTCTATTGTTGCCAAAGACCACATACGTACCCTCCATCTGTCGCCACATAGGGGCCTTAGCCCTGGACCATAGTCCACCCTGACACAATGAGCTCTAGACTCTAAGGCATGCCCTTCTACCTAGTCCAACTAGATACCAAGGTTGTTCGATTATAGCCATTTATTCAAGTATTTCAAGTTCAAGATCATGTCAAGTAGCAAGTTCATTTCATGCTAGGCCTTTAGACCAATTGAGCCATAGCTCACATATCATGTAGTTCTCATGTTTCATTTCATTAATATGAGATAATATCTCAAGCAAGTTCTTTAGCATTCGATCACATGCAACATGACACATACAATCACCAATGTTACCACTTATACAATCTTAGCATTCGAATAAAACATGTATTCAAGATGTTATTAAATTTCATGCATTACTAGTCATTCTTCCCTTATTAAGTCAAGTCCATATTAGGTTCATTTAAGCCTTACAAGAATGTAAACAAGCATGCATTGGTTAGGACCTAGTCCTAACCCTAAAGATAACTACACTCACTATACTCCAAGCTTAGCTAGTCTTGTATCCATACTCCTTTGTTCTTGGATTTAGGATGATCCACTCTTTCCTCATCCACCAAGTTCACTCCTGGTTCTAACACATTACACAAACACATTCATGTTAAAACAAGATCATATAATCACTCAATCAAGGCAATGTTACAAGTACACATCATACACAAATTTGGCAGCATGTTCATATACATTCTTTACTATACTTATCTATACTTTAATTCATGTAAAACAGGGCAGTACCAATGCCCCAAAACTGTTTACATTACAGTTTACAAAACTGTCCCAAAACAGTGTACAATTACCTAAACTGTTGTTACTAGGCAGCATGTAGTCTGTTCACTTAAACATGCATAACTTTCATTTTGTACGTTGGAATTTCAATTGGTTTACGCCGTTGAAAAGCTAACATAATTGTATTTAAAACAATATAGGCCTTGAAATTTAGTTCTTTTCCAATTAATACAGTTTTTAACTTCAAGATAGGGTAATTTGCTACACTGGACAGTTTGCACTGTCCTTAATGTTTCTTCTCTACAATTCCTTATACAATCCAGAATTCAGTTTTGTTTTCTCCTAATGAATTTAGACATATCAAGGTGTTGTCCATAAAATTTTCAGGCTTAAATTCCATTTATACCATATATGGTGATTTTTCAAAGTTACTGCCCAGAACAAAGCATTATGGACAGATTACAATTGTTGAGTTTCTAGCTTCATAACTCATTTTAACAAGGTTCTAACATGGAAATTCAATTCATTTTCATGTTCTTACAAGTCTAGGTCAGTATAATTCACCTAGCAATGAGCTTAAAATAGGACAGTATCATGTTCAATTCAATTTGATCTATTTGATCAACATTATACATCCAATTCGTCAATTGAGCAGTCCATTACCTAGTTTAACTAATACAATTAAGTGCTTTCACATTTCCAGCAACTTATTTACTCAAATCAATCCTCAATTCATCTACCATGATCAAAACAGGGTTTTACATTCAATTAGCATTTTACACATTTTCACTTGTAAAAACAGTCCTTAATCAAACTGTTTTCAACCATATACACATTTCATTAGCAATTTAACTACTAGCATTCAAATTTCAAGTTCTATTAGAAGCTAGCATGATCCTAACACACATAAAAATCATCCAAATCAATCTAAACAACAAGGACATCATCATTTCAAATTCAAGCAATCTATAACATGTAAAGTCAAGCATTATACCTTCTCCAAGCTAAATTTGATCAAGCCTCAATCAAAAAGCATGAATTTGGAGATGATGTATAAAGCTTTCCTTTCCCCTTTCTCTCTCAAGAATTTTCGGCCATGGAGGATAATGGGAGGAAGATGACAATTTTTCTTTGTTCAATAATCTCCCTAACCGTGAGTCATCCTCTAAATTGGCACATGTTCTCATCAAATGAGAACATGTGTCAAGGCCTTGATTTAATTTCAATTTTACATGCAATCTTTATAGTTTTGCAAGTTCACATTCCCATCCTTCCATTAATGCCTTCTAGTTTTAATTTCAATTCAATTTGGTTCTACTTTCACCTATTTGATCTTAAGGATAGCTAATGTTCATTCTTATTTAATTTGATTACCGCATATATTCAATTAGCCTATAATTGAGATAGTGGTAATGTAACACCCCCTACCCGGGTTAGTAGTAACTCGGTTCAGAAGTGTTACTTATCTTCACTTGTTCTTCAGTTTCCCGAAGCAATTGAGGCCCTAGCACTTTGTTTTCCCCCAATTCAGACCAGCATAAGGGAGTTCTACACTTCCTCCCGTATAGAGCTTTGAATGGTGGCATCTGAATAGATGCTTGATAGCTATTGTTGTAGGCAAACTCTACAAGGGGTAGAGATTTCTCCCAGTTCTTCTCGAACTCAATAACACAAGCACGAAGCATGTCTTCTAGTACATCAATAATCCTTTTAGATTTTCCATCAGACTGAGGATGGAAAGCTGTACTTAGGTTTACTTTGGTTCCAAGAGCTTTTTGTAGAGACTTCCAAAATCGAGAAGCAAATCTAGGATCACGATCAAAGATTATTGTTGTAGGTACACCATGTAATTGAATCACTTCACGGATGTACAACTCGGCTAAGGTTTCCAAGCTCATGTTCATTCGAACATGGATGAAGTGAGTAGATTTTGTGAATCTATCAACAATCCCCATACAACATCGTTCTTTCTTGGAGTTGAAGGTAGTCTAGTAACAAAATCCATTGTAATAGGATCCAATTTCCACTGAAGGAATTCGATTGCCTGAAGTAATACAGTAGGGACTCGATGTTCGTCTTTAACTCTTTGACAAGTCAGACACTTCGATACGAAGTCTGTGTAGCTGATTTCATACCCGGCCACCAGTATAATGGCTTTAGATCCTTGTACATCTTAACAGATTCCGGATGAATCGAGAATGAGCTTTGGTTAGCATCTTGTAACATTTCTTGTCTTAGTTCCTCATTGTTAGGAACACACACTCTATCCTTGAAATAGAGGAGTCCATTTGAGTTAAGGGAGAAGTCATGATTAGACTCAGAGTCTAACTTGGATATGATCTTCTGCAGATCTGAATCAGTTTGCTAGAGTTTTATAATTTTCGAGATTAAGCTGGATTGAACATGAAGTTCAGACAAGAATTTCCATCCTTTGGATAAACGGAAATGAGCATTGATAGCCGGAGTAGCTACAAGAATACATAGGATCATTAAGGAAAATTTCGAGTGGTTACTTGCAAAACAAGTAAGTGTTTGAGTAGTTACTTGTAACTCAAGTAAGTTCGAATTTGATTGAAATATACTAGAATTTATATTTAGGAGTTTACCCGAGTATGGTTTGCGACTAAGAGCATCAACAACCACATTTGCTTTCCCCGGATGGTAGTTGATAACCAAATCGTAGTCTTTAAGCAATTCAAGCCAACTTCTTTCTCTCAGATTCAAATCTTTTTGAATCAGGAGATATTTGAGACTCTTGTGGTATGTGAACATATTACATTTTTCCTCGTACAAGTAATGTCTCCAAATTTTTAGAGCAAACACGATAGCTGCCAATTCTAGATCGTGTGTTGGATTGTTTAACTCGTGTGGTTTCAGTTGCCTTGAAGCATAAGCTACCACCTTTCCATCTTGCATTAGGACACAACTGAGTCCTAAATGAGATGCATCACTATAGATAGTGAATTCTTTACCCGATTTTGGTTGGATAAGAACCGATGCATGAGTCAGGGCTTGTTTAAGTTGATCGAAGCTTCGTTGTTGGCTTCTTGACCGAACAAAAGGTGTATCCTTTCGAGTTAATTTTGTCAAACTTGCGGCAATGGAGGAAAAGCCTTTGACAATCACCGATAATACCCAGCTAAACCGAGAAAACTTCTAATTCACTAACATTCCTCAGAAGTCTCCAATCCATGATGGATTGAATTTTCTTCGGGTCTACTTTAACCCCTTCTGCCGAGATGACATGGCCAAGGAACGAGACTTTCAATAGCCAAAATTCACACTTAGAGAACCTTGTGAACAATTGACGTTCTCAAAGATTTTGCAATACAATTATGAGATGTTCATAGTGTTCTTCCTTGTTCCGGGAGTAAACTAGGATGTCATCAATGAAGACGACCACGAACTTGTCGAGATAGGGCTTGAACAATAGATTCATGAGATCCATGAAAGCAACCGGAGCATTTGTTAACTCGAATAGAATTACAAGAAATTCATAGTGGCCATATCGAGTACGAAAGGCTGTCTTGGGCACATCTTCTTCTTTTACCCTCATTTGATAGTATCCCGATTAAAGATCGATCTTTGGGAATACTGAAGCATCCTTCAGTTGATCGAAGAGATCTTCTATTCTAGGAAGAGGATATCGATCCTTTATCGTAAACTTGTTCAATTGTCTGTAATCAATACAGAGTCTTATAGCCTCATCTTTCTTCTTCACGAACAAGACTAGAGCACCCCAAAGAGATGAACTAGGCCGTATAAAGCCTTTATATTGCAACTCCTAAAGTTTCTTCTTTAATTCTTTCAACTCAACATGTGCTATTCGATAAGGTATAATGGACACCGGAGTTGTTTTGGGTTGATCTTCAATCTCGAACTCTACTTTTCTGATTGGAGGGACAACAAGGAGTTCCTAGAGAAAAACATTAGTGAATTTAGACACAATTGGCATACTAGGTAAGCTAAATTCAATCTGATCTTGAATGATCATTTTAGCAAAGATTAAGGTTGGTTTCTTGTCTATTAAGAGAATGGATTCTTTCCCCAAACCCCAAAGATATAGTCTCTGATTTTGGCAATCTACCCAGGCCTCGTGTTTACTTAACCAATCTAACCCTAATATTAAGTCAAATTCACAATATGGTAAGACATAAAGATCAATGGGAAAATGTATGTTTTGATTGGTCAATGAAGCTTGCTTGTGGCGCAAGTTAATGGGTGTTTTTCCCCCTAATGGATTCGAAACTACAAGACTTGATTTAATAATTTTGGGTTTTAATTTTAACTTGTTGATCAAGGCAGAAAAACAAATGAATGAGTAGACCACGAATCAATTAAAGCATATGCAGGACTGGAATTTAACTCAACGGTACCTGCAATAACATTGAGAGCTTCTTCATCATCTTTACCATGAATATGGTACATACGAGCACGAGATCAGGATTCCTGGTGAGTTTGAGCATTCGAATGGTTCCCTATGCCTCTCCCCTAATTACCAGAGCGGGCTTGTTTAAGACCCTTGTTTCGATTGGAGAGAGCTGAGCTTGTATTTCTAGGAGTTCAGCTTGGATCCTTATTGGGATTCTAGGGACAATCCCATATATAGTGTTATGAGGATCCACATAAGAAGCACAAGTTTTGTTGAATTCTGCATTGCCCGGTGTGGTGCTTCTGACATAACTTGCAAGTAGAATACTGAACAACCTTACCAGAATTCCCCGTACTATCAACTGAGATCATCGGGGCTGAGGATTTGATTACCGATTGAGGTTTTGGTAAATAATTGCTCTTCTGGACATGAGTATAATTTGAAGAGTAATATTTAGAATTCTTAGCTATCTTTGACTGCCAGTGTGGCTTGTCATCGTTTCTGGATCATTTATCTTTCCAGGAGTTTCCACTCTTACGCTTCTCTAAGGCCTTCATCTTCGCCTCTGTAGCAATGACTCGATTTACCAAGTTTTGGAAGTCAGTAATACCGAGAGCAGTGAATATAGGGCTTAATTCATTATTTAACCCGTCAATGAACATTTGACACTTGTCGGCCTCGGTTTTGATATATTTCGACCCATATTTGCAATACTTGCAAAAGTCGCTTACACACTGTTCAATAGGTCAGCCCCCTTGCTTGAGGTATAAGAAACGTTTCTGGTGCTCAGCCAGATATTGTTCACTGATATACTTCTTCCTGAATTCATCGAGGAAGAATTTCCACGTCATGGCTTCTGCAGGGGCAGTCAACGTAGTAGTTTCCCACCAGCTTAAGGCTTCATTAGCTAACAAAGCTATAGCACATTCAAGTTTGTGCTCATCGGGACAAGGTAGTTGCTTGGTAAGGATTTGGGTAGTGGCTTCAAGCCAGTATTTAGCTACTTCTGGTTTGGTTCATCATTGCCAGTGAAGGTATAAGCCCGATGTTGAGCCAATTTGTCAATCGGGGCTCGGTTTGGCACAACAACTGTAGGAGCAATTGGATGATCTTGCTTTAAGGGAAACACTAGATTATTAAACTTCTCCTTCATACTTAGAAGGCATTCTTGCTGCACAGGATTGATAGCAAGAGCTTTCTGTTGAGCAGCAGTTTGAGCTCTATGTTGAGCTTGATGTTGAGGAGGAATCTATTCCATCCTCACACTGTCTCCTTCATTCGAGGAGCCTTCAGGACTTTCATTATCCTGACTGGGTCTTGTTTTAGACATTCTACGTTCAAATAGAACAGTTAAGGGTTCGGTTTAATAAGCAAGACACAAGCTATTCAATTCAAGTCTCCTAGGTGGCACAAGTATCCTATATGATGCATAATAGCCTGGTTTAGTCCAAGAATCGACTAAACCTAAAGCTCTGATTACCAATTTATATGTAACACCCCCTATTCGGGTTAGTAGTAACTCGGTTCACAAGTGTTACTTAGCAAGCAAGCAAAGACAAGACAAGGCATGGCATTCGAACTATACTAGAACATAGACAAGGCAAGGAAAATACATGCATTACACATTCAAACTTGATTCAATAATCAAGCATACATTCGGCAATCAATTAACCAAGAAGAACAAACATTCATACTTGTTTACTTAACTAACAAAAAAGCTCATACTTGACTCCTAAACAACCATACCATTCGAACTAGACCAAAGCAACCAAATCATGCATTTCTTTTCATTCAAGCAACTCATACTTAGGCATCAAATCTTCAAAGGTATTCAAACTACAATAACAAGCAAGTATTTCTAGTTATTCTTTCACCTAAACAATTCAGCTATTAACACCATGCTCCTGGATTCATTTCTTTCTTGCTTACACCTCAAGTTACTACATACATGGTTCTTATATCAACTTTCAACCTTGAAATCCTATCCTATTCGACTATCTTGAGGTTCAAATATACTTTCTTCATTTCATTGTCCATTGATGTGAACATGTGCCATCTCTTACATAAATTACTATCATGATTGATTGATCATTCAAATTTACATGTTCTAGCTTGCATTCAAACCACATTCTAATCCTAACCATTCGGCCATTTACCTATATGTACAACATGGCAAGTAACTAGTTTCATTCATGCTTAATTCAATCCCATACAATCAACAATCGCATCTACAAGCATGCATATCACACACAACAAGCATTGTTACATTCAAGTGACCCTATATGTCATGGCCATTCGATTAGGGTACAAGTAAGCATCTTGACTCATCATCCTACTTTCTATTTAAGCAAACCATATACAAGATCATAGCATTAGAAAGTCATCAAGGTAGCTAGATTAACATTAAGTCATTCCATCAACATATGCGCAACATCATTCAACCATATAAGTTAATTAAGTTCATTACAAACCTTAATCTATATACAAATCATCAATAGGCTATCAAGCATTATAAACAACCCTTCAAAATGCATGTTCAAGCTTCTTAGATACAAACTAGTGCCACCATTCTAGGAGAATACAAAACAAGTATGGAATCATACTTTAACAAAGCTTGTGCAGGATGCTTCTTGCTCAAGGAATCAAGCTTCAAGATCAAGCAATTTTCAATCCTTTAACCTGTAGGTTGGGAAGAACAAAAGAGGAGTGATAAGTACAAAAAATGTACTTAGTGAGGTAGTAACTAGTCTATCCATTTTGTTATTTCATGTTTCATGTCTTTTAGGTCAAGTGTAAACCTAGCTAAGGCTTCCAAGCATTAGAGTAGACTTAGCTAGTCTTTCAAGTATCAAGAGTGACCTTATCTAGTCTTTCAATCATCAAGAATATCCTATTTAGAATAGCATGCATTCGGCCATAAAGATTAGGCATCAAGAAATCATAAATCATGAATCAAGTAACATGCTTGCAAAACAAGAAACCAAGGAGTCATGCTTTTGAATCAAGAAACATACATTTCATGGCATACAAGACAAGTATCATGTATACTTGAATCTTATTTCATTTGTTTATTTCATTAAATAATCCCCTTGGTACTTAGTTTGTATAGGTAATCGAGTCTCCAACCAACCGTCGCCACAATATGCACTGTAGTGCTGATCAACCCTCCTACTGTTGCCAAAGACCACATACGTACCCTCCGTCTGTCGCCAAATATAGGCCTTAGCCCTAGACTATAGTCCACCCGTACAAATGAGCTCTAGACTCAACGGCATGCCTTTCTACCTAATCCAGCTAGCTACCAAGGTTGTTCGAATTACCAATCATTCAAGTTATCATGTTCAAGATCATGTTCATGTCAAACAACATCAATTCATGTTAAGCGCTTAGGCTATTTGGCCTTAGCTCACAAGCCAAGTGGTTTCAAGATTCATTTCATCAACTTGAGATAACAATCATATCTCAACCAAGTCATTTGCATTCAATCATGTTGCATCATACCTCATACAAGCAACCAAGCTATCACTAATCATGCATAAGCATTTCGAATAGGCATGCACATAAGACTAGGATCATGTTTCATGTGTATCTTTAATCATCCTTCCCTTATTAAGTCAAGTTCATGCTTAGATTCATTATCATGACAAGAATCTAATAAGAATGCAATGGTTAGGACCTAGTCCTAACCCTAAAGATAACTACACTCACAATACAATCCAAGCAAGCTAGCAATTATCTTGTATGGCGATCCCATTGTTCTTAGCCCTTGAATGATTTCCTTTTTCTTCCTCAATTTGCTGCCCTTGGTCTAGCAAGCATAACACAGACACATTTCATCAAAACAAGCACAATATATCATACAATCATAGTAGCAATGTTATCACAATGTACCTAACATTTAGCCACTGTTTTTATACTTCCTTTTAAGCATTTCTTACCAATTTATCTACACAGTGTTATTACTTCATTTTAAAGCATAATTGGACAGACTACAATGTCCCAAAACTGTTTTGGAAACAGTTTGCATTTGGTGTAAAAACAGTCCCAAACTGCCCAGGACACTGCTGCCTAGCAGTTTGCACACTGTCCCTTTAAATGGCCACATCTTTTAATCCGTACGTCGGAATTTCAATTTCTATACACCGTTGGAAAGCTAACAAAATTTCCTATAAGACCATGCAAGACTTGAATTTTAGTTCTTATCCATTTAATACATTTTATTGTTCAAAGACAGGGCATTTACACTGGCGGGACAGTTTGCACTGTCCAGCAATTCCTATTTACAGTTTTCAGTATAGGACCCAGTTTTTAATTCTGTTTTAACCTAATGAAAATAGACATTCTAAGTATCATTTCATTAAAATTTCAGCCCTGAATTCAATCTATACAATTTTTGGTGAATTTTCAAAGTGACTGCCCAGAACAGAGCAATTCTGGGCAGATTGCATCTAATTACATTTTAATGCCTTTAATTCATTTTAACCAATGTCTTGGCCCTATAATTCATTTCATATGATATCCTAACATGTTAAGTCAATTTTAATCCATTATAAAAGGCTGTCAAAACAGGGAAAGTTGGTTACAATGCCTAATCTTTCATGTTTACTCAATTTCAACTCCACAAAACCGTTTCCATGTTACATAACTATGTTCATGCTTTTATCCTTCATTTCCAACATTGTTAGGTAACAATTCAATTTGTTTAACACCTTGTTTACATTACCTATTCATGATCACAATCAATTCACTAATTCTACAGCTCAATTTTAAGTTCTATTCATTCAATTCCCACTTCAATATCACAATTCAATTTTCCAGCAACCTAGGTTATTACTGTAGCATGAACACATAATTTCCAGCATTGTACCTAGTTTTCATTCTTCAATTTGCATGATTCTACAACCATATAATCATCTAATCACATATTTCATATAAAATTCCATCTAACCTCATCAAAACAGTCCAATACAACAATATAGTTGCCTATTCAATTAAACACAAGTAGAATCGTACTTTGCTTCTAGCTTAATTTCAATGAAAATTTCCTACACATGCAAGCTTAATTCCCTCTTCAATGGCTGAATTTTCTAAGCTTTCTCTCTCACTATTTCTTCTCTTTTATTCGGCCAACAATGGGATAATGGAGAAGATGACAACATGGTTATTCACATTAGTGGAATTAAGATTTTACTAAATTATCCTTAATTAGTTACTAATCATGTAATTAGCCAAGGGAAAATAAGAGATTCATGAAATTTATCATGCAAGCCTTATCTTTCTCCTTTAATTCAAATTGATCCTTTATAATTTGATCACTTATTTTATACATTCTTTCAATTAGACCCTTGACTTTTTAATTTAGCTTAATTCTAGATTCAATTAAGCTATCAACTTATACTATTTACTTCCAAAACTTCTAGACTAGAATTTAGGGTGTTACAGGTAACATTCCTAGGCCAATAGAATTTAGGGTGTTACAGGTAACATTCCTAGGCCAATTTTAGGGTGTTACATAAACAATTCAGAAGCTGCTAGAAACTAACACAACTTTCAATTCATTAGCTTATTACAATTGTTATTAACTCCTTTAGTGTCTTATAGAAATAACCGATTTTTATATCCCTTGCTTCAATTATCATCACTATGTTCAACAATCATTTAAACATATCTCTAAGGCAAAGGTCATTGGAATTCACCTCATTATAAACTAATACCACTTGACCTATAACAATGTCAATAGTACATTAACTTTTGCGCATACTTCCATCTTCTACCTAACCGCTTGACTATTAATAATTTTAACCAATTATCCATTATTTCGAAAGACATGGTCATATTTTATGTACTTCCTAAACATGCTCAAACTCAAGATGACCTACGTTCCCGTCCTCAAGCAACAGTGATATCATTCAAGACATGCTAATCATTCCAGGCATGTATCAAGAGGCGTGTTAACAAGTTAATTAATCAATCATCAATGAGAAACCAAAGATAATAATAAAGGCCCCTTATTACAACTTAATGCTCCTGAGAACTTCATAAATCATATACATGCAAGAAAGAATCAATATGCATATGCAAGTCTAACAAAATGCCACCATCCTATGAGTAAACAAGAGGTTGGTCTTAATCGAATGAGAATTTCCAGCATTCGTGATAAGCTCGAAAGCAACCTGAGGTCTCATCAAACCTGCAAGGGGTTAAGAGAATACAACGTAAACATATGCTTAGTGAGGTAGCCATGATTTAACTCGAATATGGTTCCCTTAACCTATATATCAAAATAGCTTTCTATAAAACAACTTGAACACGGTTATATACTACTCGGATAATGTAATATATTAATTCAGGCAGTAAGTAACAACCTTAACTTTGTTCTGGAATTAATTTTACTTATTCTACAAGTCACTACTTATCATAGTACTGTACCAAGATATCATATTAACAAAGCATTAGGATATGTTTCCATTCAAGTGAATTCCTAACTCATATATTCTTAGTATAAGTTCCTACTTCCATAGGGGCTTTCATCCAATTCATTATCATTCTTGACAAGCAATATCATTCTTTACCCTACGCTTGTAAAATTTCTTTTAATACAAGAAAGTGATCGATCTAGCATGCAACATAACATTTAGCATAACTTTCATGGCAAGAAGACATTCAAAATCAATCTTACATCATACTCTTTCCTTAAATACAAGCAACCATTCGATCTATTGTATGTATTACAACATATCTTTCAATATGTATTCGATCTAATCACATAACACCACCTTTCTTTAATTTCGAGCATGTATTCTAACGAGCATGTATCATATCATGTCTTAATTTACAAGGAATTATTCGATCAAGCATTTATATTAACATGTCCATATAGCATCTAATCGAGTAAACAACTATAGAAGTTATAACTTCTTATAACCCAATCATAGCAATTTAACTTCTCGGTAATTTATGCACCTTTATACTTCTTTTTAGTTCAGCCTTCAGACTCATGCTACAACCTAGAAACACGAATCCTCTAAATTCAGTATCAAACAGGCTAGGTACACCAAATACAGAAACATGGGTACCTCAAGTACCAATACAAGGGTATATAAATTATACCAAAATAGAGGTACGCAAATAGTACCAAACAGACCATTTGATCTTTAACAACAAGTGGACCGTAGTCCAAACTAGCGAGCTCGACGGACTCTATGGCTTGCCAACTATACCTACGACTGACTCAAGACCAAAGCTTTCTCATTTACTTATCTGATTAAAAACATTTAACACATGGCTTACCATAATCATCACATCACATTACATGTTACATTCCAACACAAATAGGATTCACTTTGTGTGAATTTTCCATTCAAAGTGAGCATTGCTCACATTCTTATTAACATGGCCACCAAGGCTTAATAGCTAACTATTCATTCAATGAATCAAGGCATGCTACATATGCTCATTATCTTATAAAATCCATTCATTTCTTCCTTTCTTCCTTTCAGCTTATTCGAATGGATATAATTCATAACCATCCATTATTTTCAAGCAATTGTATTGTTTGGTCTAACATGTGCCATATAGATAATTTCCTAAAAACAATCACATGAAGATTTCAAAAGGAGGAAGGAATGTCTTAATATTCAAGTTTATTAAGTTTAGTCTCAACCCTTATCTTTCAATAGCAAGTTTCATTCAATTTATAGACAAGTTTATAATCTTTAAACATTAGCAATACTATCGAAACATTCACTCAGTTGTTAGGTACTTTTCACAAAAGCACATACCTTTGATCTCCAACTCATTCGCATATTATTACATAATTTATCCAGCCAGTAAGTAAATTAAAGCAATTAGGAATACTCGGGATGGATTTCTCCTATCCCAAGGCTCTAGACTACTCTCACCTATTATCCCGATTTTACGAGATACCTGAATCCTCAACCAACTGGTTATACTCTCAAATCTGTCCCAATTCCTTCTCGATATATATTCAAACAAGAATATAATTACACATATATCAGAGTCAAGTCCATTCTGAAATTATATACCAATTAAGACAATTTACTCAAGCACATTTGATCATTCAAATTCAGTTATTCTCTTTCAACTACTCAGAACAGTTTCCAAACACTTACCAACATGCTTTCTATAATCAGAATTGCCCCTAATTGTATTCTTACGCAAGTCACCCCTTTTTGCATTATATCAATTTAAAACAGTCCTTTAAATAAACGTAGATGCATACCAAACTGGACAGTTAAAAACATACAAACATTGACTCTCTCAAACTTCCTAGACTTAAACAAGCACGTGCTTAACAAGGTAGCTCATTTTTCTATACATTTGTACACGTTTTAATGATCAACAACAAGCCATAATTTCCTATTTTCATGTATATACTCAGAACAATTTCCATACTTTCATATTTTCAATGGTATATTCTAAAATCCTATATGTCTGTTGCTGTCGGCAGACTACACCTCACTCTGTTAAAATCTCATATCATCCATTTCGTATATCGAAATTTTGAACCCTTTACACCGTTGGAAAGCTGACTCAACTAGCTTTCTAACCATATATACCTTGCATTTTTACTCCTTAAGAATTAATACAGATTTTATTGTAAATAGACACCCAATTCTGCCACCAGGCATATTACACTGTCTTTGAACAATTATCTTTATAAACCGTTATAAAGCTCGAAATTCAATTTCGTTTGTTTTAAATGAAACTAGACATGACAAGCTTTCCAACCACACAAATTATAGGTTCCAACTGTACTTGTACAATTTATGAGAATTTTTCAAAGTTACTAATAATGCTGATTTTAAAACTGTTTACAAGGTACAAAGCAAGGCAGTTTCTTCACAACTCATTTCCAGACCTTAATTTCTTTCTAATAAGACTTCCAAATACCTTGAAATCTAGCAAAACATTCATTCAGAATCAATCAAAAATAGTCTCAGCTTTGCATACCGAACAGGGCAATCCACAACTTGATCATTTACATTATATTTCAACACTAATCGATTTATTTCCCTATCCTACATTATAATCATATTACAGCTTTAAAAATTAGCTACATAACATCACTTTAATCATCCATTTATCCCATAAACAATCACCGAATTCATTCGAAACATACACTTATATCCCTACACATAAAAATTGTCAATGATTTTCTTTACCATTAAATCAGTCCCAAATTCACTTATATCATTGTTTATGATTGTTCAAACAATCCATTTAACATCAACATGTTCAGAACAGGGCAATTTAAGATCTCATACATCTTCTTTACGTGCAAAACAATAGAATAAAGCCTTAAAATATACAAAACAGAGCAAACTTAACAAACAATACACTCGAACAACTCTTAAGATGTTATTATCTAACATGGATATTCAATCTAGACTAATAACGCATGATTCAAGGATGAGTTCTCAATTTCAATGGAATTAAAAGTGAAGGAGAGAACAAATCACCTTCTTTCATGAGCTCATTAAATTAAACCTCAAGAATTGAGCCAATTTTAAAGCTTCCTAAACCCAGTTCCTATGGCAATGAACTCAATTTTCCTTCCTCCTTCTGTAATGGTGTTTCCGGCCAAATGAGGCAGATGAGAACAATTGCTCAATTGTTCTCCCTACTTGGCCGATTCTTCCACCCATGTTCATCCTCAAGGTGACATGTGGAATAGCCATTAATTATTCATATCTTTGCATGCAATGTTCATAATTTCAAAGTATTCAATTTGATCCTTCATAGATTAGCTAGCTTTTTTTCAACCTTTCTATTTTAGTCCGTAGTTCATTCCATTCTATTCTAAATCAAGGGTGTTTAGAACAATTTAAGTCACACACGATTTGGTAACCTCCTTCCAAGACATGTTTTGGAGTATTACAGAATCTCCCCCAAATTTCCTCGCCATGTGTCGAGGAAGCAGTGACAGGCTTATTGATGTGAGCTTCATTAGTTTCAGGCATATCTATAATATAAGAAGGATCAGATTAGTCGACAAGTCACAATATATACAATATATAACTCCTAGGTGGCAAAGTAACACAATAACAATGCAATAGACTCCAGTTTAGTCCTAGAATCGACTAAACTCTAGCTCTGATACCATATTTGTAACACCCCTTCCCGGTCTAATAGAGAACCGGGTCAGAAGGCGTTAATAGTCAACAACACGGTGAATGGTGCAATATCTTTCAACAATAATTCAATGCAAGGCAATACAATGCATTACGATGTCAATAAAGTGGGGCAACGGATCGATACGCAACTACGATAATTAGATTAGGGCCAATTTTAAACTTTTACAACTTTTAGGGACTAAACTATAAATTATAGGAATTAAGGGTCTTTATCTAAAATTAACCACACAAATATGTAATTCAATCAGTAAACAATAAGTATGCAAATTTTCATGTTAATCTTGAAACACCCCAAAACCGGTTTAGAAATAAACCGAGCTAAGAGGTGTTTACAAGCATACACAAACAACATCCTAGGAAAATTAGCATAACAAATTGAATATGACTTCAGCAAGAGGGTGAATTTAAAATTTTTCTAGAAGTCTTTTCCATTTAAATCAAATCATAGATCATACATCTCACAGTCAAATTTACAACAACATACAATCTTTTTCAATTACTAGCCAAGTAATCAATTATACAATGTAATCCAACAAACCACTCGAAAGGAATTAAAAAAATCAGAACCAAATCAGAGTTCTTCAATTAATTTACAACTATCTTGCATTTATTTCCATTAGTTCTTCCGTTTGTATATATATCTTCAAATGATTACCAGATACTTAATCATGCGTTTAATTCAAAAAGGATTATCATGAGGCTAAACCTTAAACAAGCCATCAATTAGATTGGATAATGAATCCAAATGATATATATATATATATATCAACCATAGTGTAAATATGTCATCATAAAACACACACATTCGAAAACCTATAACTCTTTTTACTTCATCCAAGTTAGATTATTAACTTCATGAATAACTATTCCGTTATCTAAAGTTACATATCAACTTCTTAATCAATTTAATATCACATCTAGAAACCTTAAAGTCTCAAACAAGGTCTCAACCCATCAAAGAATATATATATCGAGCCTAGTATAACATATTTGACAAGCAATTATATATCTTACTAACTATACTCACTCATATAGAAAGCAGATAAAAGAATAATATATATAAGGGCCCATTACAACTTAAAATGCTTCTAAGAGCTTCATATAAACACATAAATGATCGATGATGCTTAAGATGCATAATGCCTATATAACAATAATGTTCCACCATCCTAAGAGTTTTTAAGAGGTTGTTTCGAGCCATACGAAGTTTCCCTATGATCGTGTCCAGTTCGGAAGCAACCTACAACTCTATCACATGAAATGTGAGGGAATAAACATAGTAAGCGGTTGCTTAGTAAGGTAGTGTGATGTTCTAAATATGATCAAAGAGCCTATTTAACCTATTCAAATTATTTATCACCATGATTCGACGACTTCCAAGTGAGTAATAGGGTGACCAACTAATCACACAATACATTCATAAGGTTTCAACCTTGGTGTCTCAACGGAATTATCGAAACAATTCAACAATATAGATTCCTTGGCACATAAGTTTTGATAATGAAACACTAAGATAACCTATTGAAAATCCTAACCTTGTTTTTACACAAGGCACTAGAAATGCATTTATAAGGTCTGATTATAAAAGGGTGCAATTTTCTACCCATTTTCACAAGTATTTGCAAGAGAATTGTTTTGAATTGTTTATTTTTGATTTAATACTCAATTTCACCAATTCTAGCCAGTTATCTAGAGCTTTCATTTTATACATGACTTAATGGTTTGACCCAAGGATTTAATGCATCAACCTAGGGTATAGTATAGATGTGTCGATTCATAAATCAAAAACTAGTCCAATCAAGCATAACATTCAAGCTCCAATTATCTATAAGGTTATAAGCCTTAAACTAACTTAAGATCGAAATACATACTTACCACATTCTCAAGCTTTAACTCGTTATAAACATGTCTACCATAATCCATACTCATCTAACCATTCACACACAAGCATCTTTCAATCAGCTGTAAGCATCGAGATTAACCATACAATCCCTACTTGATATATATATGTATATACATGTCTTGAATTTAATATTTAAAAACTGCAACAAAAGAAGCTAGATGCTTAATTGTCTACTAAAGTGCCACCATCCTAGGAGTTGGAATTAAAAGTAATTACATACGTTTGGGATAGCAAAGTTACTTGATCAAGCTCTCAAGGTTGTCTCCCTTCCAAAATTCGACCTATAATGTAGTGAAAGCAAGTAAATAAGCTTAAGCTTAGTGAGTATGTTTAAAGTTTACAATAAGGACCATATACAATTTCATTTCTTTCACTACTTAGAGTTTCACAATATTATGAATTTGGAGTAACAAGGTAGGTTTGCTAATCGAATAAACACTTGAGCATTATTACAGTTTTTCGTAGCATACTTCCATATTTACATAAAAGCTCGCAATGACATTTTAACCATTCACAAAGTAATCACCATAACCATGCATCACCTAGACAATGCTCTAATCAAGTAATGTGATCAATACTTGTCAATCAAGTTACCACTTTATAAATTTCATCTTTATTTATTTCTCATTGTCATGAAACATAGCCTCGAGAATCGATAGTCTAGTCTAGATACATGAGTCCCCAACCAACCGTCACCCGTAACACATATGGTACTCACAGTACCGGTCAATCCCTCCTACTGTCGCCAAAAGACCACATACACATACCTCCTACTGTCACCCATTAGGGACCATTGTCTTGAACCGTAGTCCTCCCTGACACTGAGCTCTATGGACTCTATGGCATGCCAACTATATCTACGACTGACTCGAGACCAAGGCTTTACTTTACATTTCTTTCATATCAATAAGTGAGCATAGCACATTCAATAAACATGACATTGTATCATTACCCTTGTCTCAATTAGGGTTTAAACATATTCATTATGAGATCTTACATCTCCTTTCACTTGATCATAGGCCAATAGTCGATTCATTTAACAACCATTCGAAGCTTTGCACATAATAATTCATCATATATTCATGTCATCAATCATTTCAGCTTGGACATGGCATTTATCAACCAATCATAATCATGATCTAATTCACATACATCTATATGTATCGATATACATTTCATGACACATTATTTTGTAAAATTCTTAACATGATGCTAATTTCATAATTCAAAACATTTCTCGAGGAATTACTTACCTTGCCTCGAAGCTAGCATAAACTTATCATACATTGTTTACTCCCAAAGAAAATAAACAACTAGAAAGCAATGTTTGGAAGGTTGTTAATCCTTTTCCGAGACTTTAAATGTCACCAATAGTTATATTTCGAGCTATTGTTGATCCCAGATCACGATCCCTTTTTGTCTAACATTACCTTGGTCTAAACTAGTTCTTTTTTTCCTCAAAATCCTCCCAATCTACCATGCCACAACATACATATATATATTATTAGTCACCTAATTCAATTCAGCAACCACAAATTACATACATTCAATATATATCAATTTGTGATTCTAAGACAGCTTTTAACTTTCTTTAAACTCAAACCTGCCCATATTTTGTTTGTTGTTCGGTATGTGCTACAAGCAGTTTATAATTCATTCCCCAAATTCAAAACAGGGCAGATTCATTAAATCTATATTTTGCACAGCAAGAAGTCCCTTAAAATAATACACAATTACTCCATTAACACCATTTTTATTCAACCATTAAACATCAAAATTTTGGGAATAATCAAAACGTGTATATAACGTAATTTAACACCTAAATTGTATACATTGATTCAAAGCAAATTCAGCAACGATTCTTAATATAAAACAGTCCCAAACTCACAGATTTTTGTAATAAAAAATAGTCGATAGTTATATCGTAATCTTTGAGTAATTCTAACCATTTCCTTTTCCTAAGGTTCAATTCTTTTTGAGTTAGAAGATATCTCAAACTCTTGTGGTCAGTAAATAGATAGCATTTTTCTCCGTACAAGTAATGCCAATGCAACCACAACTGTGGCTAATTCTAGATCGTGCGTTGGATAGTTCAACTCATGCGGTTTTAATTGCCTAGAGGCATAGGCTACCACCTTCCCATCTTACATAAGAACACAACCTAGCCTGAGGTGAAAAACATCACTGTAAACTGTATAGTCTTTTCCAGTTTTCGGTTGGGTCAAAACTGGAGCACAGATAAGAACTTGTTTCAGTTGATCTAAGCTTCGTTGTTGATTTTCTGACCAAACAAAAGGCATGTCTTTATGAAGAAGTTTGGTTAAGGGAGAAGCTATGATTGAAAACCCTTTTACAAATCTCCTATAATAACCAGCTAACCCGAGAAAGCTTCTAACTTCACTAATGTTCTTAGGAGGTTTCCAATCAATTATCGATTGGATTTTCTTTGGATCCACTTTAATACCTTCGGCCGAAATGATATGGCCAAGGAAAGATACCTCCGAAAGCTAGAATTTGTACTTGCTGAACTTGGCGTATAGCCTATTATTCCGGAGAACTTTCAACACCACCCGTAAATGATTCGAATGATCTTTCTTGATTTTAGAGTAAACAAGGATATTGTCTACGAAGACTATAACAAATATATCCAACAAGGGCTTGAAGACTCGGTTCATTAAATCCATGAAAGCCGCAGGAGCATTTGTCAATCCGAAAGGCATCACTAGAAATTCATAGTGACCGTACCGAGTTTGGAAAGCAGTTTTTGTGACATCAACCGCTTTAACCTTCACCTGATAATACCCCTATTGAAGATCAATCTTCAAAAATACGGTGGCATCCTTCAATTGATTAAATAAGTCTTCAATTATTGGTAACATGTATTTGTTTTTGATAGTAAGTTGATTTAACTGTCGATAATCAATACAAAGCCTTATTAATCCATCCATCTTCTTTACGAATAAGACCGGAGCTCCCCAAGGTGAGGAACTAGGCCCGATAAAGCCCTGGTTTTGTAATTCTTGCAACTAGCTTTTAATCTCTTTGAGTTCAATAGGAGCCATTCGATAAGGAGTGATTGAAACTGGATTAGATCACGGTTGAACTTTGATCCCAAATTCGACTTCTCTTGTTGGTGGTAAACCGGGTAATTCCTCAGGAAACACATTAAGAAAATCACAAACCGTTACAATAGATTCAAGAGGAAGTTTAACTTCATTTAAACTTGGTATAGAAGCAAACAAAGTAAATGGTTCAAATGTTCCTTTCCTATTAAGGTGATCGATTCTTTTCATAAACCAAGGAGGAACAATCTTTTCTTAGCACAATCTACCCAGGCTTTATGTTTTCCTAGCCAATCTAAACCCAAAATAAGATCAAATTCAAAGAAGGGTAAGGCTAAAAGATCAGCAGGAAAGGGTATGCCTTGTATATACAAAGGGCTACATATTTGGTTCACTATCACCTTGTCACCCAAAGGATTTGTAGCAACTAGATTACAGTTTGTAGATTCATCTTTTAATTGAATTTTTTTTATTAAAAAGGAGCATATAAATGAATATGTTGAACCCGAATCAAACAAGGCATAAACAAGGTGCATATCAAAATGAATTGTACCTCCAATAATATTAGGAGAATCTTCATCTTCTCTACCACGAATATGATAAACTCGAGCAGGTGCCTGAGACACTTGATAAGTAACATTTGACCCTTGTCCTCGATTCTTCCCATATTTCCTCGAATAAACTTGTTTAGGTCATTTCCCTTTTGGGATTGGTTCTGGTTTGAACCTCTAGATATATGGGAAGGTAACTTGTTCGGGTTCTGGGGGCAATCCTTGATGAAGTGAGTTGTCTCCCCATATAGATAACAGGCATTAGATTATTTTCTGCATTATCCCAAGTAATGCTTCTGACAAATATTACAAGTAGGGACTTGAATTTCTCTTCCAGTATTTCCAGTACTATTAATAGATACAAAAGGTGTAGGATTTTTGCCCATCAATTGTGGTTTGGGTATGAAATTGCCCTTTGAAGAATTACCATAGTTGGAAAAGTTTCCCACATGATGCATTTGCTTCTTGTTGTGCCAATAACATTTTGATCATTCTTGGCCTCTTATCATTCTTGGATTGATTCCCTTTCTTTTTCTCTAGAGTCGTGATTTTAGCTTCAGTGGCAATCACCCGATTGACCAAGTCTTGAAAATTAGTGATCCCGAGAGCGGTAAACATAGGGCCTAACTCCTCATTGAGCCTGTCAATGAACAACCGACACTTTTCCTCCTCCTTCTTAATAAACTCAGACCCATATTTGCAAAATTTGCTAACATATTGTTCAACTAGTTTTCCTCCCTACTTCAAATACAAGAATCACTTCTTACGTTCAGTAAGATATTGCTCGCTAATGTACTTCATTCGAAATTCTTTGAGAAAGAATTCCCAAGTGACAGCTTCTACCGGAGCCGCAAGAATAGTAGTCTCCCACCAACTTAGTGCTTCCTCAACCAAGAGAGCTATTGTACACTCCAACTTGTGTTCACCCGATCATTGTAATTGTTTGGTCAAAATCCTTACTGCAGTTTCCAACAATAATTTAGCTTCTTCTAGCTTTTCTTCATTGGCTCCAGTGAAGGTATAAACTCGATGTTGAGCTAACTTGTCAATTGGAGCTCTTGTTAGTACTTGTACTACTACTAGAGGACTAAGAGGAGGGTTTTACTTCATAGATACGATCAATTGATCAAACATCTCCTTTAAGCTGAAGAAACATTCCCGTTGAATGGGATGAATTGCAGGAGCTTCTTGCTGAACTTGCTGAGGTTCAACAACTTTTTGAGGATCTTGATTCATCCTCATGCTCCCTCTTTATTGGAGGAGCCAATTGGGCTTTCATTATCTTTTCCCAACCTTGTTTCAGACATTCTAAAAAAACAAAAAGCTTGATCAGATACAAGTCACGAGAGATATTAATCTAACTCCTAGGTGGCACTAAAATAATCGACAACAATATAAAACTCTTAACATGGCTCAGGAATCATGCAACCTATAGCTCTGATTACCAATTTGTAACATCTTAAATCGGGCCTCGGACAAGACCGAGTCTAGAATGTTAAAGGCATAAAAACCATCAAAGGTTGGTACTTAGACAAGCATTCGAAAGTGATTTAGACAAAACATGTAATTCAAGTTGCAGGTCGAAACAAGACAACAACCTATATCATGAACCATACATGAATACTTCTTTAATAGTTTCAAAGTAAGATGACAAGGAGAATTGATTTCATTATAGATGTGTCGACCCACTAAGAAGCAAGTATAGAGAACATCTATAACACCCCATCCCCTGATTAGTCGTAACCCAGTTTAAGAGCGTTACCAGAACAAAAGCAAAGCAAAGGATAGGTTACTTGTCGAATAAGTAACCTCAAAATTACTTGTCTTGATGCGCAAGTAACCCAATCTAAACCTATCAAGACATACATTACATTCAAGCAAGCCACATTAAACAAGAACCAACATACATAGCATACTATTTTAGGTACCATTTTGTTCCATTTCATACATATAACCTAAGTTACTATTATCATAATACCATTCCAATCAAATTACATACATCATTCAGACAACAAACACAAGTGTGGCATACTTCACTTTTAAGTTACTATTAAACATGGTATAAATTTCATTCTTACCACAATTTCATGCACCTTATTCGAACAACATGTAGGTGATCACTAAACATGCTTAAACTAGCTTATCTACATCTCAAGAAACTACTTATTCAACCAATCAACATATTCATTACGAGCATTCAACTTACATCTTATTTTATGTTCATACACCTATTCGAATAGCTAGGTGATATCTAAACACATTCATGCTTCCATTCCAACAACATGGTAATCCTTACCACATTTCAATTGTTTCTTTACAGTCAAGTCATCACATTTCATAGCATACATGACTAGTACAATAATAATGCACGCATAAACATACCTTAGCTCCAATATTAACTTAGCTGAATCATGTCAATGGCCATAGGAACAAATGCATGATCATACAACTTTGATCTAACATTCGATTCATACAATCAACATAGCAACATCCACCATGTTTCTCATAGGTTATTCGAACATCATGCTTAGAGGACATGGAACCAACCACTCAAATTATCAAGTAGGCATTTATACATAAAGCCATCATCCATACATTTCTTTCATGACAAGTAACAAGATTTTGCAACCATTCATATGTCATCTTTCAAAGGAAGAAAGTCCATTCAAGTATCTTACAATACAAGCAATGTTCATGTCCCACATCTAAGCAAACATTGTTCATTTAATTTATTAAGTCATCATACAACATCCTTGGTAAGTAGCTTACTAGATAATCAAATCTTAACAATATGCACTGAAGTGCCAATATGCACCGTAGTGCCAATATGCGTTGAAGTGACAATATGCACCGTAGTGCCAATATGCACCAAAGTGCCAATATGCACCGTAGTGCCAATATGCGCTGAACTGGCAATATGCACCGTAGTGCCAATATGCACCGTAGTGCCAATATGCACCGTAGTGTCAATATGAGCTCAAGATTCTAAGACATGCCCTCATATCTATCAAACTATCTACCAAGGTTGTTGATTATCCATTTCATTTAAGCTTTAAACATTTCATGATCCAATACAACATTATGACCTTTAAAGGATTTGGGGTGTTACAATTCTCCCCTCTTAAATTAAATTCGTCCTCGAATTTACCTAAATTGAATAGGTGAGGATACTGCTTCCTCATGACTTCTTCATATTCCCAGGTAGCTTCTTCCACCTTATGATTTCTCCATAAGATCTTAACAAGGGGAATAATCTCGTTTCAAAGCTTTTTTACTCTCGGTCAAGAATCTGAATAGGTTCTTCTTCGTAGGACAAATCGGGATTCAATTCAACTTCTTCAGGCTCAAGAATGTGTAAAGGATCAGATCGATACCTTTTGAGCATTGAAACATGGAATACATTATGTATTCTATCGAATTCTCTAGGAAAAGCTAATCGATAGGCTATTGGACCAATTCTTTCAACAACTTCAAATGGTCCGATGTATCGGGGACTGAGTTTCTTTTTTCTTCCAAATCTGAGCACTTTCTTCCAAGGTGAGACCTTTAGGAAGACTTTGTCTCCATTAGCATTCTGAATATCTCTTCTTTTCAAATCAGCATACGCTTTCTGTCTATCGAAAGCTGCCTTCAATCGATCGTGAATGATCTTGATTTGTTCTTCGGTTTCCCGAAGCAATTGAGGTCCTAATACTTTGCTTTCTCCCAATTCAGACCAGCATAAGGGAGTTCTATATCTTCTACCATATAGAGTTTCAAATGGTGCCATTTGAATAGAAGATTGATAGCTATTGTTGTAGGCAAACTCTACAAGAGGTAGGGATTTTTCCCAATTCTTTCTGAAGTCAATAACACAAGCTCGTAGCATATCTTTTAACACTTGAATGATTCTATCAAATTGGCCATCCAATTGAGGATGAAAGGCCATAGTAAGATGTACTTTAGTTCCTAGAGCTTTATGTAGAAAATTCCAAAATCGAGAAGCAAAACGAGGGTCACGATTAGAGATTATTGTTGTAGGTACACCGTGTGACCGAATCACTTCACGAATGTACGCTCGGCAAGGGTTTCCAAGCTCATGTTCATACGAACAGGGATGGAGTGAGTAGATATAGTGAATCTATCAACAATCACCCATACATCACCATTATTTCTTGGAGTAGAAGGAAAATAGTGACAAAGTCCATAGTAATTCGATCCCACTTCCACTGGGGGAAGTTCAATGGGTTGAAGCAATCTAGTAGGGACTTGATGCTCGATTTTGACTCTTTGACATGTCAGGCACTTCGATACGAAGCCCGTGATTGTAGATTTCATGCTTGGCCACCAATATAGTGGCTTTAGGTCCTTATACATCTTAACCAATCCAGGGTGGATTGTTACTTGCATAACAAGGCATTGTTCGAATTATTTCTTATAAGCTAAGAAATATTCAATTTCAATTGTTACAAGTATTTTAAGCATAATTCTTATTCGAATGGGTTACTTATATTTCAAGGAATTTTTTAATAGTAACTTATAGCTTAAGGAAACTCTAAATTCCTTGTTTAAAAAATAAGGGAAGGCATGATTCAAATGAATTTAATCAGAATTCTAGATTTAGGAGTTAATTGAGTGTGGTATGTGACTAAGGGCGTCAGCAACTACGTTTTCTTTCCCCGAATAGTAGTCGATATCAAGATCATAATCCTTAAGTAATTCGAGCCCTCTCCTTTGTCTCAGATTCAAGTCCATCTGAGTTAAGAGGTATTTGAGTCTTTTGTGATCGGTAAGTAGATTGCATTTCTCTCTGTATAGATAGTGTCTCCATATCTTGAGAGCAAACACGATAGCTGCTAGTTCCAGATCATGTGTTGCATAATTAGACTCGTGTGCCATCAGTTGCCTTGAAGAGTAAGCAATTACTTTCCTTGTCTTGCATCAGGACACAACCGAGTCCTAGATGAGAATCATCATTGTAAACGGTGAATTCTTTGCCCGATTCTAGTTGGATGAATACCAGGGCATGAGTCAGAGCTTGCTTAAGTTGATCAAAGCTTCGTTGTTGACTCTCCGACCAAACGAAAGGAGTTTCTTTGCGAGTAAGCTTAGTAAGACTTGTAGCAATAGAGGAAAAGCCCTTAACAAATCTTCTGTAATACCTGGCTAAATCGAGAAAACTTCGGACCTCACTTACATTCTTAGGATGTCTCCAATTCAGAATAGACTGAATCTTTCTCAGATCGAGTTTAATCCCTTCAGCCGAGATAACACAGCTGAGGAAAGAAACTTCTAGTAACCAGAATTCACATTTGGAGAACTTGGCATACAATTGATGTTCTTAGAGTGTTTGCAAGACAATTTAGAGGTGTTCAGCATGTTCCTTCTTATTCCGAGAGTACACCAAGATGTCGTCGATGAAGACAACTACTAATTTATCGAGATAGGGCTTGAATACCCGATTCATGAGATCCGTGAAAGTAGCCAGAGCATTCGTTAACCCAAATGGAATTACAAGGAATTCAAAGTGGCCATATCGAGTACGAAAGGCTATCTTAGGCACGTTTTGTTCTTTTACTTTCATTTGGTAGTATCTCGATCGAAGGTCGATCTTAGAAAATACGGTAGCATCCCTAAGTTGATCAGAAAGATCTTCAATTCTAGGCAGGGGATACCAATTCTTTATAGTGAGCTTATTTAGCTGACGATAATCAATACAAAGCCGCATAGTCTCGTCTTTCTTTTTCACGAACAAGACTGGAGCACCCCAAGGAGAAGTGCTAGGCCGTATGAAACCTTTATCTTGCAACTCCTGAAGTTGCTTCTTTAATTCTTTCAACTCAACAGATGCCATTCTATAGGGTGTAATGGACACCAGAGCTGTTCCAGGCTGAACTTCTATCTCGAACTCTACTTTTCAGTTTGGAGGAACACCAGGGAGTTCCTCGGGAAAAACATCAGTGAATTTAGAAATAATAGGCATTCTAGGAAAACCAAAATCAGTTTCATCTTGGAGAATCATCTTAGCAAAGATTGAAGTTGGTTTCTTGTCTATTAAGAGAATGGATTCTTTCCCTAAACCCAGAGATACAATCTCTGATTTTGGCAATCTACCAAGGCCTCGTGTTTACTTAACCAATCTAACCCCAATATCAAGTCAAATTCACAATAAGGTAGAACATATAAATCAATGGGAAAGGGTATGTTTCGAATGGTTAAGGGAGCTTGCTTGTGGCGCAAGTTAATAGGATTTTCTCCCCCTAATGGATTCGAAACTACAAGATTTGATTCAATAATTTCGGGTTTCAATTTTAACTTGTTGATCAAGGTAGAACAAACAAATGAATAGGTAGACCCCGAAAATCAATTAAAGCATAAGCAGGACTAGAATTTAATTCAATGATACCTGCGATAACATTGGGAGCTTCTCCATCATCTTTACCATGAATGTGATACATACGAGCAGGGGCTCGAGATTCCTAATGTGTTTTAGCATTTGAATAGGGGCCTTTCTATTTCCTCTGATTCCCAGACTAAGCTTGTCTGGGTGCTTTGTTTCGATTTGAAGGAGCTGAGCTAGCAATTGCAGAAGTTCGATTTGAAGCCTTGCTGGGATTCTAAGGACAATCCCGAATATAATGACTAGAGGCTCCACATGAAAAGCATAAATTCTGTTGAGCTCTGCACTGGCCAGTATGATGTTTCTAGCAGAACTTGCAAAGAGGATATTGAGTAGCTTTAGCCTGATTCGTCGTGCTATCAACAAAAACAACAAAGACTGAAGTCTTTACAATCGTTTGAGGTTTCGGGATGTAACTACTCTTCTGATTAGGGGTATAGTTCGAAGAGTGTCCCTTGGAATGGACTTCTTTGATTGCCAGTGTGGCTTATCATCGTTCCTAGGTCAATTGTCTTTCTAGGAGTGTCCGCTCTTGCGTCTTTCTAAGGCTTTCATCTTCGCCTCAGTAGCAATGGCCCAATTTACCAAATTTTGGAAGTCGGTAATACCCAGAGCAGTGAATATCAGGCTTAATTTATCATTTAACCTTTCGATGAACATTCAGCACTTGTCGGCCTCGATTTTGATATATTCTGACCCATACTTGCAATACTTGCAAAAGTCACTCACATATTGCTCGATAGGTCGGCCAGCTTGTTTAAGATACAAGAATCGTTTTTGACACTCGGCCAGATATTGTTCGCTGATATACTTCTTCTTGAACACATCAATTAAGAACTTCCAGCAGGAGTAGTCAGAGTAGTGGTTTCCCACCAGCTTAATGCTTCATTTGCCAACAGAGCAATGGCACACTCGAGTTTATGCTTGTCAGGACATGGCAATTTTTTCGTCAAAATACGAGTTGTGGCCTCTAACCAATACTAGGATACTTTCGGATTAGCCTCATCGGTGCCAGTGAAGGTATATGCCGGATGTTGAGCCAGCTTGTCAATAGGGGCTCGGTTTGGCACAACAATAGTAGGAGCAATAGGGTGGTCTTGTTTAAGGGCAACTACGAGATGATTGAACATCTCTTTCATACTTGTAAGACATTATTGCTGCATAGGATTGATAATAGGATCTTTTGTTGAGCTTGCTGTTCAAGAGGATTTTGTTCCATCCCCACACTATCTCCTTCATTTAAGGAGCCTACGGGACTTTCATTATCCCGAACCAATCTTGTTTCATACATTCTAGTTCAATCAGAACAAATAGAGTCTTAGTTATCACATTTACACATTTATGCAACAACACAAGCTTATATCAAGTCTCCTAGGTGCCACAATATCCTATATGATGCAAATGAGCTTATAGAATAAACCAAAAAGCTCTGATTACCAATAAATGTAACACCCTATCCCCGGGTTAGCCGTAACCCAGTTCGGGAGCATTACCAGAACAAAAGCAAAGCAAAGGATATGTTACTTGTTCGACAAGCAACCTCAAAATTACTTGGCTTGATGCACAAGTAACCTAATCTAAACCTATCAAGACATACATTACATTCAAGCAAGCCAGATTAAACAAGAACCAACATACATAACATACTATTTTAGGTACCATTTTGTTCCATTTCATACATATAACCTAAGTTACTATTATCATATTACCATTCCAATCAAATTACATACATCATTCAAACAACAAACACAAGTGTGGCATACTTCAGTTTTAAGTTACTATTAAACATGGTATAAATTTCATTCTTACTACAATTTCATGCACCTTATTCGAACAACATGTAGGTGATCACTAAACATGCTTAAACTAGCTTACTTACATCTCAAGAAACTACTTATTCAACTAATCAACATAATCATTACGAAGCATTCAACTTACATCTTATTTTATGTTCATACACCTATTTGAATAGCTAGATGATATCTAAACGCATTCATGCTTCCATTCAAACAACATGGTAATCCTAACCACCTTTCAATTGTTTCTTTATAGTCAAGTCTTCACATTTCATAGCATACATGACTAGTACAATAATAATGCATGCATAAACATACCTCAGCTCCAATATAAACTTAGCCGAATCATTTCAATGACCATAGGAACAAATGCATGATCATACAATTTTGATCTAACATTCGATTCATACAAGGATTCATCAATCAATTGAATTTCCATCACAATATGCGCAAAAACTACTTTATATATATATATATATATAATGTCATGGTTCAAACATAGTTTAAGTCTTTCAAATAGATTTCATAATAGGCCCATTCAAAACATTACCAAAAACTAGTCTTAAACATATATTCGAATGCATGAACAAGGCTACCTATTACAAAATCCAGTGCCACCAAACTAGGAGTATACAAAGAGTATGAATTCATACTTTCAAGCTTGTCTCAAGTGATGCTTCAAACCCAAGATATCCTCTTGAAGTAATCTTTAATCTGTTATGGGAAGAAAGAAGAGTAGAGTGGTAACTACAAGTTATGTACTTAGTGAGGTAACACTAAATCTAACCAATTTCAAAGCATATAAGTCCAAGTTTACATGTAATCCAAGGAATCAAGACCATCAATACAAAGCACATGCTTATTCGAATTGCATAGGGTAACTTAGGCAATCTTTACATATCATACAATCAACATAGCAACATCCACCATGTTTCTCATAGGTTATTTGAACATCATGCTTAGAGGACATGGAAACAATCACTCAAATTATCAAGTAGGCATTTATACATAAAGCCATCATCCATACATTTCTTTCATGACAAGTAACAAGTTTTTGCAACCATTCACGTGTCATCTTTCAAAGCAAGAAAGTCCATTCAAGTATCTTACAATACAAGCAATGTTCATGTCCCACATCTAAGCAAACAATGTTCATTTAATTTATTAAATCTTCTTACAACATCCTTGGTAAGTAGTTTACTAGATAATCAAATCTTAACAATATGAACCGAAGTGCCAATATGCACCGTAGTGCTAATATGCACCTAAGAGCCAATATGCACCCTCATGCCAATATGCACCGTCGTGCCAATATCTACCGTCGTACCAATATGCACCGTAGTGCCAATATGCACCGTAGTGTCAATATGAGCTCAAGATTCTAAGGCATGCCCTCCTATCTATCAAACTAGCTGCCAAGGTTGTTGATTATCCATTTCATTTAGGCTTTAAACATTTCATGATCCAATACAACATTATGACCTTTAAAGGCCAAGCCCTTAGGCTTATGGAGTCTTAACTCCCAATACAAAACCATCCATGCCATTCGAATAGCATGAATTCAAAGTAGTATCCTGTTCAATTCATTTCAATCAGCCATGTATAGCATTCACAAACACAAGCATATGTATGCAATGTGCGTACCTTATTCTCCAAGCAAGCATGCCATTTCATACCTTAGGCATAAGCAATGCAACATGACACACAATTAATTACATTTGCTTAACACCCAAGTAAACACAAAGATCATGGCATCAATCAAGTTGTTATACATTTCATTCTTCCCTTAATTAGCCAAATATACTTTAAGTCATGTTACATGGCATTGACATTTCATTTAGGCAATAACAAGGTTGGTTTGGACCTAAGTCACAACCCTAAGGATAGTTACACTCACAATACTCCTAGCAATTCAAGTGTCTTGAATCCAAATCCCTTTGCCTCTAGCTTTGGGATGTCCACTCCTATCTTATTCTTCCCCAATTTTCTGCCCTTGGTCTAGCAAGCATAGCACATACACATTCCATCAAAACCAGTACAATATATCACACAATCATAGTAGTAATGTTACCACATTATACCTAACATTTAGCTATTGTTTTTATGCTTCCTTTTAAGCATTTCTTACTAGTTCAATTCCATATTGTTATTACTTCTTTTTAAAGCATAATTGGACAGGTTACAATGTCCCAAAACTGTTCTGGAAACAGTTTGTTAATAGGTGCAAAAACAGTCCCAAACTGTCTATGACACTGCTGCCTGGCAGTTTGTACACTGTCTCTTAAAATGGCCATATATTTTAATCCGTACGTTGGAATTTCGATTGCTATACAGCGTTGAAAAGATAACAAAATTTCCTATAAGACCATATAAGGATTACTTTTTAATTCTTATCCAATTAATACAGTTTATTGTTCAAAGGCAGGGCATTTACACTGCCTGGACAGTTTGCACTGTCCAGCAATTCCTATTTACAGTTTTCAGTATAGGACCCAGTTTTCAACTCTGGTTTCACCTAATCAAAATAGACATTCTAAGGATCGTGTCATTTAAATTTCAGCCCTGAATTCAATCTATACAATATTTGGTGAATTTTCAAAGTGACTGCCCAGAACAGAGCAATTCTGGGCAGATTGTACCTATTCACATTTTAATGCCTTTAATCCATTTTAACCAATGTATTGGCCCTATAATTCATTTAATATGATATCCTAAACATGTTAAGTCCATGTTAATTCATTATTCAAAGCTTCCAAAACAGAGTAGGTTGATTATAAAGCCTAATCTTGCATGTTTACTCAATTTCAATTCCACAAAACAGTTTCTATGTTACATAACTATGTTCATGCTTTTATCTTCTATTTCCAGCATTGTTTGCTAACAATTCAATTTGTTTAACACCTTATAAACATTACCTATTCATGATTATCATCAATTCATTAATTCCATAGCTCAATTTTAAGTTCTAATCATTCAATTCCCACTTCAATATCACAATAAAATTTTCCATCAACCTAGTTTATTACACTAGCATAAACACATGATTTCAACTTTGTACCTAATGTTCATTCTACAAATTTGTATAATTCTACAACCATACAATCATCTAACAAAATATTCAATAGCAACTCTTATCTATAATCATCAAAATAGTTCAATACAACAATCATAGTTGCCTATTCAATTGAACACAAGAAGAATTATACTTACTTTGCTTCTAGCTTAATTTCAATAAAAAATCCCTACACATGCAAGCTAAATTCCCTTCTTCAATGGCTGAATTCTCTCAAGGTTTCTCTCTCAAATTTTCTCTTCTATTTTCGGCTAGATGGAGGATAGTGGAGAAGATGACAACAACAAATCCATGTTATTGGAATTGTGTATTGTCTAAATTGCCCTTTACTTAATCCTTAATATTAACTCAATCAAGGGCATTAGGGGAAATGATAAATTTAGCATCCATTCCCCATCTTTCCCCTTTAATTCAATGTAGTCACTTTTATATTGGTCACTTAATTCATTCATTCTTTCAATTAGACCCTTGACTATTCCATTTAGCTTAATTCTAGATTCAATTAAGCTATCAATTTATACAATTTGGTTCCAATACTTCTAAGCTAGGATTTGGGGTGTTACAATATCGATTTTCATTCACCAACCTAATCATATAGCTTAATTTAGGTCTCCCTATTAACTTCTTAGCTATAAAGTTTCAGATAAAAAGCTTATAACTTGTAATTACATGCAAGGTCTAAACTTAGCTCAATATTGTTAAGTTCCTAGTTTGGTTTATATAATATATTCTAGTCAAGTCTTGGTCTAGGAGACATATTGAGTAAGGTAAGGCTCAAACAAGTAATAGTAAGTCGATCCGCAAAACACCATGAGTCAACCTAACATTTCGTCGATCTATAAGCCCCTAGAGTTCAGAACATCCATCCACATCAAGCAAACATTTTAATGTAGTCTAATCCTAACAAAACTCTCATACATTCATATCATTAAGAAAATGTTTCTCAAGCATATAAAGAACAACATGTAAACCAACCACATAATAATCATAGGGCCTTTAAACTAGTGATATAACCTACCAACCAACCAAGGCATCACACACAAAAGTTATTGATCTACTTATTAGGTTATACAATCTTATCATAACATTAGACCTTACAAAACAAAGTTTTTAAAACATATAAACACATTCATCTTCTAGTGCCACCGTCCTAGGAGTTCTATCAAAATATCAAAACATACACTTAAAACGAGATGTGACTTGTTCAAGCTTCTAGCAAGATAAGAGTCTCCAAAGCAATCAACCTGAGATGCAACAAAAGAAGATTGTTAAGCCTAAGCTTAGTGAGTGAGTTTAAAACCAGTCATAAGGTATTACTATACTACTTCTTTCATTGCTCACGAAGTTCTTTCATACGAAGGGCAACATAGCTTAGAATATCAAGATAGACTTATTTAAACCATTAATGTTTATGAGATGGCATTATATCCATAACAGATTTAGTAGTTCTTCTTATTAATCAAGCATATCCAAACTTACTTAGTTTAAAAGAAAATGTCAACCATTCGATTTAATAACCATTTATCCACGTGATTCATATAAGTTTACACAAGTAAATCACCAATAAATCCTTGGCATATAATCAAATTAGCACATACTGATTTCACGTTTCATTCTTTATTATTAGTTCATACATTATAGCCTTAGGAATCGATAGACCAGTCTAGATACTCGAGTCCCCAACCAACTATCCCCCATACAATATAGTACTCACAGTACCGGTCAATCCCTCCTATTGTCGCCTAATGACCACATAATCATCCCTCCTATTGTCGCCCATTAGGGACCATTGTCCCATACCATATTTCTCCCAAACACTAAGCTCAATATACTCTATGGCATGCCAACTATATCTATGACTGACTTGATACCAAGGCTTTACTTAATACATTATATTCATATCAATAAATGAGCCAAGTTCCATTCGATATACACATATCAACGTGTCATTATCCCTTTATTCGAATAGGGTACAATTGCACTCAATTGGAGTTTACATTCCTTTTTATCATGATCAGAGGCCTTAGCCCGATCAAACATAAATCATTACAATGTTCTTCCTCACAGCGAACCTTTATTGACTCGAAACATTATACATGTCAAGCTTTCTATCATATATGCTTTCCATTTACACATTCTTAAGTATACATGCATTCATAAGCATCCATTTTAATGAACAAATTATACCATAATACACATTCAATTCTTGACATGTTTTGAAAACTACATTTCATGATCGACCCCTCTACCCTTGACTCCATGACCGTGTCACACATGTTCACACCCTTATTCTTTCTAAAATTTAACATGTAATTCTAAGGTTTTCACCCTTGTTCAGTTTAGTCCTCTCAAAAATGGTCACTGGTTCCTCAATCTTTCTAATTTAGTCTCCACTTGTTTATATTGTTTAGATTTATTTGTAATCTTTAATGCAATTTAGGCAAATACCAAATTAGCATACTTCAGTTAGAATTTGGGGTATTACATTTCCCTCCCCATTAAAGAAATTCGTCCCTGAATTTACCTGAGGGGAAGAGTTGTGGATATTGCTCCTTTAAAGTTGCCTCGGGTTCCCACGCAGCTTCCTCTACTTTATAATTTCTCCATAAAACTCTGAGTAGTGGAATTGATTTGCTACGAAACCTTCTAACCTCTCAATCAAGAATCTGAACCGGTTCTTCTTCATATGTCAAATCTGGGTTAAGTTCAACTTCTTCTGGTTCAAGAACATGGGAGGGATCTAAACGACATTTACGAAACATTGATACATGAAAAACATTATGGAGTTTAGCAAGTTAACTCGGAAGTCCTAAAGGATAAGTAATAGGATAGATCTTTTCAATGAATTCAAATGGTCTGATATATCGAGGGCTGCACTTCCCTTTCTTCCCAAATCAAAACACCTTTTTCCATGGAGATACTCTTAAAAATACTTGATCCCTGATTTCATAATGAGCGTCTCTTCTTTTTAAGTCAGCATAGGCTTTTTGTCAATCGAATGCTTCTCTCAATCTAGTATGAATGATCTGTATTTGATTCTCAGTTTCCTTGAGTAATTTGGGTCCCAATGATTTACTTTCACCCAATTGCGACCAACACAAGGATATTCTATATTTTCTCCCGAATAAAGCTTCGAAATGGGCCATCTTGATAGATGTTTGTAACTATTATTGTAAGCAAATTCGACCTGAGGTAAAGATTTTTCCCAATTCTTTCCTAAGTCTATTACACAGGCCGGGAGCATATCTTCAAGGACATCGATTATTCTTTCTTATTGACCATCTGATTGAGGATGGAAGGCAGTACTGAGGTTTAATTTAGTTCCCAAGGCTTTTTGCAGTGAACTCCAAATCTAGATGTAAACCGAGAGTCTCGATCAGAAATAATAGACATAGGAACTCGGTGCAATCTAATCACCTCTATTACATACAACTTAGTTAATTGGTCCAAGTTCATGTTTATTCGAACAGGGAGAAAATGTGCTGATTTGGTGAATTTGTCAACAACCACCCAAACTGCATCATTTTTTTGTTGATAGGGGTAATCCCGATACAAAATCCATCGTTATTTGTTCCCATTTCCACTGAGGTAACTCAATGGATTGTAGAAGTCCCGTAGGTACTCGATGCTCTACTTTAACTCTTTGGCAAGTTAGACATTTGGACACAACATCAGTGATATTTTATTTCATCTTAGGCCACCAGCAAACTTCTTTCAAGTCTTTGTACATTTTAATTGATCCTGGATGGATTGAAAATGGGCTATTATGCGCCTCTTGCAACATTTCTCCTCTCAATTCTTTATCATTTGGGACACAAACTATATTCCTGAAATAGAGTGAGCCATTGGGCTTCAAAGAAAAATCTGAGTTTGATCCAGACTCAAGTTTACTTAATATCTTTTGAAATTCAGGATCCACTTGCTGGAGAGTCCTGATTTTTTAATAGAGCTCAGATTGAATTTGGAGATTGGCTAAGTACTTCTGATCTTTATAGAGCCTAAAATGTGCGTTGATTGTAGTCAGGGCTAGAATCCAATGATACATAGTTAGGTCAATGAACTGAGCATTCGAACAAGATGAGGGAAGACAACATTTCACTTAGGATCTTACCAGTTGATCATTTACGACTGAGTGCATCAGCTACAACATTTGCTTTCCCCAGGTGATAATCGATAACTAAACCATAGTCTTTGATTAATTTCATCCATCTTTTTTGTCTGAGATTTAAATCCTTTTGATATAAAATGTAGTTTAGCATTTGTGATCAGTAAAAAGATAACACTTCTCTCCATATAAGTAGTGTCTCTAGACTTTTAGCGCAAACACGACTGTAACTAATTCCAAATCATTTGTCAGATAGTTCAGTTCATGTGGTTTTAATTGTTTAGAGGCATAGGCCACTACTTTCTCATCTTGCGCAAGAACACAACCTAAGCGAGGTGAGAGGCATCACTGTAAACTGTATAATCTTTTCCTGATTCAGGTTGAGTCAAGACTATGGCCTGGGTAAGGACTTGCTTCAATTGATCGAAGCTTCGCTGCTGATTTTCTGACCACTTAAAGGGTACATCTTTACGAAGAAGTTTTGTTGAAAGAGTAGCCAAAATTGAAAATCCTTTTACAAATCTCCTATAGTAGCCTGCTAACCCAAAGAAACTTCTAACTTCACCGATGTTCTTGGGAGGTCGACAATCGATTATAGATTGGATTTTCTTGGGATCCACCTTTATTCCTTCGGCCGATATAACATGGCCAAGGAAAGTCACTTTCGAAAGCCAAAATTCGCACTTATTGAATTTGGCATACAACTTCTTGTCCCGAAGGGTTTGTAATACCACCCGCAAATGGTTCGAATGATCCTCCTTATTTTTAGAGTAAAAAAGAATATCATCTATAAGGACAACAATAAATTTATCCAGGTAGGGCTTGAAAATTCAGTTCATGAGATCAATGAAAGCTGTTGGGGCATTTGTTAGTCCGAAAGGCATCACCAAAAATTCATAGTGTCCGTACCAATTCCAGAAAGCAATTTTTGTAACATCAGACTCTTTAACTTTCATCTTGTAGTAACCTGATCAAAGGTCAATCTTGGAGAATACGGTGGCATCCTTCAGTTGATCAAACAAATCTTCAATCCTTGTTAACAAGTACTTGTTCTTGATATTAAGTTGGTTTAACTACCGATAGTCGATATAGAGTCTCATTGGTCCATCCTTCTTCTTTGTGAACAAAACTGAGGCTCCCTAAGGAGAAGAACTGGGCCTAATAAAGCCCTTGTCGTACAATTCCCACAACTGATTCTTATGCTCCTTAAGCTCGATTAGGGCCATTCGATAAGGAGTGATAGAACTAGAGCTGGTCCCAGTTGGACATCAATTCCAATTTCAACTTCTCGAGACGGAGGTAAACCAGGCAGTTCCTCAGTAAACACATTAGGAAATTCATGGACCGTTACAATAGATTCAAGAGGAAGCTTAATTTCTTTCAAATTGGATATAGAAGGAAATATTGCATTGGTTTCGAAAGGTCCCCTATTTAGCAAAGCTATCGATTCCTGTAACATCCCCAAATTTTAAGCTAGCATGAAACCTTATTACAACCTTTGATAATTATAATTATATGTGATCATAATGGAGAGTTGTTAGGACCGATTAATAAATTTAAGAAAACTAAGAGCTTAAATCGAAATGACCAAATAGGTAACGTATCAAAATGTGAGTACTGCATGATAGATTAAAAATTGAAAGGAGATTGATGAAGTGGCTCGATGAGGAAGGGCCACATGTGTGGATTGTTTCCGCCTTAGATTGAGACCAAACAAATGGTCATATTCTTCTCCATTTTTCTTATACACCAAAATTAGGCTTGAGAGAGAGTTAGAAGGAGAGTTTGCTTTCGTGATATCTTTGCTTGGAATTCATTTGATTTTGGGCTCTATAATGTTTGCATGCTTGTCTAAATATAAGTCAATGTTGCTAATTCTTTGCTTTGATCATGATTTCGAGAAGATAGCTTGAGAATTTATTGTTGCTTATTAGATAGTAGAGTTGATCGAATAATTGGCTTGATAGAAATGATGTAGAACTGAGAATTAAGCTAATTGAAGCATGAATTGATAATCTAAGGTAAATTGGGAGATGAGTCTAAATCTTGACATGAATCTACAAGCTGAAAATCCATAAATCGAGATCATTCGATGATGTTTATGAAATTAATTTGACTATAGAAATTGTTGGGACTGAATCTGTCCAATATTGGAATCCTCACTGTTTTAATATAATAGAGATTGTTTAATCAATGATTTGGTGCCTAATAGTGTAGTTGTTTAATGTTAAGTTGGTAATGAAATGATAAAGAATCAAGAAAAAGGTTTTGAATGAATGTTAGAGGTTGTTTGGAGGTCTCTAAAATAGGTCTGAATCTGCCCAATTTCGGGTAGTATTTCTTGGGACTGTTTTGGGGGTGGAAATAAACTTGCTAAAAAATGGTTTAGGGGTAAATTGAATTCTGAAATGTGATTATCATTTGTTTGATGGTTTAATAGATAAAATGGATGTATACTTATATGTTTAGAAGGTTGTCATTCGGTTAGTGTAACATACTCTAACCACCCTAGTAGGATTAGGTAACTTACCACAATTACAATCAATAATCCATTCAATTAAAGGTAGTGAGTTCAATTCGTTTTAAGCCTTTCTTGCACATTAAGTAACAATTAGAATAGGTGAGAATTCAATAGACAATGCATGATGCACCTACTAGATATATTAGGACCCATAATGCAATTAGTAATCATGAACAACACCATTTAGGACTTACTTATTCTTCAAGCAACCATTCGAATGGTTGGAGAACACAATAGGAATTCCAATGTTCAACGTAGCTATTATGCATACCAATAGGTGATTTACATCATTTACCTATGTGACAATAATCAAACATACATGCTTTCAATGTTATTTACATCATTCAACTAGCACAATAAATGACCAAAGTAGTCCATGTTTAAACATGAAGGTTACTACATTTACTTGTTGTTAACTAGCCAACTTCAATAGGTTTATTCAAACCATTACATGCATAAGCCAACCATGGGAATCTAACATTAGGCTAACAAGCATTCAAGTTCAATTATGTGTATACATACCCATACTAGCATACAATACTCTTTATATGTCATAGATAAAGTTAATATATACAAACCATTACCAAGTGATCATGAATATACATGCCTTAGGTGCCACCATCCTAGGAGAACTATAATAAGATGGAAACATACTCTTTCAAGCAAAATGTGACTTGTATGAGCCTAAACTTCAGGATAGGATCCAATATCAACCTGAATCGTAGTAAAGAGACTTGATTAAGCAAAGCTTAGTGAGTGAGTTCAAGTTACAAGGCAATCAATACAATAAGTCTCAACTACGAACCTTCTAATAGATGGTATGGTTCCCCCATCAATAAGGAGCCATTCGAATAACTATTTAAACAATACTAGATGCATTTGCTTAATTTTCAATCCAATATCAATACAAGGCTTGAAATTTAGACATGCTCAATCATCCAATTCGAATAACAATAAGCATAACATGTCATTTGAACACAATCAATGTCTCAAACTCAGGCAATCTAATATAAGCAATGTTCAAGCAATGTCTCAATATCAATAACTCATGGCATTCAATTTTCCTTTATTATCAATCAATGCAATTCAATGGAGCAATAGATTCAATGTACATGAGGTAAGAGTTCATTCTAAGTATAGCCTTGAGAATCGATTACTCAGTCTAGATACTCGAGTCCCCAACCAAAGTGTTACTAATAAAAATAATCAATATGGTACAAAGTGTCGGTCAAATATCTCCTACTGTCGCTGTAACAACCTAAAATTGGCATAGAAATGTTACCACTATCTAAACTATAGGCTAATTGAATTCATAAACTAATCAATTTAAAAGGATAATGAACATTGGCCATCCTTAAGATCAAATAAGTGAAATTGAGTCAAATTAAATTGAAATTAAAATTAGGAGGCATAAATAGAAGGATGGAAATGTGAACATGCAAAACTCCATAGATTGCATGTAAAATTTAATTATACGGAGGCCTTGACTCATGTTCTCATTGGATGAGAATATGTGCCAATTTGGAAGGTGACTCATGGCTTGGAGAAGGTATAATCTTGATTCTAACTTGTTATAGATTGTTTGAATATGCAAATTATGATGTTCTTGCTACCATGATGAAATTTGATGATTGCCATGTATGTTAGGGTCATGCTAGCTTCAGTTAGAACCTAGAAATTGAATGCTATTAACTAAATTGCTAATGAAATATATATGTGGTTGCTGGAAATTTGAGAAATATGAACATGATTGAAAACAGTCTTGATTAGGGACTATTTTGATATAGAAAATGTGTAAACATGTTAAATGAACATAGAACCCTATTTTGATCATGTTGCTAGGTAAAAATGAAGATTGAATTGAATAGATATTTTGCTGGAAAATGAGTACACCTAATTGAACTAGTTAAATTAGGTAACAGACTGCCTAGTTGATGAATTGGATGTGTAAATATGATCAAATAGATCAAATTAGGTTCAACATGATAATGCCTTATTTGAAGAACATTGCTAGGTGAATTATGATGACCTAGACACGTATGAACATGAACATGAATGGAATTTCCATGTTAGGACCTTGCTAAAATGAGTTAAGAAGCTAGAAATCCAACCTAGTGTAATCTGCCCAGAATGCTCTGTTCTGACAGTGACTTTCAAAAATCACTATAAATTGTATATAATGAATTTGAGGCTAAAATTTTATGGACAACACCTTGGTATGTCTAAATTCATTAGGAGAAAACATGACTAAACTCTGGGCTATATGCTGAATTCTAGAGAAGAAACACTAGGGACAGTGCAAATTGTCCAGTAAAGCAAAATGCCCTGTCTTTAAGCTAAAAACTATATTAATTGACAAAGAACTAAAATGCAAGCCTTATGTGGTCATAAATAAAATTTGTTAGCTTTCCAATGGTGTAAACCAATTAAAATTCCGATGTACGAAATGAAAGTTATGCATGATTTAGTGACTAGAGTGCAAGCAGCTTATCAGCAACTATATAGGCAAGTGCACACTATTTTGTGGCATTTTGTAAACTGTGTTGTAAATAGTTTTAGGCCTTCGATTATGCCTTGTTTTACATGAACTAGAATGTAGAAAAGTGTAGTTAAGTGTAATGGAAAATGTGTATGAGCATGCTGCCAAATTTGTGAATGTTGTATACTTGTAATCTTGTCTTGAATTGAATGACTTTGTGATCTTGTTTTGACATGTGTTTGTACTTGTAATGTGATAGAACCAGGAGTAAACTTGGTGGAAGAGGATAGAGTGGATCATACTAAAGCCAAGAACAAAGGAGTGTGGATCCAAGACTAGCTAGCTTGGAGTATTGTGAGTGCGGTTACCTCTAGGGTTAGGACTAGGTCCTAACCAATGTATTCTTGTTACATTCTTGAATTGTTAAATGAACCTAATCATGAACTTGACCTAATAAGGGAAGGATGACTAAAGTAATACATGAAACTTGATCCTAGCCTTGTTTACATGATCAATTCGAATGCTAAGTATGTTTTTATGGTATATTGGTACTTGTATGTGGTATGATACTTGTGATTGAATGCTAAAGAACATGCTTGAGATATCATCACATCTTGATGAAATGAAACATGAAACTACTTGACAAGTGAGCTATGGCTCAATGGCCTAAGGGCCTAATATGAAATGAACTTGCTTGACATGATCTTGATCTTGAAACACTTGAATAAATGGTAAATAAAACAACCTTGGTAGCTAGTTGGATTAGGTAGAAGGGCATGACTTAGAGTCTAGAGCTCATTGTGTAAGGTTGGACTACGGTCCAGGGCTAAGGCCCATATTTGGCGACAGACGAAGGGTACATATGTGGTATTTGGCGACAGTAGGAGGGTTGACCAGCAGTACGGTACATCTCGTGGTGGCAATTGGTTGGAGACTCGATTACCTATACAAACTAAGTACCAAGAGGGTTGTTTAATGAATAATAATTGTAATAACAATCCAATAACACATGATACTTGACTTGAAAGCACGACTCCTTGATTTCTTTTTTTGCAAGCATGATGAGCTTGATTTATGATATGAATTTCTTGATTCTTGTTCCTTGAATGGCCGAATGCTTGAATCCTTAATTAGGATTATCTTGATGCTTGATATCCTTAGCTAGGATAATCTTGATGCTTGAAAGCCTAGCTAAGATAACTCTAATGCTTGGAAGCCTTAGTTGTGTCTATACTTGATTTTAATGACACATGAAACTTGACATAACAAATGGTTAGACTTAGTACTACCTCACTAAGTACATTTTTGTACTTATCAGTCTTGTTTTCATTCTTCCCAACTACAGGATAAAAGGATTCAATCGTTGCTTAATCTTAAAGCCTGTTACCTTGAGCAAGAAGCAACTCACACAAGTTTGCCTAATTATGATTTCATACTTGTTTTGTATATCTCCTAGAATGTGGCACTAGATTGTTTAGAACGTAGATTGAACATGCATTTTGGTACATGTATATAATGTTCTTGATGGGCCTACTATGTCTCGATTTTGTATAACATTATGAAGTATGTAATGAACTTAAGTATCATGTAATTGAATGATGTTTTATGCGCAACTATTGAATTAATTCATGGAATGATCATATATTGATCTAGTTTGTTATGAATCAATTCGAAAGCCTTGTTATGTACATGGGTATGCATGAATTAAAAGTAGAATATGATGAACCATGTTGCTTTAGTTCCATTCGAATTGCCATGGAAAGTATATGATTCTCTTGTGTCTGTTCATGCCTTGATTATAAGTGTATTGTGTACTTGTTTGATGCATGGCGGAATGGTCTAGATCATTAGGAACTAGTTACATGCCTTGTAGTACGTATTTGGTGTCAAAGGCCGAATGTATGAGTTATTATATGGTTTGAATAGAACTAGTTTCATTCTATGGAATGTTTAGATAATCATGCTTAGTAAGTATAAGATTTAGATGTCTAAATGTATACAAACTATGGGACCTTAAATTGAAATGGAAGCATATTACATCTAGAGACATTCGAACCTAAGCTAAGGATCAATGAAGTGAATCAAATTGATAATGTAGTAACCTGTAGTGTAAGTATAAAAAGGAAACAACAACAATATGCCTAGTTCGAATACCTTTGATGATGTAAAGTTAAATGTGAATTGCTTATTTGATAAGTAAGTAAGTATGGTTGTTTGTATTGATTGCCTTGTTCATTGTATTGTATTGCCATCGCTTGCTTGTTAAGTAACGCTCTCGAGCCGGGTTCCTATTATCCCGAGTAGGGGGTGTTACAGTCACCAATGACCAATAACAATGCTTCCCTCCTACTGTCGCCAATTAAGGACCAATGTCGCGGACTGTAGTCCACCCGATAATGAGCTATATAGACTCTATGGCATGTCAACTATATCTATGACCGACTCGAGACCAAGGCTAACAATAGTTATCACTTTCATTCAATTTCAAGCGTGATTCGATTCAATGTGCACATTTAGTGCCAATATCCCCTTTCAGTCGAATAGGTTCAATACCAATCACAATACCAATTGCTCAATGATCAATATTTTACAATCAATGAATGCATATCTTTCAATAAGTCATTAGGTCAATAGATTGAGTTGCATTTACGTTAACAAGTAGCATGCTTTAATACAATGGAAATTAAATTAGCGCAGATCATGCTACAACAACCAATTTAATCAAGGAAGCATGCTTATCAATCAAGTAATCATTCAATTGCTTCAATCAAGTAAACACACCAATGTTCCTCAAAGGAACACTTACCTTACAATTCTTAAGAGCATGCGCACTATACCATTCTATCTAGAAATCAATAGGCAATATAAATCAAGACATACTTGGAAAGGTTACTGCCCTTTCAAAAACTTTAAACTACACTCACATGAATTTTTCGAGCTATTGTCGATCCTAGATTGAAATCCCTTTCCCTCTACTAGCTTGTTGATCTATCTGAGCCTATTTTTCCTCAATTTCCACTTGATCTATCATTACATATAATACATAGTATTAGGTAGAATCCAGCAACCATTTAAGTCATTATATGACTCTATACATTCAAGCATTCAATTCAAAACATCAAGACTATTGCTGCCTGACAGCATGTGCAGTACTTGCTTAATATATTCATATCTTTTATTCCGTACGTCAGAATTTCGAACAGTTTACACCGTTAGAAAGCTAACTTAATTGTCCTTCTAACCATGTTGGCCTTGCATTTTTATGATTGTGAATTAATATAGTTTTTTATTTAAAGTCAGACCAAATTATGCCATTGCACAGTTTGCACTATCCTTATAGATTAATCTCTACAAATTGTTTTATAACTCGGAATTCGATTCCCTTTGTTATATATGAAACTAGACATACTCATGATTCTGTACATATAATATTTACTCACTAATTTGGTCTATGTGATTTTCTACAAATTTTTAAACTCACTCCCCGAAACAGAGTCTTCTGGACAGATTTCCTTTAGCTAGATTCTAGCTTCATTAATCACTTAGACAAAGATTCTAACATGATTGTTCAACTTATATACTCATTCATACATGTCTAAGCCAGTCCAATTATGAGTCAAACCTATAAAAATAGGGCAATTGAACAATAGTGTCGAATTGATTCAATAAGACATCACATTACTAGAATTTCCAGCAATAAGAATTTAATTCACATATCAATCATCAATTCTAGTATTCATCTAAATTTTTCCAGCAACTAACATAATTGTTCATCATCAATTTGGTTAATGACAATATAAATTTCAAAAGTTGTTCGATTCATTCTAAACAATATATCATTTCATGGATTGATCAATCAACTGAACTTCTTAACTAATTCATGGCATCAATTCACTAACTAATCATCCAATTCATGTAATTCAAGCAAGAACTTAAAATCTACATGCATCGTTTGAATCTATAATGCATTAAGGGAGAGATTTTACCTTCCTTTCAAGATAATATGAATGCTAGCAACTCCAATTCTTCCAAATTTCAGGTTTGAATCTATGAACATGGAGTTTTCTCTCTCATTTCCTTTCTCCCTAATCTATTCATCAATTTGGCACTAAGGAGGAAGATGATAATGGATCATCAATTAACTCCTTCCAAAATGACTAATTTGCCATTGATTATCCACTAATTAATGGCATGTGTAGGGGCATTTAGGAATATAAGAATTTTGCATGCATGCATTCCTTCATTTTATTACCTGTTTCGGTTTGGTCACTTATAATTTAGGTTACTTTGCCCTTTAATCAGTCCTACAAATTCTCCATTATGGTCACATATAATTATAATTATCCAAGGTTGTAATAAAGTTTCATGCTAGCTCAAAATTTGGGGATGTCACAAATCCCTCCCCCTTAAGGAAATTCGTCCTCGAATTTACCTGAAGAAAATAAGTACGGGTATTGGTTTCTCATGGTAGATTCAGGCTCTCACGTAGCTTCTTTATTTCCATGATTCTTCCATAAGTCCTTAAGAAGGGAAATTGTTTTATTACGAAGCCTTCTGTCTTCGCGTCAAGGATTTGAATGGGCTCTTCTTCATAAGCTAGGTCCTGGTTCAATTCAACTTCATCTAGTTCAAGAATATGAGAAGGATCAGATCGATAGCTTCACAACATCGATACATGAAATACATTACGTATCCTGTTGAATTCATCTGGGAGGGCCAACTGATAAGCAACAAGGCCAATCCTTTTAATTATTTTGAAAGACCCTATGAACTGAGGACTGAGTTTTCCTCTCTTCCCAAATCTAAACACCTTCTTCCATGGAGATACCCTGAGAAACACTCTATCTCATACATTATGTTGAATATCTCTTCTTTTACGATCTGCTTAAGCTTTATGTCGATCGAAGGCTTCTTTCAACCAATTGCAAATGATTTGTACTTGTTCTTCTGTCTCTCGAAGCAATTGGGGTCCTAAAGCTTTGTTTTCCCCCAACTTTGACCAGCATATAGGAGTCTTACACTTTCTTTCGTAAAAGGCTTCAAAAAGAAGCCATTTGGATAAAAGATTGATAATTGTTATTATACGAGAATTCAGTTAGGGGTAAAGATTTCTCCCAATTCTTCCCAAAATCAATTATACAAGCTCGAAGCATGTCTTCTAAGACTTGTATAGTTCTTTCAGATTGGCCATCTAGCTGAGGATATAAGGCAGTACTAAGATTGGTCTTAGTTCCGAGAGCTTTCTGTAAGGATTGCTAGAACCTAGAAGTAAATCTAGAGTCTCGATCAGAGATTATCAACGTAGGTATGCCATGAAGCCTTATTATCTCCCAAATGCAAAGTTCAGCTATTTGCTCCAAACCCATGTTCATTCAAACAATAAGAAAGTGGGTTGAATTCGAAAACCTATCCACAATCACCCAAATTGCGTCATTTTTCTTCAGTGACAAGGGTAATCCACTAAAAAATCCATTTTTATCTGTTCCCACTTCCATTGTGGTATTTTGATAGGTTTTAATAATCCTGAAGGGACTTGATGTTATGCTTTTACCTTCTGACACACTAAGCATTTGGATATAAAATCTATAATAGCAGATTTCATCCCGGGCCACCAGTAAGGATCCTTCAAATCTTTGTACATCTTCACTGATCCAGGATGGATTGAGAATGAACTGTTGTGAGTTTCTTGCAAAATTTCTCTTCTCAAATTTAAATCATTACGAACACATACTCTATTTTGAAAATAGAGTAACCCATCTTCCTTTAAAGCAAATTCTGATTCGGCATTTCCTTTAAGCTTGAGCAAAATTTCTTGTAGTTCATGATCAGATTGTTGTAACAATCGAATTCTTGATATCACATATGATTGTATTCGAAATGAAGCCAAGAACCCTTGCTTCTTGCATATTCGAAGATAGGCATTGATAGAAGTTGAGACTACATAAATTAGCAAGGTGACTTTCAGTATGTGGTCATCAATATTTCGAATAGATGCTAAGGAAGAATGGTTTGACTGAACACTTACCATCAAAATGTTGGCGACTGGATGAATCAACCACATCATTGGCCTTGCCCAGGTGATAATCTATAATTAGATCATAGTCTTTGAGTAACTCAATCCATCTTCTTTGCCTAAGATTGAGCTCCTTTTGGGTTAGGAGGTATTTCAAGCTTTTATGATCAGTATAAAGATAACATTTTTCTCCATACAAGTAATGTCTCCATACTTTCAAGGCAAAGATTACCGCTGCTAGCTCGAGATCATAAGCTTTAATTTGATTGTACCTGCAATAACATCAGGCACCTCTTCATCATCACGGCCCTGAATATGATACACTCGAGAAGGGGTCTGAGACTCTTGATGTGTAAGAGTTGGAGCTTGGCCTCGAGTCTTTCTCAAGCTTCCTGACTGTACTTGTTTTGGCCCTTTTCTCCGAGGAGATGGAATTGGATTAGAGTTTGAAGCCACTCGAACTGAAAACTTGTTTATTTTCTTAGGGCAATGTCAGACAAAGTGTTCAAAGCTTCCACACTGGAAGCAAGCATTCGACTATTTCTTGCACTGGCCCGAATGGTAGTTCTGTCAGATATTACAATATCGAGTCTATAGGTCCTTGCTCGAATTCCCCGAGCTGTTGATTGAGATTGTTGGTGCAGAGGAATTGATTATTGTTTAAGGTTTCAGGATGATGTTACCCCTTGGAGAAGGAACGTAGCTTGAGTTGTTTCCTCATTGATTCTTTGATTTCTTGGAAGGCCATTGAAGCTTACTATCACCCCGGGATCTTTTGTCTTTCTTTGGATAGTTCTCCCTCCTTTTGTCAGCAGCCTTCATTCTAGACTCTATAGTAATCACCCGGTTCACCAAATCTTGAAAGTCGGTTATTCCGAGGGCTGTAAACATGGGGCTCAGTTTATCATTCAACCCTTCTATGAATATTCTGCATTTATCTTCCTCCTTTTTAATATATTCAAACCCATACTTGCAGTATTTGCAGAAGTCACTAACATATTTCTCTATAGGTTTACCACCTTGCTTTAGGTTCAAGAAACATCTTCTTCTTTCAGCTAATTACTGTTCACTTACGTACTTCTTCTGGAATTCCTTTCAGAAGAATTCCCAAGTAACCGAGTTTTCAAGAGCAATGAGGATTGTAGTTTCCCACCAATTTAGAGCTTCATCAGCAAGTAAAGCCACAACACACTCCAATTTACTTCCATCTGAACATTGAAGTTGTTTGGTTAAGATTCTGATAGTAGTCTCAAACCAGTATTCAGTAGCTTTCGAGTTCTCTTCATCAAATCCCGCAAATGTATAGGGTCGGTGCTGAGCCAATTTATCAATATGAGCTCGTGGTTGGACCACTGCAGGTGTAGGAGGATCATTTTGCTTCATGGTAGTAATGAATTGGTTAAACATCTTAGCCGTGCTGAGAAAACATTCCTTTTGAATCTGATTCACTTGAGGAGCTTCAGGCTGTGTTTCTACAAGCTTTTGAGGATCTCCTTGCTCCTAATTCAATCTAATACTTCCTTCTTCATTGGAGGAGCCAGCTGGGCTTTCTCTATCCTGGGCCAGATGTGTCTCAGACATATGAGAATAAATTCAAGGGGTATTAATTAAACAAGGTGACAAGCACAATTTAATTCAACTCCTAGGTGGCACCTAGACAACAAATGACATAACTTAAACTGGTTTAGTCCTAGGATCGACTAAACCTTAGCTCTGATTACCAAATTCGTAATACCCCCAAACTAGCCTAGAAGGTATTACCTACCTAGGAGTAGACAATCTAACTTATACCCTAAGTTAGAACTCAAGCCAAACTATTAAGCTTAACCAACATTACAATTCGATCAAGAAGAATTCAGCAAGGAAGATAAGATCACCAATTCATTCAAATGGAGGCTAGATAAACATGCGACATATAAATTAAGGTGTTAGCTAAAGATGAATGTAATGTGAATCGAATGGTTTAGGCCAAATTAACTTATACAAACTATTACAAACCAAGCAATCAAGTCAAACATTTTAAGGCCATATAGTAACTATTAGGATCCTACAATTTCATGGTAAGGCTTTAATCTATTATAACTTTCGCATAAGCATGGAGACCTAATACCTATGGTCATATAATCATCTACTCATACAATCATTTTTAGATTCGATTCTATATACATAATTAAGAAACAATACCATGTGGTCATCAAGCATTCGAAAGGAAGCTCCTAGAGTAAAACTACATCACTCGAAACATCCAATATAGCTATTCTAGCAAAATCAAATGATTAACAAGACATCAACCAAGATACCTGATATACAAGCCCTTGTTAGATTAATATTTACAACCCATCATTGTATACTCTAAAGAACATAAGCATAATATTCAAACTAGTGCCACCTTCTAGGAGTTATCTATTAACTATACAAAACATACATTTGAGCTTATAGTGACCTTGCTTTGGCTCCCCAAGCTTGAACTAACATTCGGCCTTTCCTGTAAAATAACAGGGTGAGCTATTAGAATGATAGTCTTGCAATTTAATCAAATAAGGAGTGTAAAAAACATAACTAACAGATTTTTTATTCAATTATTCCATATTAAGCAAATTCTTCATCGACTACACCAAATAATTAGAATTAGACATTTGGATAACATGCTCACAATACATCATTCAAAAAGCTCACACTAAGCTTGATTTAACTAGGTCCAACCATCATACTTCCAAGAAGTGCCACACATTAACAAGAAACCATTTTATGTTGTTTAATTAAGAACTTCATACAGTCCATAATCAAACTCTCTCAAGCAACCTTAGTTGTTAGACACAGCCTTGACTAGTTATTAGTCTAGAGGTTCGAAAATCAATTACAACATAACATGCAATGGCAGCTTAGTACCATCGAACCATATGACCCATTTCAAATCATTCAGGGGTACTTTAGTACCTATCAGGGGATCGTAGTCCAATTTTCAGGCTGAGCTCAGGGCTCTCTATTGGCATGCCAATCTAGCTAGAACTAAAACTAATCAAGGCTCTTACACCATTTTCATAGTTCAATATTCTCTTTAGTTACTTCAAGTACTTAATCACAAACTCAAGATGTCACTTAGAATACTCTAAGCAACCAATAATCATTCATACCTGAATATCATTACCTTACCAAGCATCAACAATCCCAAAGCGAGCATAGGCATTTAAGCCTCATGAAACAATCAAATAATTCAATCAATGAACAGTCTTTGTTAATTCGAAATACAAATTTCACTCACGGATACTCCAAACTATTCCTGATCACGAATCCCTACTTCTTTTTGCCTTTAGTCCCCTTGCTCGGTTCCTTTCTTGTCTATTTTAATAAAAATTCAATGATACATTAAAATCATTTCACACACAATGTTTTTAACTATCTATCAATTGCTTGTTCAAACAAGTATTTTAAGCTTAAATATTTTCAAATTTTACACACAATCTTCCAACCATAATATTCAAATCCAATTTAGCAATTTCTAACATAACACTTATCATAATCCAACAGAACAGTCCCCTCAATATATCCCATTCGAAACTGCCCCCTGCACTCACATACTCTCTAATTGTAATATCCTCAAAACTAGTATAAAAGAAGTTACTACAATGCCTTCATTTAATCCATAATTTGCCTTGTTTCAGGTAGTATTTCTTGGGATTGTTTTGGGGGTTGAAATTAACTTGCTAAAAAGTGGTTTAGGGCTAAATTGAATTCTAAAATGAGGTTATCATTTGTTAGATGGTTTAATAGATAAAATGGATGTATACTTGTATGTTTAGAAAGTTGTCATTTGGTTAGAGAGTGTGCGAGTGCATGGGGCAGTTTCGAATGGGCTGTATTGAGGGGACTCTTTTGTTGGATTACGATAAGTGTTATGTTAGAAATTGCTAAATTGGATTTGAATGTTATGGTTGAAAGATTGTGTGTAAACTTTGAAAAGATTCATGATTAAAATACTTGTTTGAACAAGCAATTGATAGATAGTTAAAAAGATTGACTGTGTATGAAATGATTTTAATGTATCACTAATTTTTTATTAAAATAGACAAGAAGGGAACCGAGCAAGGGAATGAAATGCATAAAAGAGTAGGGATTCACGATCAGGAATACATTGGAGTATCAGTGAGTGAAATTTGTACTTGTAATTAACATAGACTGTTCATTGATTGAATCATTTGATTGTTTCATGAGGCTTAAATTCCTATGCTCGCTTTGGGATTGCTGATGCTTGGTAAGGTAATGATATTCAGGTATGAATGATTATTGGTTGCTTAGAGTATTCCAAGTGACATCTTGAGTTTGTGATTAAGTACTTGAAGTAACTAAAGAGAATATTGAATTGTGAAAACGGTGTAAGAGCCTTGGTTAGTTTTTGTTCTAGCTAAATTGGCATGCCAATAGGGAGTCCTCAGCTCAGCCTGAAAATTGGACTATGGTCCCCTGATAGGTACTAAAGTACCCCTAAATGATTTGAAATGGGTCATATGATTCGATGGTACTAAGCTGCCATTGCCTGTTATTGTTGTAATTGATTTTCGAACCTCTAGATTAATAACTAGTCAAGGTCGTGTCTAACAACTAAGGTTGCTTGTGAGAGTTTGATTATGAAGTGCTTAATTAAACAACATAAAATGGTTGCTTGTTAATGTATGACACTTCTTGGAAGTATGTTGGTTTGACCTAGTTAAATCAAGCTTAGTGTGAGCTTCTTGAATGATGTATTGTGAGCATGTTATCCAAATGTCTAATGCTAATTATCTGGTGTAGTCGATGAACATTTTGCTTAATATGGAATAATTGAATAAGGAATCTGTTAGTTATGGTGTTTACACTCCTTATTTGATTAAATTGCAAGACTATCATTCTAATAGCTCACCCTGTTATTTTACAGGAAATGTCGAAAGTTAGTTCAAGCTTGGGGGGCCAAAGCAAGGTCACTATAAGCTCAAATGTATGTTTTGTATTGTTAATAGATAACTCTTAGATGGTGGCACTAGTTTGAATATTTTGCTTATGTTCTTTAGATTATACTATGATGGGTTGTAAATATTAATCTAACAAGGGCTTGTATATCAAGTATTTTGGTTGATGTCTTGTTAATTGGTTGATTTTGCTAGAACAGCTATGTTGGATGTTTCGAATGATGTAGTTTTACTCTAGGAGCTTGCTTTCGAATGCTTGATGACCACATGATATTGTTGCTTAATTATGTATGTAGAATCGAATCTAAAAATGACTGTATGAGTAGATGATTAAATGATCATAGGTATTAGGTCTCCATGCTTATGCGAAAGTTATAATAGATTAAAGCCTTACCATGAAATTGTAGGATCCTAATAGTTACTATATGACCTTAAAATGTTTGACTTGATTGCTTGGTTTGTAATAGTTTGTATAAGTGTATTTGGCCTAAAACATTCGTTTCATATTAGATTCATCTTTAGCTAACACCTTAATTTATATGTCACATGTTTACATAGCCTCCATTTGAATGAATAGATGATCTTAATCTTCCTTGCTGAATTATTCTTGATCGAATTGTAATGTTGGTTAAGCTTAATAGTTTGGTTCGAGTTCTAACTTGGGGTATAAGTTAGATTGTCTACTTCTAGTTAGGTAATACCTTTCCTAAACCAAGGAGGTACAATCTTTTCTTAGCACAATTTACCCAAGCTTTATGTTTACCCAGCCAATCTAAGCCTAGAAAGAGATCAAATTCAAATAAGGGTAAGGCTAAAAGATCTGCAGGGAAAGCAATTATTTGAATAAACAGAGGGTAGTTTCTACATATTCGAATCACTATCACCTTATCTCCAAGAGGATCAGCAGCAATTAAACTACTGTTCACAGGTTCAGATTTTACATCTCATTTCACTTGACCATAGGCCAATAGCCGATTCATTTAACAACCGTTCGAAGCTTTGCACATAATAAATCATCATATATTCATGTAATCAATCATTTCAGTTTGGACATGGCATTTATCAACCAATCATAATCATGAGCTAATTCGCATACATCTATATGTATCCATATACATTTCATGACACATTATTTTGTAAAATTCTTAACATGCTGCTAATTTCATAATTCAAAACATTTCTCGAGGAATTACTTACCTTGCCTCCAAGCTAGCATAAAATTATCATACATTGTTTACTCCCAAAGAAAATAAACAACTAGAAAGCAATGCTCGGAAGATTGTCTCTTTTCGAGACTTTAAACGTCACTCACAGTTATATTCCGAGCTACTGTTGATCCCGGATCACGATCCCTTTTTGTCTAACATCACCTTGGTCTAAACTAGTTCTTTTTTCCTCAAAATCCTTCCGATCTACCATGCCACAACATACATATATATATTATTAGTCACCTAATTCAATTCAGCAACCACAAATTACATACATTCAATATATATCAATTTGTGATTCTAAGACAGCTTTTAACTTTCTTTAAACTCAAATATGCCCATATTTTGTTTGTTGTTCAGAATATGCTATAAGCAGTTTATAATTCATTCCCCAAATTTGAAACAGGGCAGATTCATTAAATCTGTATTTTGCACAGCAAGCATTCCCTTAAAACAGTACACAATTACTCGAATAACACCATTTTTATTCAACCATTAAACATCAAAATTTTGGACAGAATCAAAACGTGTATATAAGGCAATTTAACACCTAAATTGTACACATTGATTCGAAGCCAATTTAGCAACGATTCCTAATATAAAACAGTCCCAAACTCGCAGTTTTTTACATCAATTCAGTCCCTAATTCATATACAACACATATGATAGTCCCAAACACATTTTCATATGTTACAACGCACCATGGCAGTCCCGGTTTGCACATTTACAACATTTTTCGTTCGATCTTAACCTTCCAGAGTACTTAGCTAACATTTATATAAGAGACTTAATCTAGTCATATAATCATAAAGTTATTCATGGAGTGCTTACTAATCGAGAATCCAATTCATCTACAACACTCGGCATAACATACATGAGTCATACTTATGAATTCGTCATTCTATGTTCTAAAATAAGAAAAGAGTAAGAATACTTACCCCTTTTCTTATGAAATTCATATTGTTATCCGAAAATTTGAGCTCCAATCTCAAAATCTCAAGAATTCCATGGCCATTCTCTTAACTCCCTCTCTCTCTCTAGATTTTGGTTCGGTCACTAGGGAGGAAGAAGGTGTTTTGTTTTTTTTTTCTTTTGGATTACCCCTTTGGTGATCGACCCCTCTCCCCTTGACTCCATGACCGTGTGACATATGTTCACACCCTTATTCTTTCTAAAATTTAACATGCAATTCTAAGGTTTTCACCCTTGTTCTGTTTAGTCCTCTCAAAAATGGTCACCGGTTCCTCAATCATTCTAATTTAGTCTCCACTTGTTTAAATTGTCTATATTGATTTTTAATCTTTAAAGCAATTTAGGCATAGACCAAATTAGCATACTTCAGTTAGAATTTAGGGTATTACAATTACCATATTTCTTAATATTACACTTATAAACTTTCTTGGATTCATTTTCCTCAACGGTTATTAATACACATTTTGCCTGACACTCCAACAATAAGCTTGTTATATTATAACTTGAGTTACTTAAAAAGTAGGCAAATGTGATAAATACATTTTTAAACAAGTTGCCTATGATAACCTCCAATTTTAATTATTTAACAAAAAAAACATAACATATGTATTTTCCGAATTTGACAGTATACCCAAAGGTCATACAATGATCCACAACTATACCTTATTAGACATAGATGTTACTTCCATGATCTATAATCATGTATCTTACTAAACTTACAAACTTTAATAGTTTCTCTTTAAAATAACTTATCATTAACTTGTTTTAGTTGATATGAATATACTATGTATGGATCACTTTTTAAAAATTCACTTTACTATACGAGTTACTTGGCTCATAAGGTTTCACTCATTTAGATATATCGATAGTACCAAGTTATGATTTAGTCCAATTAGAGTCAAGCTTCAAGGTTCGACTATGACACTCCAAGGTTTATAACAATCTTTAAATTTTCTTTTTGATTTGGAACCCTAAAGTAAGTTGGTTTAACTTAAACCAAAATTCATTTCGTACAAAAATCATACAACTAATTCATCCATCATTAACAACTTTATAGCCTATAATTCAAGAATCCATACAAACCAAGGAATAGCCTTCCCCTTTTTATCAAATAGTTATTATCTTAAGATTTATAAGCATCAATTAACATGTCTTAGATGTGAAGCATTTATCTTGATTACAACAGCTTAATTTTGTCTTTACACGGTTACTTGTTACGTAAGGTATTAGGAAAAATTTAATCATTTACTGCGAAGTTCCAATATTAACTTAGCATATCCACCAAAATTCAAGCTTAATACTTTGTAATTATAACTTTACTTATCTCACCCCACCTTGTTAAACATGTCATCTAACACCAGGGTTCATTTAACACTTGAGTTATCAATTTAACATTCCCTTTCCCCTCCAAGTTTTGATCTTAACCTATGTCTTTAGACAAAAGATAAACCATGAATCATGAAAAATACAAAGAGACATACGTACACATACCCATGTAAGCATTGATATAAGCATGACATATACATATCCTAATAGCATCTATTTAATCATAACATGTACATAACCACATATCATCCATTTAAGCATAACAATTACTTATTCCCTTAAGTATTCCGATAATTTGAGTACGAACGTACTCACATAAGAAATTGAGAAAGCGCATTATATGCATGCTCACATAATAGTTCGAATAAGCATATAAATAACATTTTAAACTTCCCAATTGAAGCTTAATAATTAACATAAGACATCACTATAACTTATTGAATTAACTTATAATTTTCATTGTTTCTCCTTTAAACCAAGCATCTAGTAGAATATAAACAACCATAGATCATTTGTTAGGTAAGGCATCAAGTAGTTATTTAAATTATTTACACTTCCTTTTAATTGTCTTTTAACTTAGCCTTCAAAATCGAATGTACAGTCTAGGTACACAAATCCACAACTAACTTTCGCCCATAAAAACCAAATGGTACTCGCAGTACCAGTCAATCCCTCCTACTGTCGCCAAGTGACAACACAACTTCCCTCCTACTGTCGCCAAATAGGGACCATTGTCCCGGACCGTAGTCCACCCCGACACTGAGCTCTATGGACTCTATGGCATGCCAACTATATCTAAGACTAACTCGAGACCAAAGCTTTCATATTTATCATCTTTATCCAAAATCAATCGAGCACAACTCTTTATCATGATATCATATCATTCATCTTATTACCCATTTTAAATTGGGCATATTTTCACCACTTGTGAACTTTTTATTGGAGAAAGAACATTGCTTTAAAGTCTTATTATATGCCACCAAGGCTTATTAAACACATGTATTCAATTTATCATATTTTTGAATGAGCATAGCTCCAAATATAGAAGTGCGATCGATATGATTTATGGTTCAACATAACCATGTTTCCAATTATGAATGACCTTCATACATAGCAAACATTTCAAAGAATTTTCACCACATTCAACCACATATACATAAAGCTTTCAAATTAGCAACCATTCCATAATAGTAATCAAATATATTCCTTCTTAGGTAACTTTTGTACTAATAAGCATTTCAAAGCTTAGTCAAACATATCCAATTATAATTAGCTTATAACCGAGTTCTCACCTTGTATTCCAAGCTTAGCCTTATGAATATATATATATTCATCTTAATTTGTGAATAAAATTAAAAGAAACAAGGAAACTACTCGAGATAGTTTCAATCTATCCCGAGACTTTAAACTACACTTACCTCTTATCCCGAAGTTATGAGATACCTGAATCCTTAACCACAACTCGCTACTTATCCAATTCCTTCCTAGCTTCTTCTTGGTCTAAATATAAAAAGAATATAACTATATATATATATATATATATATATATATATATATATTAGAATCAATTCCATCCTTCAAACATGCACCAAATAAAGCAGTTCACATTCATAAACATTAAATCATTCAAATATGTTCAATTAAACATATATACATACAATTCACCTAATAAGTCCATTGTAACACCCCTAAAGCTGGCTTAGTAGAATGTTACCAAAATAGTATTTCTTGAACATCCAATTTCTTGTGTATTCCTAAAACAATTAATGGTCTAGGACCTTATCGAAAGAATAAGGGAATTTAGAGTCACAATTTGAAAACCAAATGAAAAAGGACTCTAAAGAATTTGTGACAAAGGTTGTGATTTGCATGTAAATATTTTATAAATAGGAGGCCTTATACACTTGTCATGTGATTTTGAAATTTGTGTAGGGGGAATTGAGGAGGGGACGGCATTTGGGAAGGAGAACATGCAAAAGGTTTGCTCAAACTTCATCTTCCCTACCAAATGACCAAACCCAAGGGCTAGAGAGAGAGGAGGATAGATTTCAAGCTTTAAGCTTTAAGCTTTTCCATTTCTCATACTTTTGATCGGATAGCTTAAGGAATAGGTAAGCCTAAATTTCCTTTCATTAAGCTAGTTCTAGCTAGAAAAATTTGTTGGAATTTTCGCATGTATATGTGTTCTTTGAGTTATGGAAACTATAAATTTATGTTAGATGATTTCATGGTGAACATTCATGGATTGTTTCATATGTGTGTTAATTCGAATGTCATTCTTTTGTTGAGGCTTTGATTGTGGTTCTATGCTTGATTTTGATATGGAATTTGGATAGTAATGTTTGTTAATGACATAATCTTTAATTGTACTACGTGTGTATTTTCAAGAGTTCGAGACCGGGACAGCTACGAGTGCGATTAAGGGCTATTTCAATAAGCAAATGGATATACTTATATGTTCCTTAAAATTTGGCAATTCTGTTTATAATTAAGGTGAAACGGGGCTGATTTTGTGTTTGAGAAACATGGAAAAATTGTCTTAGAACTTAGAGGGCTGTTTTAAATAAGAAAATGCATGTGGGAAACAGTTTTAAAAGGAATAAAAAAATGCAAATTATGAATGTATTGAAACCGGGCAGAACTGCTTGTTTAGAAGCTATAATTGGATTGTTTTGTATAAATTCTATGTGTCAAATGTTGAATTGAAGTGTTTATATATATATATATATATGTGTTAGAGGTAGTTATGTCAAAATGATGTACATTAAAGGATTGTTTTCATAAGAACAAGGTTCTACTTTGGTGCAAATGATTTATGGACATTAAGGTTGCCCTGTTTTATGTAATATACATGTAGTTTAATTGCTATAAACACGAATAAATGTGCAGAAACAGTTTTGAGAAATCATAGAAGTGCATAGATGCATGTAAGGTTATTTTGTGAATGTATGAATGAATGTTGGGACTGTATGTAATCATATGTGTGTCGGTAAATTGTCTTTTTTTATGAAAGTGAGAATCAATAATACTTTTTAATGATAATTGAACTCTTATTATAATTAGACAAGGAAGGGATTGATCAAGAGGGGCATAGAGTAGATCCAGTTGGAGAAAGACAGAAGGGAATTGTAATCCGGAATCAAGATTAGCTCGGAAAGACCAGTGAGTGTAGCTAAAGTCTTGGGATAGAGTCTCGGGATAGCTATGTATTTGTTTTAATTACATCCTATTTACTTACTATCTAAATCTGGCGTGTGCTTAAGCTTGGAGGAGGGGTAAGTACTTCCATGAGAACATCTTATGACTTGCTTGATGAGAGTATGCATATGAGGTACTAAGTTTGACCAAACATTGTATATAAATGTTGAAATCTTGAATAATTGAGAAATAAACTTATAAACTTGGAGCTATGCTCACGTTGATATGGAAATGATGACTTACTGTAAGAAGGTTAAGCCTTGGTTTAGGTCAGTCTTAGGTACAATTGGCATGTCGTAGAGTCTATAAAGTTCCCTGTTTGGACTACGGTCCCCTGTTTGGACTACGGTCCCCTGTGTGATGGCCGACGTCACTGGATTTGTGTATCTAGATTGATTGTAAATCAAGGCTATGTACATATAAAAATATGAAATTGTAATGTCTAATCCTATAATATGAAGTTGTGTATTGATTACTTGATGCCTAAGAAATTTATGCTCTACATAGTATGTGATAACCAAATGCCTTACATTACTTGTTATGTACCTTTCATTTTATTCTTATCTACCTCACTAGGTAAAATTTTTACTTACCTATCTCCCTTCTCATCGTTTTGTTCAAGGTTGATTACCGTTCATTTTGAGCTTAGAAAGTTGGACAAAGATCACAAGTGGTTTTAGAGTATGTTTTGTAAACTTTTAATAAACTCCTAATAGGTGGCATCATATTCTAAGGCATGTAGTTAATATTCCCAACCTTGATATGTGAGTTCGATGCTCGTGTAAGTAGTTCAGGTACATATATGTACCAATTTAACTTATAAGGGATTTATGTAAATTGTAACACCCCTAAATAAGGCTTAGAATGTTACCACTATTTAGAATTCCTAAATAGTTAAATAATCTTGAATTAAGTAAAGTCAACTGAGAATTGTAATATCCTAAATCTTAGCCAAGAAGAATTGAAACCAATTGCTTAAGTTGATAGCTTAATTGAACCTAGAATTTAAGCTAAATTGATTAGTCAAGGATCTAATTGAAAGACTAAATGAAATAAGAGACCAATTTAGAAGGACTTGATCGATAACATGAAAAATATGGGGAATGCATGATAAATTTCTCATTTTCCTTAATTGCCCTTGATTAAAATTAAGATTTGAGACTAATTAAGGGTGATGGTAATTGTCTAAATCCACTAAATGGATTAAACATAGTCATCATCTTCTTCATTCTCCTAGTTGCCGAATTTGAAGAGGAAAGTTAGGGAGAGAGGGTTATTGTGAGAAAAAGCTTGAATCTATGGTGTCAAAGTTGAAATTGAGCTAAATTCAACTTGGTGGCAGCATTACTAAGGTAAATTCATGTTGTCCAAACTGATTCATGCTTTAAATTCTGATTTAAAAGATGTATAATGCATAGTTGAGTTGTTAGGTTGTTAGAAATGAAGAGAATGATGAAATTGAACTTGTATATATCATGGATAACTTGAATTAGAGTGGAATTTATGTGTAAGTGATGGTGTAACAAAATTAGGTTGCTGGAAAATTGAAATGAAATGTTGTTGTAAGAATTGAATTGTTAGAACATGTAATTGAGCTATGGAACTAATGAATTGAATATGATCATGATTAGGTAATGTAATTAAGGTGTTAAACAAGCTAAATTGTTAGTAACCAATGCTGGAAAAGAAAGATAAAAGTATGAACAAAGTCATATAGCCTAGAAACTGTTTTAGTAAGAACAAATTGTGTAAACATGCAAAATTAAGCAACTTAACCAACTTACTCTGTTTTGGCTGCCCTGAAAAATGAATTAACATTGACTAAACATATTTAGGATTTCATATGAAATGAATTATAGGGCCAAAACATTGATTAAAATGAATTTAAGGAATTAATATGTTAAAAGGTGCAATCTGCCCAGAATTGCTCTATTATGGGCAGTACCTTTGAAAATTCACCAAAATTTGTATAGATCAAATTCAGGGTTGAAATTTTAGTGACATGATCCTTAGTATTTCTAATTTCTCTAGGTGAAAACATAACTGAAATATGGGTCCTATGCTGGAAACTATAATTAGAAATAGCTGGATAGTGCAAACTGTCCAAACAGTATAAATGCCCTGTCTTTGAACAAAAACTGTATTAATTGGATAATAACAAAAATGCAAGCCTTATATGGTCATAAAGAAAATTTGTTAGCTTTCCAACGATGTAAATTAATCAAAATTCTGACGTACGGATTAAAAGATATGATCATTTAAAGGGACAGTGTGCAAACTGCCAGGCAACAGTGTCCTGGGCAGTTTGGGACTGTTTTTACACCTAGATGCAAACTGTTTCCAAAACAGTTTTGAGACATTGTAATCTGTCCAGTTATATCCTAAAATAAGGTAATAACAATATAGAGATGAACAAGTAAGAAATGCATAAAAACAGTAGCTAAATGCTAGGTACAAATGTGGTAACATTGTTACTATATATGTGTGACATTATGTGCATGTTTTGATGAATTGTATGTGTTATGCTTGCTAGACCAAGGGCATCAAGTTTTGGAAGAGGAAGAAAAGAGTGAACATCCCAAAGCAAGAGGCAAAGGGATTTGGATACAAGACAAGTGATTAGCTAGGAGTATTGTGAGTGTAACAAGCCTTAGGGTTAGGACTTAGGTCCTAACCAATCTTACTATTGTGTTAATTCAATGACATTGCCATGTAACATGACCTAATATATATTTGGCTAATTAAGGGAAGAATGATATCAATGACAACTTGTTTGATTCCATGTTCTACTTGTTTACTTGATTGTTAAGTAAATGAAATGAAATGCTTGACATGTTGCATTGCTTATGCCAAAGGTAAGAAATGGCATGCTTGCTTGCAGAATATGGTACGCACATTGCATACATATGAATGTGTTTGTGATTGATATGCATGAATGGTTTGAAATGAAATGAACAATGGTACTATCTTGTGTGCATGGCATTTGAATGGCATGGATAAATTTGTCTTGGGAGTTAAGACTCCATAAGCCTAAGGGCTTGGCCTTTGAATGGCATAAGTATGTATTGCTTAATGAATTGAATAAAGCTTGAATAAATTTATAATCAACCACCTTGGTAGCTAGTTTGGATAGATAGGAGGGCATGCCTTAGAATCTAGAGCTCATATTGGCACGACGGTGCATTTTGGCACTACGGTGCATATTGGCACGACGGTGCATATTGGCACTATGGTGCATTTTGGCACTACGGTGCATATTGGCACTTCAGTGCATATTGTTGAAGATTTGATTATCTAGTGCACTAAATACCAAGGGTGTTATAAGATTAATTAATAACTTAAAATGAACATTGTTTATCTTGGATGTGTGATGTGAACATTACTTGTTTTGTAAGATTCTTGAATGAACATCCTCGCTTTGAAAGATAACACATGAATGATTGTATAACTAGTTACTTATCATGAAAGAAATGCATGGATGAAGTTTATTGTGTAAGAATGCCAACTTGGTGTTTTTGATTGCTTGTCTCCTAAGCAATAAATCGAATAGCATGATATGTATAAATGATGGATGTTGCTGTGTTGATTGTGTGATATGTGAAGCTTGCCTATGTTTACCCCATGCATTTTGATTGGTACATGACATGTAGTGATGATTTCGATTCTTTGAAATACTTGGTACTTGGTGTTATTGTGCATATGTAATGTTTTTATTGGGCCTATCATGTAACCAACCTTGATGCTTTAAACTATGTATATGAATTATGTTGATTGTATATAATAAGTAAGATGTTGCGCAAATTGTGAAAGTAATCTAATGGTTGATGAAACCTTGTATAATTCGAATGCTAGATCAAAATTGTATGATCATGCATTTGTTCTTGTGGCCATTGGTATGATTCGACAATGCTTGGATTGGAGCTAAGGTATGTACAAGCAGGCATTAACAATGTTACTAGCTAAGGATGCATAAATAGTATGACTTGTTTGAAAAAAAAACAAATGAAATGTGTTAAGTGATCACCTTATTGTTCGAATAGGGTATATAAACATGTAATAAGAATGTAGGTTGGGTCATGTCTAATAGAAACCTATTGTGAAGTATGCCATACTTGTCATTGTTATTCGAATGGTGTAGGTATATTGAAATGGAATGGCAAATGGTAATATGATAATGGTAACTTAGGATATAAGTATGAAGTAAAATAAATTAGTACCTAAATTGGCATGTTAAGTGTGTTTGTTTTGATTAATGTGGATTACTTGTATGTCTTGTATGTTGTGTTTAGGTTACTTGTGTCTCAAGTTATGTATATCGAGGTTACTTGTTCGACAAGTAACCTATCTCTTGCTTTGTTCTCGCTTTGGTAACGCTCCTAAACTGGATTACGGCTAACTTGGGGATAGGGTATTACATTTATTGGTAATTAGAGCTTTTTAGTCGGTTCTAGGACTAAACTAAGCTCACTTGCATCATATAGGATATTGTGCCACCTAGGAGACTTGATATAAGCTTATATTATTGCTTAAATGTGAAAACTAAAACTCTTATTGTTCTGATTGAACTAGAATGTCAGAAAATAGACTTGCTCGGGATGACGAGAGTCCCGTAAGCTCCTCTAATGAAGGATATAATGTGAGGATGGAGCAGAATCCTCCTCAACAACAAGCTCAACATCGAGCTCAAGTTGCTGCTCAACAGAAAGCTCATGCTATCAATCTTGTGCAGCAATAATGTCTTCTAAGTATGGAGGAGATGTTCAATCATCTTGTAACTGCCTTAAAACAAGATCATCCTATTGCTCCTACTATTGTTGTGCCAAACCGAGCCCCTATTGACAAGTTGGCTCAGCATCGGGCCTATACCTTCACTGGCACCATGAGGCTAATCCTGAAGTAGCCGAGTACTGGTTAGAAGCCACTACTCGTATTCTGACTAAATAATTGCCATGTCCTGATGAGCATAAACTCGAGTGTACCATCGCTCTGTTAGCAGACGAAGCATTGAGCTGGTGGGAGACCATTGCCCTGACTGCTCCTGCAGAGTCTATCACTTGGAAGTTCTTCCTCGATGAGTTCAAGAAGAAATATATCAGTAAACAATATCTGGCCGAGCGCCGAAAGTGATTCTTGTATCTTAAACAAGCGGGCTGACCTATCGAGCAATACGTGAATGACTTTTGCAAATATTGCAAGTATGGGTCCGAATATATCAAAACTGAGGCTGACAAGTGCCGAATGTTCATCGACGGGCTAAATGATGAATTAAACCATATATTCACTGCTCTCGGTATCACCGACTTCCAAAATTTGGTAAATCGGGCCATTGCTACTGAGGCGAAGATGAAAGCCTCTGAAAGACGCAAGAGCGGACACTCTTGGAAGGACAAACGACCCAGGAACGATGACAAATGCTACTGAACCGGATTACGGCTAACCCAAGGATGGAGTGTTACATAAATATTTTGTAGTTAACATTTATGCTATGCATTTATATATATATATATATATAACTAATTATACAAATGGATCCTTTCGAATGGAAAGTTGAATGGATGAGTTGATGCATTGTTTTGATGTCAATCCTTGGTTAAAAAGACTATATGCATAGATTGTAATGTTGACATAATGAGGTTTTTGTCTAGCTATGAATGGATTTTATCCTAGGACCGTTGTTATAAGTGGTATAAGAACCAAAATGCCTAAGATGATCATTCCTAATATGTTAGTTTGAATCATCTCCTTCACCTAGCATGATTGTATTTGTTTTAAGAGCATGTTGTTGTGAACTTGCGTGCTTTCGTGTCATATGTTTGATCATAGCTTGCGTGATTGTTATCCTTAATGACCATCTCTCCTAATAATCCTTGCTTATTCTTGATATGTGGCCTCCTTATTCACTTGTGTTTAGGATATGTTATTTGAGTAAACCTCCTTACCTCAGAAATTTTGCTTGTTAGTCTAGAGGGGTCTTACATCCACCAATCTTGTACACATTAATTAACATTACAAAACAACCCAAATTTAAGAATGTATACACTTAGATGCAATAAACAACCTCTGTACTTCTAGCATACCAAAACAACCCATTTTTAGCCAATCAAGACTGCATTTTCGACTTTAAAAACTACATTATTAAAACCTTTCAAACATGCATCCTAAACTTTCAAACATGCAAAATAATCCATTATTCTTATATGTACCTTATTGCATAATTAAAAAAGTCCATTTGTGTTTTCAATTATGCTAATAACCATATTTTTATATACATATTTCTCAAAACAGTCCATTGCCTGAAAAACGGCTCTTTTGAGTATTCAATAAGCATCTCCTTTAATTAATAGTTTAAAGTAGGACATTTTTATATACATACTTTGCCTAATGAGGTAGTCACAACTAAACACTTTATATATGAAATGCATTCCAAATCATATCTTGACAATAACAATGCAATGAATTAATAGTAGCAATGCAATGATCATGTTAAATAGCAATAAGTCTATATTTCAATATTAACCCTTGGATCGATTCGGGTAGTGGATACATGAATTCCTACGCCTCGCCAAATCAATGAATTGTCTAGCTCCTCTGCCTCACAAAATCATTATAGGTCGTAGTCCACTTGTACACTGAGCTCATGAATTCTATGACATGCCAACTGTATCTAATGTCCTTTCAAATCCAAGGTCCGGTGACAACATCAATGATTGGGGTTCGGTAACAATATTAATATTCAATGTTCTTATCAATAAGCAATGAGTCAATATCAATGTTCAATAACAATACCAATGGCAATGACAATGTCCAATGATTTCGATGACAGTAGCAATGATCAATGTTTCACTAACAATGTTTCGATAACAATAACTATGTCGATATTAATACTTGGTGACAATAGCTATAACACTAGCAATGACAATGTCCTATGATCAATGTTCAATGCTCCTATGTTTCAATGGAAGTAACGATGGTGAAATCAATAACAACGATCGATGACAATGACTTTGACAATATCAATGTTTGATTTTCAATACAATATCTTACCTCTACTTACCAATGGAATCCACTAAGTGATTCGATGCAATATTCCTTAGCGATCATGTTAGCAATGCCATAATCAATGTGAATGGATTCAGGAAAGGCACCTAGCCTAATCTTGAGACTACGACCACACTCACCTTGATAATCCGATGCTTCTACGGATCATGGATAACAAATCTTTTGTTCCTAGCTTTGTTGGTTAAGATGGATGGTCTTTCTCCACTTCTTGAGATAGGTTAACAATAGGAAATCGTTAGAATCACCAATAAGATATCAAAATCAATATAACGATATCAAAATCAATATCGAAGCTTAAAATAGCTATTAGCTATCAAATTCCATGGATGACTAAAACCCTAACTTAAGATTAAGCTTGTTTATCCATGGATTTCACTGATTACTTGGGGATTATAGCTTACCCGATCAATAGCAACAATTCAATATCGATAAACCAAAGAAATCTCAAGCTTTTCCAACCTCAACAATGGAGGTGCTTGCTTGGAGGAAGATGATGAAGACAAAGGAGGTGTTTGCTTCATTTGGTAATTGGTAAGGCTAAATTGGCTATCCACTGTCTTCTTTTTATTAACAAAGGTTTCCTTCTATTGAAGGAATTGTTTCCTGATCACCTACGTAGGTGGTGATTTCAATTGAGGAGGGGCTAATCGCAAGGTTAGTTCCTCAACTCTCAATTCTCTTTACTTGTACCCCAAAATTTCAATTTCTAAAATATAGTCACAAAAAGATTTTCAATACATTCAATAAGGTCCATATTCAAGAGTTCATCTCAATTGGAGTCCAATATCGATACAATTGACCTTGCGGTTAAAGTTAATACAATATTTGGACCTTTTTGATGTAGGGTTTCTGATCGCTGAAACCCAATTCCGGCTAGACCAATTTTGTAACACCCTAAACCCTAGGAAGGTTACCACTATCTAAGCTATATGCTAATTGAATTATGTGCTAATCAAATTAAAGAATAAAGAACATTAGCTAACAAATAACTAAAGAACTAAAATGTTATAGCCAACAAGTTAGAGTGCCAAATTAAAAGGACCATCTTGAATATTAGGCAAAACTTAAGCATTGCATGGTGGAATTAAAATGGTTAATGGACCTTACACATGTCCTTCTCCCCTTGAAACAATCAGCCACTATAGGAGGAAGACTTCATCTTCTTCATTTGGTCATAGCCGAATTTTTGAGAGAGAAAGGAGGAGACAAAGCTTCATAGACCATCTTCAATTCATGTTTCTTGATTGAGCTTTGATCAAATGAGCTTAGGAGAAGGTAAAATGCTTGATTTCCTCACTTCAATTACATGCTTGAATCTTGAATTAGTGATGTTCTTGTTGCCTAATTTGAATAGGATAATTGTTATGCATGTTAAGATGATGTTAGCTTCTAATGGTATTTGAAATTGTGAGTGTTAGTAGTCAAATTGCTAAGGAGGATGTGTATGGTTGCTGGAAATTGAGAATAGGGATTATGGTTGAAACTAGTTTTGATTAGGGACTATTTTGCTAGGTGAGAATGTGTAAACATACTAATTGTATATAATGCCCTGTTTTGATCACATTGCTAGATGAATTGAGACTTGAATAGAGTAAATAGCTTGCTGGAAAATGAATGCATATAATTGGATTAGTTAAAGCTAGGTAATGGACTGCTCAAATGGTGAATTAGAGGAATGTTGTTGATCAAATGGATCAAATTAAACATAGCACTATAATTCCCTGTTATAATCACATTGATAGGTGAATTAGAATGACCTAGACATGTAAGAACATGTAAATAAGTTGAATTATAATGTTAGAATCTTGTTTAGATGAATTATGAAGCTAGAAGCCTAACCTAGTGTAATTTGCCCATAATACTCTGTTATGGGCAGTGACTTTGAAAAATCACCATAAATTGTATAAATGGAATTTAAGGCTAAAATTTTTATGGACAATGCCTTAACATCTCTAAATTCATTAGGGGAAAATAGAACTGAATTCTGGATTGTAGAGAAGAAATTCTAGGGACAGTGCAAACTGTCCAGTATTGTAAATTGCCCTGACTTTAAGTTAAAAACTGTATTAATTGGTAAATGATTAAAATTCAATACCTATACTGTTAGAAAGACAATTAATTTAGCTTTTCAATGGTGTAAACTAATTGAAATTCCAAAATACGGAATGAAAGTTAAGCATGTTTAAGTGAGTAGAGTACATGATGCTTGGTAGCAACAATTTAGGTAAATATGGCAATTTTGTAAACTGTTTTGCAAACAGTTTTGGGACAGTTTAATTGCTGCCCTGTTTTGCCTTAATATGGAATGTAGGCAGTTTAGTAATGTGTATTAAGGTGTGTATATGAATATGCTATATGTTTTGTATATATAATGTATTAACCTTGCTACTATGTTGAATGATTTTGTGATTATATGTTTTGACCTTGTTCTATCTATGTGGTTTATTAGAGCAAGGAGAGGACTTTGGAGAAGGATCTAAAGTCGAGCATTCAAGGGAGAAGCAAAAAGGAATAGTCTTTCAAGAATAGCTAGCTTGGGGAGTATTGTGAGTGTAGTTTATTCTAGAGTTAGGACTAGGTCCTAACAAAAGCAAGCATGTCTAAATTCTTGTATTGCGAAAATTGACTTAATATGATCTTGATCTAATAAGGGAAGTATGAAATAAGATTATACATGAAACTTGACTACATCCTTGAAGTGTTGTATAAATAGAATGCTAGCATGTACATGTGGTAACATTGACGCTTGTAAGCATGACACGGTATTGTGATCAATTGCTCAAACTTAATGCTTGAAATGCTAGCCTAGATGATGCAATGAACACTTGAAATGAAGAGTTATGGCTCTAATGGCCTAAGGGCTTAATGCATGTAAAAACTTGCCATGCAATACTCGAAATGACTCTTGAAATAAAGATAATGCTTGACATGAACTTGTACACTTGAATGATACATGATCTTGAACTTGAAAAAAAAAAGCTTGAAAATCCTTGAGTAAATGAAGTGTAATCAAACAACCTTGGTTGCTAGTTGAATAGGTAGAAGGGCATGCCTTAGAGTTTAGAGCTCATTGTGTCAGGGTGGACTACGGACCAGGGCTAAGGACCCTAATTGGCGACAGACGGAGGGTACATATGTGGTCTTTGGCAACAGTAGGAGGGTTGACCAGTACTACGGTACATCTTGTGGCGACAGTTGGTTGGAAACTCGATTACCTAGACAAACTATGAACCAAGGATTGTGATAAAAGATAATAAATGAGCTAATAAGTATGAATTGCTTGATTACTTGTCATGTAAGCATTAATTGCTTGATTACTTGTCATGTAAGCACAAATTGCTTGATTACTTGTTATGTAAGCATGAATTATTGTCTCTTGCTTCTTATACTATTCGAATGCCTTGCAATCCTTAGCTAGGACCATTTTTTTCTAATTGACACTTAACTTGATATAACAATTGGTCAGAACTAGCAACTACCTCACTAAGTACATTATTGTACTTATCACTCTTGTTTTCATTCTTCCCAACTACAGGATAAATGATTCAATTGTTGTTGATCTTGAAGCCGATTTCTTGAGCTCGAAGCAAGACACAAGCATAGCTAAAGTATGGTTCATACTTGTTTTGTATTTCTCCTAGTTGGTGGGACCTAGACACATATATGTAGCTAGAACAAGACCATGCATCTTGTTTGTTTTGGGAGGATTTTATATATGCTTGAACATGGCTACTTGATGTTTTGAATGCTTGTATATATGTGTTCTTGAATGGGCCTATTATGTTATGAACTTGGTTGACAATGTGAAACAAGTTTGTATTGAACTCAAATTATATGTAATGTATAAGTAGTTGTTGCACATATATGAATATATATGTGGAATGTTCAAGTGATTGATCTAGCTTATATTGCCATTCGAATGCCTTGTGGAATGATATAGTCTTGTGTGAATATACCTTGATGTAGGTGTTGTTATGTGTTTGTATGGTGAATGGCGAATGGTATAGTTGTTTGGAAACAAGTTACATGCAATTGTATGTTCAAATAATCATGCTTAGTAAATTTAGGTATGAGATGTTATATGTATCAATCTAAGGAACATTGAAATGAAATGGAAGTATGTTTGCACACTTAGGCTATTTGAATTATGGTTGTATTATGATGTTAATTGAATTGTTTGGTAACTTATGATGTCTTGAAATCAAATGTGAGATTGCTTGCATGTTAAGTTATGAATGCTTGGTTGCTTTCTAGTTAAGTAACTCATCTAATAGGGATGAGTTAGTATATTCTTGCCTTGTTCTTGCTTGTAATGTAATGTGCTCGCTTAGTAACGCTCCCGAGCTGGTTTGCTACTAACCCGGGCTAGGGGCTGTTACAAGTTTTTGGGATGTTACAAAACATATTTGTTTATATGTCAAACATTCCCCAAATTCATGTACATACTTGTATATGATCAAAACAATCCAAACATGTTTGTTTATATGCCAAACAGTCCCCAAATTCATGTACATACTTGTATATGTTCAAAACAGTCCAAACATGTTTGTTTATACAAATCATATATGTGTTAAGATATTCAAGCAATGCATGTATATATATATATACATACAGGTAATAAGCAAAGCATTTTCATAAATATATACACAAGAGTATCCAATTAGATCATATAAACACATAAGCATTCAATTTATCATATCTATTCACCCAAATAGATACCCAATAATCAATAGGAAATATATTACTTGCTATGCAAGATGTTACAATAATTCATTGATTTAACGTATGAACTTTCTCAGTTCCTTTTTAATATAGCCTATTTACACATAGGTTACTCGACACTCAAGTTATCAACATAGTATATCGTAACATGAGTGTCTTGACAATTAATATATGAGCATGGTTTATTATAATCATGAGTTTCTTGTCATTTAAGACATTAACATAACATATCATATTCATGAGTTATTAAGTACATAAGGCATCAAACATAACATAGCAAAGGCATGTAATATTTTTCTCATAAGTTATTAAGACAATTTATTAGTTAGAACTTGCCAATTTCATTGTTTGTCATTAACATAGCCTTGAGAATCAAGTAGTGTAACGTCCTCAACCCGGCTCAGAAGAAAACCGTAGTTATAAATGTTACTACAGAGAAAACCGAAATTGAAACCTAAAAATTTTGAGTTATGACATAACCTTAGACAACATTTTCAATTAGGCACTTCCAATTTAATATCCAGTCATCATTAATCCTTACTCAACTTACTACTTTTAAACCATATTCACAAAATTGTATGACTATTCTATTACTCGGCTAATATAACTTATAACAAGAAACCATTTAATAAAGTGATAACCTCACTTCAACGACCAGCTAAGAATTCTTTCAAAACTCATATTATAACATGCTAAGCTTATCATACAATTATAATATTTTCGATCACTATTACAATAAATTATCATGTATTTTAAGCTAGAAAAAATGATTAACTTATTTGATCAATTTTCTTTATAACTTATACCATATAATCAATAGGAGTATTTTCTTGACACTCAAGTCACAAACCAATACATGAATTATAATCCAACATAACTTGTTAAACTAGAAGCTTATTCGAAAACTTTACCACATGTATCATTTAGTATTCATGTCCTTTAATCTCCATATATAGAATCATTCATTAACCATTATTCATATGTTATTCAATCCATCAAAGGCATTATTTTAACATTCAATTCATGAACTCCATTAAACACTCTTCTTCTATTGAATAGTCCAAGTAAAGAGTATTCATTAACCAAGTTAAGTTAAACCAAAAAGTTAATCCTTGCTATCATTTACAATTCATTTAGGTAAACTAGCTTCTTAGACAATGACAAGACAAAGAAACTCATGCATTTTCCATTTTAATTAAAACATCAAAATCTCATAAGATTATTATGATATTCGTTTCAGTTTATAACTTATCTAATACCCAATTTGTCTTAGACAAAAGTGGTCTTAATAAACCAATTACTATAACCCTTCACTGAGCCCTTAATATTCTTCTAGTTACCAATGTATTTAGAAGAATTTCATACAACAAGTACAATACTCATGTCAATTTATCCAGCTTTCACTATCATCTTAATCGATCAGTAAACACACACCAATAGATTTCTAGATTAATCAATCAAAACATTATTATCTACATTTAATCATTTACTACACGAGTTGTTTAACATGTTGGACACTTTAACAATTGAGCTAAGACATATCACGATATCCTTCCTTGTAACATTTACAATTTAAGAAATTAAAACTAAATATTGGGACCAATACAAATGCCACCATCCTAGGAGTAAACTATCTAATATAGTTCTCACCTCGACAGGGACTTCAAGCCAAGATACATAATTCTCAACCATATTAGGGACATGCACACTTCATTATCCTGTAATGCATAAAATGGAATGCATTAGGCTTACATAGCCTAAGTGAGGTAGAAACATTAAATGGTAAATCATATCATGCACAAATCTTGTAACACCCTTTACCCCGTGCTAGTAGCAAACTGGCTCGGGGGAGTTACTTAAGCAAGCAACAAGGACAAGGCAAGCAATACAAGCATTACAATACAAGATAAGACATTGATAACTCATCCTTATTAGATGAGTTACTTAACTAACAAGCAACCAAGCATTCATTACTTATCATGCAAGCAACTTACATTTTGATTCTTACTTCAACATAAAACCATTCGAATAGGTCACCAACTTAATTCATTTCATGATTTCATTACAAGTTACTACTTTCATGATTCAACAACTTCATCTCATACCACTACCCATTCGATTTTCCTAAGTGTGCATTATACTTCCAATTCATTTCATTGATCCTAGAATGCATACATGTAACATCTCTTACCTATTTTACTAAACATGTTATTTGAACATACAATTGCATGAACTTGTTTCCAATCAAGCCTTATACTAAACTCATACACTTGCCCATTAACACAAAATACATACAACAAGGCATGTAACTAGTTTCCAATGAACTAGACCATTCGGCAAGCACCATACAAATATACAATAACACTTTCAACATGATATGTACATACACAAGTGAATACATACTATCAAAGCATTCAAATGGTACTTATAACTAGATCAAACATTTGTTGCTTTCCATTTATATTCTCATATATGCACATCAAATCTTTTCCATTACATGTAATCTAAGTTCCATACAAACTTGTTTCTCATTTGTTAATCAAACCATAAACATAGTAGGCCCATTCAAGAACAAGAACATATATACAAGTTCAAGTGTATCAAAATTCATGAACATGATAAACTATATACAATCTAGTGCCACCATTCTAGGAGATATACAAAACATGTATTACACCATACTTTAACTATGCTTTTGTCTTGCTTCGAGCTCAAGTAATCAGGCTTCAAGAACAAGCAACACTTATATCCTTTATCATGTAGTTGGAAAGAATGAAAACGAGAGTGATAAGTACAAGAATGTACTTAGTGAGGTAGTAACTAGTTCTAACCATTTGTTATATCAAGTTTTATGTCATTTAAACAATAATGAACCTATCTAGGGGTTTCGAGCTTTAGATTGATCCTAGCTAAGGCTTTCAAGCACCAAGATAATCCTAGCTAAGGATATCAAACATTCGGCTATCAAGGAACAAGAACATGGAATCATACTTCATGTTTTCATATCAAGAATCAAGCACAACATGCTTTCAAAACAAGTAATCAAGTTAAGTCATGCTTACATGACAAGTAGCATACAATACATGGCTTTCAAGACAAGTAACATACTATTCATAGCTTTCAAGACAAGTCACATGTGTTTTAGGAATGTTATTACATTTGTTATCACTTAAACAACCCCCTTGGTACTTAGTTTGTATAGGTAATCGAGTCTCCAATCAACTGTGACCACAAGATGCACCGTAGTGCTGGTTAACCCTCCTATTGTCGCCAAAGGCCACATACGTACCCTCCGTTTGTCGCCAAATAGGGGCCTTAGCCCTGGACCATAGTCCACCCTGACATAATGAGCTCTAGACTCTAAGGCATGCCCTTCTACCTAGTCCAACTAGCTACCAAGGTTGTTCGATTTTCCATTTATACAAGTTTATCAATATCATATCATGTCAAGCAAGTTCATTTCATATTAGGCCCTTAGGCCATTTGAGCCATAGCTCACATTTCATGTAATTTTCATGTTTCATTTCATCAAGTAGGATACATTACAAGCAAGTTCCTTAAGCACTTGATCACATGCCATATGACACATATAAGCACCAAGGTTACCACTTAATCATGCCTAAACATTCAAATTAAACATGTATGCAAAGTTGTGATCAAGTTTCATGCATTACTAGTCATTCTTCCCTTATTAAGTCAAGTTCGTGATTAGGTTCATTTAACATTTCAAGAATGTAAACAAGTATGTATTTGGTTAGGACCTAGTCCTAACCCTAGAGATAACTACACTCACAATACTCCAAGCTTAGCTAGCCTTGGATCCACACTCCTTTGTTCTTGGCTTTAGGATGGTCCACTCTATCCTCTTCCACTAAGTTTACTCCTGGTTCTATCACATTACAGAACAAATACATGTCAAAACAAGATCATATGATCATTCAATCAAGGCAAGGTTACAAGTATATAACATACACAAATTTGGCAGCATGCTCATATACATTTTCCATTACACTTAACTACACTTATCTATATTCTAGTTCATGTAAAACAAGGCAGAATCAATGTCCTAAAACTATTTACAAGATAGTTTACAAATTGCCACGAAACAGTGTGCAATTGCCTATACTGCTGCTGCGAGGCAGCTTGCACTCTATTCATTTAAACATACATAACTTTCATTCCCTACGTCGGAATTTCAATTGGTTTACACCGTTGGAAAGCTATCATAATTGTCTTTATAAACATATAAGGCTTGAATTTTAGTTCTTTGCCAATTAATACAGTTTTTAGCTTAAAGACAGGGTAATTTGCTACACTGGACAATTTGCACTATCCCTAGTGTTTCTTCTCTACATTTCATTCTACAACCCAGACTTCAGTTCTGTTTTCTCCTAATGAATTTAGACATATCAAGGTGTTGTCCATAAAACATTCAGCCTTAAATTCATTTTATAAACTTTATAGTGATTTTTCAAAGTTACTTCCCGAAACAGAGCATTTTGGGCAGATTACACTAGGTTGAGTTTCTAGCTTCTTAACTCACCTAAGCAAGGTTATAACATGGCAATTCAATTCATTTTCGTGTTCTTACATGTCTAGGTCATTCTAATTCACCTAGCCATGTGCTCAAAACAAGGCATTATCATGTTGAACCCAATTTGATCTATTTCATCAACATTGCACATTCAATTTACCAATTGAGCAGTCCATTGCCTAAATTAACTGGCCCAATTAGGTGCTTTCACATTTCCAGCAAGTTATCTATTCAATTCAATCTTCATTTCATCTAGATACATGATCAAAACAGGGTTCTATATCCAATTGACATGTCTAACATTTTCACTATGCAAAACAGTCCCTAATCAATATTGTTTTCAACCATGTACACATTTCTCAAATTTCCAGCAACTATACATATTTCCTTTATCAAATTGACTACTAGTATCCACAATTTCAAGTTCAAATTGAAGCTAGCATGCTCCTAACACACATAACAATCATCCAATTCAATTCATACAACAAAGACATCATCAATTCAAGATACAACCATTTTATAACAAGTTGGAATCAAGCATTATACCTTCTCCAAGCTAAATTTGATCTAGGCTCAATCAAAAAGCTTGAATTTGAAGGAGATCAATGAAGCTTTTCTTTCCCCTTTTTCTCTCTACCAATCAGCCATGGAGGATAATGGGATGAAGATGACAATATTCCTTTGTTAATCTTTCCTCAAGCTGTCGTGAGTCATCCTGAATTGGCACATGTTCTCTTCAATTGAGAACATGTGTCAAGGCCCTTAATCTTAATCCCATTTGCATGCAAACTCTAATGCTTTGCATGTTCACATTTCCATCCTTCCATTTGTGCCTTCTAGTTTTAATTTAAATTCAATTTGGTTCTAATCTCACTTATTTGATCTTGAGGATGACCAATGATCAACTTGACACATTGAAGTCTCCTAGAGACTTAACAGTTAACCATCAGTTTTCAATTCTTTATTAACATTGTCAGAGCTTTTAGAGTTGATAGAGCTATTTAGAGCTTTCAGATCATTCAGGGATTGATCTTTAAGATATCAATTGAAGCTTATGCTTGAATTAATCATTATTTTCCTGAAGACATCCATCGATGCTCACCAAGGGCTTTCGATTCAATACTTCACTAAGAGCTTTTGTAACACCCTAAATCCTACCCTAGAAGTATTGAAACCAATTGCATAAGTTGATAGCTTAATTGAACCTAGAATTTAAGCTAAACTGATTAGTCAAGGTAGTAACTTAAAGTGAAGTATGCCACACTTGTGTTGTTGTTTGAATGATGTATGTAAATTGAATAGAATGGTAGTATAATACTAGTAACTTAGGTTATAAGTATGAAATGGAACAAAATGGTACCTAAACTAGTATGCTATGTCTGTTGGTTGTTGTTTAATGTGGATTGCTTGAATGGATTGTATGACTTGATAGGTTTAGATTGGATTACTTGCGCATAAAGTCACGTAATTCCGAGGTTACTTGTTCGACAAGTAACCTATCTATCGCTTTGCTTTTGTTCCGGTAATGCTCTTGAACCGGGTTACAGCTTACCTGGGGATGGGGTGTTACATATATGATGGATGTTGCTATGTTGATTGTGTGATATGTGAAGATTGCCTATGTTACTCCTTGAATTCGAATGGTATGTGTCATGTAGAGATGATCTTGATTCTTTGAAATACATGTAAACTTGGATATGTATACTTGAAATTGGCTAGACTTAGTGTTACCTCACTAAGTACATAACTCGTACTTATCACTCTATTCTTCATTCTTCCCATAACATATTAAAGACATTATCAAGAGGATATCTTGAGATCGAAGCAACATCTTGAAGCAAGCTTGAAAGTATTATTTCACACTCTTTGTATACTCCTGGTTTGGTGGCACTAGAACTTGTAATAGGTAGTTTTAATCATGCATTTTCTTGTGTTGTTAAGACTAGTAAATGTAATGTTTTGTTGGGCCTATCATGTAACCAACTTTGATGACTTAAACTATGTATATGAACTATGTTGTTATTTATCTAAATAAGTTTGATGCTACGCATAATGTGATAGTAATCCAATGAATGTTGAATCTTTGTTTCATTCGAACAATAGACCAATGTTGTATGTTCATGCATTAGTTCCTATGGCCATTGACATGATTCGGCAATGTTGAGATTGAAGCCAAGGTTTGTACAAGCATGAAATAACAATGTTACTAGTTAAGGATGCCATGAAGTAGTATGTATTGTTTGAAAATGAAACAAATGAAATGTGTTAAGTGATCACTAGTTATTCGAATAGGGTGTATGAACATGTAATAAGAATGTAAGTTGGATGCATTGTATTGATCATGTTGATTTGTTAAATAAGTAGTATCTTGAGATACAGGTAAGCTAATTGAACTGTGTTTAGTGACCATCTTGTATCATTCGATTAGGGTACATGAACTTGTAATAAGAATGAAAGTTGAATTATGTCTAATAGTAACCTATTGTGAAGTATGCCATACTTGTTATTGTTGTTTGAATGATGTATGTGTAATGAATGGAATAGTAAATTGAAATATGTTAGTGGTAACTTAGAATATAAGTATGAAATGAAACAAATTAGTACCCAAATTAGCATGCTAAGAATGTTTTTTTTTGGTTAATGTGGATTACTTGTATGACTTGTATGGTTATGTTTAGGTTACTTGCGTTGCAAGTTATGTATATCGAGGTTACTTGTTCAAAAAGTAACCTATCTTTTGCTTTGTTCTCGCTTTGGTAACGCTCCTGAACCGGATTACGGCTAACCCTGGGATGGGGTGTTACAGCTTTCAGATCAATGCTCACTATGAGCTTTTCAATTCGATGCTCATAAAGAGCTTTCGATTCACTGCTCATTAAGAGCTAACAATTACACAACCTTTTCATAACTCTTTTGCACTCTCTACTTAATATCAACATTTCATATCTTTTACAGGTTTGCCTTGGATCACTATTGGTGATGAATAACAGTAGTCCAAGCGATACTTAGCTCAGAGCACATAGCAATGGCTAATATCGAATCATATCAATAGGGCATCCCCCGAGCAATAGTTAAACAAGGGTACAAGAGGTACCAATCAAGGGACCGTAGTCCATTCCATATAGGAAGACAAGAGTACTCGAAGTACTAAACAGGGGACCGTAATCTATACTATCAGGCATCAACCAATAGATTCAAGGTATTCCATTTAAAGAGGCAACTTACATGTTTTATCTTAGTTTTGGTATTCAGGAAGTTACTAATTGTACAAGTAGCTTTACTTTTAAGGTTAACAAAGATTTCTTAGGTTACAAGTAACCTTGCTTGTTTCCTTATTTCAATGACTTATTGCATAACTCAAGCTTCTTTGCTTCTTAATTCTTTATGATTAGTTACTCAATCTTTCATTGAATATCTTATTGTCAATAGTTAATAGATATTCCAAGCTTTATATCAAGTACTCAATTCATCTCAATATCTAAGAAATTCCATAATCAATCATTCAAGCATAGCAAGGCATTATAACATAACCAATGCAACATCATCAGAGTCTAAACATGAATGCTATGCTATGAATGCATGCTCATCCTCAATTAGCTCTGTTTGAGCCTTTTTACACAATGTACATGTATAATGCAATTCATTCAAAAACATTTAATACTTAGCAGTAACGAATTTAAACATCGAGATAACATCGTGTTACCCGAGACTCATGTGACTGCACTCACCTTTTATCCCAGCATTATGGGATACCTCAATCCACTATCGTAACTTCTTTTCACACCAATCCATTTTGAAGCATTCCATATCACAAATGTACCTAAAAACAAACATAACAATCCATTAATATCATTCTAAACTAAATCCTTACAATAATAGCCCCCTAAATGTAATTATATACATTCAAAACTGTCCAATTCAAGCAAGTGCACTCAATAGCATCAAAACAGCTCATACATTATTAAAACAGTCCCAAAAGGATCATGTATGGGTAGAACAACACATGTAATACATATAAACATTTTAACATTATCAAAACAATCCTTCTACATTCATGTTCCAAACAGTCTAATTGCATTCATGTATATGCAAAACTAGACAGTCCATTCATGTGCATATTTATCCTTCAAAACAGTCCATTTATTCATGTGTACATCAAAATAGGGCAGCTTTCAAGCATATATTTTTATCTTCATTAGAACTATGCAAGAATAGTTACACAATATACTTCTCAGGGCGGATTATATATGTACAGTTTTAGCCTTTTATAACAGTCCAATATGTGTCTAAAATTACACCAAACCATCTAGTAAAGTTCACATTTTCATACCAGCTCAAAAATAGACCTCTAACGCTTTCAAGTATGCAAAATATATCCCAATTTTCCATATACAAATGTACATATTTAAAACAGCCCCTTAATGTTCTTAGGCATGCATAACAGTCCCATGTTTAAGTATACAAACTCAAAGCAGTCCTATACTTATTTTTAGGTTCGAAACAGTCTACCTTCATTATATACATGCACAAACAAAGCAATTTATATACATTTTCACTTATTCACTAAAAACAATCCCATTTCTTATATATATATATATATATACAAGGCAGCATTCTTATGTTCATGTGTATGCATCAAACAGCCCCTACATGGAATCTATAATCAGTAAAATCTTCAAAATTTCAATTCAAGAATTAAGGCATAACAACAAGTATATAGCCGAATGATACACCCTCCTAAATTCATAAAATTTGATATCAATCAACATGATCAAAATGACTTATGCTATCAAGAACACAATTCATAGAAATTATTGCCTAATTATTCGAACTACATATATCACCCATAAAGACAACTACTTAATTGAACTATCTTAAGCATTCCACACCTAAAAGAAACTTTTCATAACTTAACTCATCACCCACAAACACCTATACATAGATTATTCTAAGGATTCACACATACTCTTACAATTTAAGCACTCATACAAAATTTGCAACCAAATACTTACTCTTATTCATTATGGACCAAGCATTGTTTAATGAATTGAGTTAACATGGCTCAATTTCTACAATTCCAAAGCCAAAGCTTGATTTCTCTTTCTCCCCCTCTCTCTCCCTAGGTTCGACATCTTCTTTTTAAGAAGAAGATAACACTTTGGGATTGAAATCCCAAGTGGTCGACTCTTATCCCTTCTTGGCATCACCAACGGGCTCCAAGTGTACAAGTCCTTCATGACTTATTCTTTCCTCATGCAAACCACTTATTTCACTCATAATTCATTTTTGTCCATTCTAAATTGACCATTCAAGTCTCCTTAATTCTGATTCGGTCCTAAAGTCCTTAGTAAGTTCAATTACCTTAACAACCTCTAGTAATTTAATATAAGGTTCAAAATGACATTCTCCTAGGCTAAGGTTTAGGGTGTTACAAGTAGGCTAGGTACACGAATCCCCAACCAATTGTCACCAATCAAAAGGTACTCAAGGTACCGGTCAATCCCTCTAACTATTGCCAAATGAACATCGTACACGTCCTTCTTACTGTCGTCTCATAAGGATCGTAGTCCTGGACCGGTGTCCCCCCCCAAACACGAGCTCTATGGACTCTATGGTATGCCAACTATATCTATAACTGACTCGAATCCAAGGCTTTTCAAATAATTCTTATCATATCGGGGTCATAATTGAGCTTAGCTCCTTATCCAGATATTCAAGAAACAAGACTTATTCATATAAAAATTGAACAAGTTTCACGTTCATATAGTCTCATAAACAAGGTTTGTAATTTATCATACATATAGAATCATGACTATGCATAGCTCCATAATTTGGATCACAAATGAACATCTTCTATCATGAATCGTATTTAGTACATTTTCAATTAATTCATGTTACCCATGATTTAACCAAAGGTTAAGTAAGCAAAGATTTCTTATCAAGTAAGTAATAGTATATAACATGGTTCAATACAAGTACAAACATCAATCAAAAGATTGCATCCCAAAGAATACCTTTCAATAGGTATTTACCTTAGTCCCAAGCTTGTTTGTGCAAAGCATGTTTTAAGTTAAAGTAATATAATTAAAACAACAAGAAATTCTCGGGAAGGTTAGTAGCCTATCCTGAGGCTTTAAACTACACTCACAGTTCGTTTCGAGCTACTTTTGATCACGAATCACGATTCCCTTTCGTCTTTCCACTACTTGATCCACTTTCATATTTAGTCCCTCAACCTCATTGGTCTAATATCACAAAATTATATTCATACATTAGAATAGATCTTAATAACTACTCAATTTGTCATGTGTACATTTACTTTTACTCAAAAAGGTCCACATCATTTTTAACAACTCAGAAACAATCCCTAACATATAGACACAACCATGTATTCACAAAAACAATCCATTGTATCTTTAATTATATATTCAAAACAATCCCTCTACCATGCTTTTGTATATTCAAAAGAGTCCACACACTTGTATACATTCTTATATGCACCAAAACAGCTCACTCTTATTTACTTTAATGCAAAAACAACCCCTACTATGCATGTATACCCATATCTAAAAACTCAACTGGTATGTCAAGCAATTGTGCATGCCCACTCAAAATATATGAATGCATGGAAGCAAAATCAATCAAAGAATGTAATGACAAGGACTGCAAACTAAAAGTACCTGCGATCACATATGTGTCATTTCTCCCCTCGCGAAGTGCATACACCCTAGCTGGTCCACCTCCCTCAGGCTTAACTACCACCACATGGGCAATATTCCTCTAACTATCCTCCCTATGCTGAAAATTACCTCGACTGCACCCACGACTCCTCTAAGGCTCAACAACACGCACCGGTGCCTGTCTCGCTAACTGAGGACAATCACTTTCACATGACCCTGTGAACCACAACCGCTGCAAACACCGCCAGTACCCTAGCACTCTCCAGAGTGTCGCCTCCCACATTGACCACAGTCAGGTAAACAAACTGCAGCATTCCAGCCCTGCTGCCCATGACCTGTGATACCACCACCACCACGCCTCTGATCCGACTGAAACTTTTTATCATGTTGCCTCTTAAAATGATCCCCCTTTCACCATTAAACTCGGGAACCCTCTTACCAGAACTAGAATTTTCTGTGTGAGAGGACAAACCTAAAATATGTGTACTCATATGCCAGCATATAGACCCTCACCTTCTTCACAAAACCATATCAGAAGTGATCACATCTCTTTTGCTCGTCGGGAACTAGCTCAAGAGCATACTGGCTCAACCGTACGAACTGAATCTTTACTCTTCAATAGACATGTTACCCTGCACCAAGGCCATAAACTCTCGCTTATTTTCATCTTGATATCTAGTACCCAAAAACATCATCCGAAAAGTAGCCTCGGAGAACTCCCATGTCACTTCAGTAGGTTCCATCTCTGCAATAGTGGTAGTCCACCATGAATAAGCATCTCCCTGAAGCAACGATACCGTACAACCTAACTTACGCACATCTGTTCACTCCATCTGCCCAAGAATTCTCTGAGTACTCTCAAACCATGCCTCTGAACCCTCCGGAGACAAACCTCTAAACTCAGTACCACCCAAACTGCGTAAACGCTCCAAAGGTAAACCAAGATTAGCTACAGGTTGTGGCACAACTGCATGCATACCCACCACAACAGCCTAAAAAGCTCCAGCTATAGCCTGGATTAACGGTGTCATATCACCGACAGCCTAACCTTGCGCTACCTGAGGTCCAACACCTCCCGCACTAGCTCTGACTCCATCCCCACCAGGAGGAGGAGGAGGAGGCAGCACAACATCATCACGCTCATTCTCCACAACAACATTGCGTGCATTACCTCTAAGCTCTTGTCTCGATCCCATTATGAAAACAATATGAATTTCTAGCATATAAATGCAACAAAGAAAACAGTTAGGCTAGCCAGAACCAAGAATCCAAGATGGTCATGTCCTTAAAACAAATCTTTTAGCATCAATAGTAATAATGGAAATGGGTACCCTAATCTCTGCCCCGAATCATCATATAACATCATACACCACATACTATCAAGCACTGTGCATATCAGTCAAACAATCAGCGATCAAAACATCACACAAGACAATCACCAGATATAGCAACATCAAGAAACAATCAACTTACCTCCCTCACTTTTGCAAAACCTGGCTCTGATACCAACAAATGTAACCCTCTAGACTCGGCCTAGTCTCAAGACTAGACCGAGCAGTTACACGGAGAGTGTTACACATGTACGTGTACTATAATTGATGCGCAATTTATGCAAATATACATATCGAACAAGTAATAAAGTAATGAGCGAGTATCGTTTCCATAGGGATTAGAGGCCAAACTAGTTTAGTGAAAACACAAATAAGACAATAAACAAATTATGTAGCCATAAGAAACAATTGTAGAAATGCTATGGCAAAAAGAAACAGGTTTATAAATGTTGTGGCAAACAACTATGATGAAAACTGGGATGAAATAAGGTCACTTCAAAGGTCTACTCACGTATATGAAACTCTATATGGGAATGACTGGTTGGACCTGCTATGGACCCTTATACTTGCCTAATGAATGTCTAGAACTAACTTGCCTTTCTCATGCTCGACAGAGTTCACAAGATTGCTTCTAAAACTATCTCTAGCAAGAAACCTGGTAGAAGGGAATATTAAAGTAATACCTCTCGGCGTAAACCCTTAACATGCAATTACCGATTAAAGCTCTACTACTTTTAGTCGTTGAAACTCTATCCTTATCTCTAAGGTGAGTTAGGATTTTGCCTGTCACCATCAAACCCCATTGTCCACTTTAGTTTTAGCATAACTCTCCCGAATATTAAGCTAACCAAAACCAAAACAAAGGCTAACTCTTGTAAGCTCTTACAAGTTTAGGGCAAGAACGAACGTTGGCAAAAAGAATGAAATGAACAAGAAAACAACCAAACATTCATTAAAGCATCAAGCACAACAACCATAACAGGCCCAAGACACTTAAAATCAGTTCAAGGCTGAGCAAATATCATCCATAATCATTCGTTTAACACAACCCATTCAAAGAAATAAAATGAAACAACAAAGTAACTAAGAGAGGGAGAAACTCCTAAGCTATGTTGGATTGTCGTGCACTAATCTAAGCCCGCTACTTCTCTCAAAATCCAGCGAGAGTAGCCTTTGGAGCTTCAACAATGGAGGACGTTTTGATGGAGGAAGAAGAAGAAGAAGATAGAAGACAACCACCTCTTTCTTCTCATTTTTAGCTCACTAGTAACTTTTTCAGCTCTCTCATAAATGAGGGTATCTTGTCCTTTATATAGTGGGGGCTCCTAGGGTTTTGTGCCCTTAATTCCTAGGGAATATTCCCTTTACATGTGGGAATAAAGCAGGCTGACAAGTACACATGTAGGGCCACAATAAATATCTTCATTCTGTTATCCTCTACTGCGCCTAGGAATGATATCCAAAATGCTATGACATTTCTCCCTGCATCACTCATCATTTCCTTGCACATCACCACACCAACCAAAACCCTAAAAGCAGCACTATTCTAGCAAATAATCAAATACCACAAAACAGGAAGCACCATATGCAACTACATGAGCTAAATGCATCTATATGTCATGAGATGTGTTGAATTGGACTTGATTTCATACAATAACTCAAGTGAAAGGGCATGAAATGTTAACCTTTTGCAAGGTTAACACACACCCAAACTTAAGTCGTTGCTTGTCCTCAAGCATTGAATAGAAATAAGCAGAAAAATTCTACTACATAAAATCAGTTCAAGACAGTTCTACAACAAAATTTCAGTCCTCAAACAATTTTGGCTCAAACATGTTAGACAAATATGAGATTTTAAGAACTTTTTCCTTTAGGCCAAGATTCTTCAAATGTGCGTGCATGTGACTACATCCTCCTTATGCTTAACAAAGTTAGAAAATTTTTAGCTAAGTTCTAGAGGTTGCCCTAATTTTTTTTCTTAATCAAAATAAGCACAAACTACTCCCATATTCATTTGTCCTTGAGGGGTATCGTCTCATCACAACTACCGTCCCTAACTCTAGATGAATATGGAACAAACATCTCACCCTGAGCTGGTAAGTAGAGTCATCCCGTGACAACTTTCATTCACTCATATGATGTTGTTGCCATTTATTTTAAGCATAGTAACCAAGCACTACAACACATAGAGGAGTGTCCCTCTTTAGCTATGATTTTGCATTTATTCATATTTTAACACAAACAACAAGGGAGCTAATTAAGCCTTTAAGCTTTCATTTTTCTTTCATGCTCAACCTATATTCAAACTAAGGCATCCAAGAGTTCTTTTCACCAAATTAGTCTAACAGTTATAAGCATACTGAGCATGCAATCAACTAGCAAAGCATCACAAAAAAAATCAGGTCCTACAGGCAGTTCTACCAATCTCACAAGTCAAACCCATTCAATCAATTCCTAGCCATAATAATCAATTTCTCATCATCAGACATCATCAAATTATTCATACAACTATCTTTAAACCAATCCAAATGCTATAGCAAAGTTCTACTTATCACTACATGCTAATGCAATTGATTAACTATGAACAGTAACACCCCCAAACTTGAAAGATGAGTGTCCTCAATGCATGAAAAATGAAACGAACTAAACTATAATGCAAATGCAAATGTAGGTTACCTCCTAAAAATCTACTTAGGTGACGCCGTCTTGGTGGTTTTGTGCTTGATTTTTCGTTTCTTTTGTAGTGTTGTGATGGGCTCCTACGCCTCATCAGGTTGGGTAGGCTGGTTTTTTGGGTCCTCCTGGTAAGGTGGTCATCGAGAACTTCGTCATCAATAGCGTCAGATTGGGTAGTTCATACACGTCCAGCAGTGCGTTTAAGGCGAGTATTTGCTTTTGTTGAAGCATCTAGGGCTGGATTAGCTGGTGGGGCTTAAACTTCTTCATCTGGTGTTTCTTCTTTCTTCTTCTTTTATGTCATAGGGACAGGCTCTTCGATGATCGGTTCCAGAGGTGGCAGGGTACTTTGCAGAGCTTTTCCTTTTTATTGCCTCGTTGTACGAGGGCTTTGTATGACATTAGCAGTGGTAGTTTTCTTTGGAGCTGGAGTGGTGGTTGGAGATGGCTCTCTTGCTAGAATAGGTGGTGGACACTTTGGTGCAGATTGTTTCTAAGCTGGCAGAGCTTGCGTCATAGACTGGGTTGTCTTGGGCATAATTAGATCGTTAGGGAAAGGTAGGAAGTCAATCTCCATATGGGGGATAATTTCCTTAAAGTAAGAATTGATGGCTGTGTCACTCACCTGAACATACTTGAAGTAAGTGGTCATTTTGGCCTTCATGTCAGTCATGTCCACTTGCAAGTGCTTAGTGGAGGCTACAAGGGCTGCTATCCTTGCTGCAACAATAGAGCATGCTCGCCCTCTAGTGTTTCTACTGGAGCATCCTCGTCAAATCCCCTTAACCCATGAATTTGGTCTGGTGTAAGGGCATTCTTGATCTTTATCATCTCATCCTCCTCGGGGTCCTGAAAGACTTGCTTTTTGTAGCATAGAGTCGTGATCATGTTGGGAAAAATGAGAGGGCTTGACTTCCTCTTTGCACAAGTGCAGACTTCCTCAACGATAAGTTTCCCTAATCGATTTTCTAGCCATTAAGGATCGAGTGTAGCATTAGAAACCTTGTGATATGGATCGTGGTAGTATGGGAGGTTGGCATCAAGTGAGTCTAGCCTCTGGTTTGAGGCGTCCTCGTTCGACGGCCTTACTTGTTGTATCCAAATTAGTCTCGGCAAAATAGAGGTCCTCCAACACTTCTTTCTGGGTCTGGGCATTTTCAAATTTAGTAAAGGAGGAATGGTGGTCCATGACATTCTGCATCCCGTAGAACTTGTTGATGGCACTAGCGATAAACTTGACCTGGTCCCCTAGTACATAAATTACAGATTGTGTGTGGCTCGTCAGATGGGCATAGAACTCTCGGACCAGGGAGACGGAGTTGTTGTCGCTTGGACAAAAGTCTTCCAACCGTACTTGGCGATGACATCTAGAATATCATTGTTAAAGCCTCCTTCCCTTTCTAATGGAGCTTTAAAGCCTTGCTCTGCGTAAACCTTTTGATCTTTCATTAGTTGGAACCGCTCCTTAGCATTATCATCAAAGAATCGCTTGATTTCCACAACTGGTTGGGCTGGGCCACTGCTACTTGCTTCAGTGACATTCTTCATACAAGCCATGGCTTCAAAGTTGAATAAGGTTTGCTAGAGAACTTAGGGTTTCTTTTTGGGATGGTGTTGAAGAGTTGTGGTAAGGAAGATGAAAAAGGTGGAGTGACAAGTGATTGAAGGTGGAGAAGACAAAGTGATGGGAAGCTGAAGTGTATTTGCTACACGTTATGGTAGAGAGAAGATGTTGATGACAGTTTTGATGTATTGGGAAGAGAAGAGAGAGGACATGCTTTTAATGAAAAGTAGGATAGAGAAGAGAGAGAGTAATCATGAACTAGGGTTTTGTATTTTTAATATTTTAAAAAGAAAATAACATCCCTCCCTTTTTTCCCTTTTATCCCCCCCCCAAAAAAAAGTTAAGAAAAATATATTTTGCATCTTCCTTAAAGTGGCAAAAGACAAAAACATCCCTTAATGCAAAAGCTGCATTATCCCTATAAGCAACCCTAACATGCCAGTAGTGTCCTTGGGCCTAAGTCTAACAAAACAAAGCTAAGAAAAGACAGAGATTTGAAATTAAATAAACTATTAAGGGACAAATGGCAAAGCTAAATAAAACAAAGAAAAATACCATTATTTATAAACATCAAAAACTAGAAATGCTATAGCAAAATAAAGAAAGAGGGAGATTACGGAATTCTTATGGATCGTGGAGAAGCTTGGCCGAATTGTCTCACATGATGGAAGCTCCGTTGTAGATCTTCAGCCTCTGTCCATTTACATTGAAAGCATTGTCATCATCCAGCTTTTTGATTCCTATAGCACCATGAGGATGGACCTTGTGCACAACAAAAGGGCCTGACCATCGTGATTTTAGCTTGCCTGGGAAAAGCTTGAGTCAAGAGTTGCAAAGGAGGACTTGTTGGCCTTCGAAAAAATGTTGTGGAAAACATGTTGATCATGCCACTTCTTAGTCTTCTCTTTGTACAAGCGTGCGTTCTTATAAGCTTGGGCCCTAAATTCCTCCATTTCGTTAAGCTCTAAAAGCCTCTTTTCACCAGCTAACTGAGCATCCATATTGAGCTTATAGATTGCTCAATAAGCTTTGTGTTCAAGTTCCACAGGGAGGTGGCATGCTTTGCCATAGACAAACTTAAATGGAGACATCCCCAAGGGTGTCTTGAAGGTCGTACGATAAGCCCGTAATGCTTCATCGAGTCTGGGGGCCCAATCTTTCCTTTTGGGGTTACCACCTTTTCCAAAATTTGCTTGATTTCTCGATTGGAGACTTCAACTTTGCCATTGGTCTGAGGGTGATATGATGTAGCAACTTTATGCCTTACCTCATACCTCTGCAATGCTTTAGCAATAAGCTTGTTGTCGAAGTGCTTCCCTTCGTAACTTATGATAGCTCATGGTGTTCCAAATCTCATGAAGATGTTCTTGTGAAGGAACTTCAACACTGTTTTTGAGTCATTCTTCGGTGATGCTATAGCTTCCACCCATTTCGACACATAATCGACTGTCAATAGAATGTAGAGATTTCCAAAGGATGATGGAAAGGGCCCTATGAAATCTATTATGCACACATCGAAGTGTTTTACTTCGAGAATGTCTTGCAAGGGCATCTCGTGCCTTCAAGATATATTCCTCGTCCTTTGGCATCTATCACATGCCTTGCCGAATTTGTGTGAATCTTTGAAAAGTGTGGGCCAATAGAATCAGCATTGTAGGACCTTTGCAGCAGTCCTAGTTCCTACAAAGTGGCCTTTACATAAAGATTAATGGCAATGGAACAATATTTCCTTTTGCTCTTCTTCGGGGACCCACCTTTGAATCATTTGGTCAACACATTGCTTGAATAGGTAAGGCTCGTCCCATAAGTAGAATCGCACATCATGCTTGAACTTCTTTTTCCCTGGATATTCAAATCAGGAGGAAAAATACCACTAACAAGAAAATTAACAATGTCAGCATACCAAGGAATTGATGTAGCATATAATATTTTCTCATCAGGGAACTCCTCCTTAATATCTAAGTTCTCCTCATTCTCTGCCTTATTTTCTAGCCTAGATAGATGATCAAAAACTTGGTTCTCTGTAACATCCCAAATTTCCATAATTTAGAGAAACAATGTTGAGTTTTATGTTAGCTTACTATAGCTTTAGAATCCTTAAGACCAATCATATTTTAGGGACCAAATTCGATGTTGTAGAAAGTAAATGACTAATGTAATAAGGACTGAAAAGGAATATTAATAGAATAAGGGTTGTGTATTCTAAAATCAAAACAAAGGGAGCCTAGTACCCATGTCGCAATTAGGCCTATACATGATACAAGAATCGGCCATTTGAAAAAAAACTCAATCTAAATGTGTCATATTTTCCCTTAGAAAGAAACCGAGAGCATAGAGAAAGAGAGGGGGAGAGAATCAAGCTCTTGGTTATGGAGTTTTAAGGTAAGTTTGATTCAAGACATCCCCAAATTCTTTCTATTCTTTGATCAGTGCAAGTAAGAAGAGTAAGCATATTTATACCCTTTTTGTGTTAGATTTTAATTGGAAGAATTTGATTTTTAAGTTCTTGTGTGTGGGAAGAATCTATAGTTGTTAAGAACATAATTGTGATGAGAAAGATTCTTACAAATAGAAGCATGTCTACATTTATTCATGCATGTAAGTTGATTATTTTGGTTGCATGTTTCTTGAGGCAAATGAGAATTTCGATTGTTGTAGGGGGAAAAGTATTAAAGGTTTGTTTTGTATTCACTCTTGAATGAATGAGTATAAATGAGTTGTACAAATAAAGACCATAACTGTAGGGAATTAAAATGATATACCTATTTAGATTATGAAGTTAAGATTGTAAGAAGTAGGAAGTAATCTATTTAAGAATGTCCGATTGGAACAAGTATAAATACACCAAGATTGTTCTGTTTTTGCACTAAAAGAATAGAATATGGGGCTGTTTGATTAGTTAAAAAAGAAGGTACACAATACAACAGGGCATAAAATGCATTATACTGAATTGATTGGCTGTTTTAAGAATGAAAATATATGCATAAAGATTAAAGGACTATTCCGTGGAACATGCATGATTTAGGGGCTGTTTTTACAGTTTTGGAGGACTGTTTTGTTTGAGGAATGAACTGCTAAATGTTTGTATGTGTAGTGTTAACAAACAGGATAATTTTGGTGAAAATGCAAGATGCTTTGAGACTGTTTTAATCTTATAAGTCAAACTTGGTAAAAGCTTCCCCTATTTCGATTGGTTAGAAACTTTCGTGTAACTATATGTGATAAATGAATTGCTTTGAGAAAATATAAGTAAATACATACATAGTATGGGTTGTTTTAAGCATCTATGTGTAAATATTATTGATTTTGGACTGTTTCTGAATGTTTGGATCAATCTTGGATTGCCTTGCAATGTTAAATTGTGTGTACCATTTAGGGGACAATTTTGAATGATTTAATGTATAGAAGTGTGAATTGTCTTGACTGGTGTATATTTAAAGAATTGAATTGACTCTAAAATATATATAGTTATATTCTTGTTATATTTAGAATCAAGAAGAAGCTAGGAAGGAGTTGGATAAGTAGCGAGTTGTGGTCGAGGGTTCGGGTATCCCGTAACTTCGGGATAAGAGATGAGAGTAGTTTAAAGTCTCAGGATAGGAGTAATCCATCTCGAGCACCTTTAATTGCTTTAATTTACTTTGATTGCTAGATAACTTATGTAACAATATGCAATTAAGCTTGGGATCCGAGGTAAGTACTCTTGTGGAAAAGCACCTTGTGATAAAATAAGTAAGTTGATAGTATTGTTGGTGCTTGAATTATAGATTCGACTATAGATTGAAAGAGTTTTGCTACTGAAAATAAAGGTATTGATGATAATTTAATGAGCCTGAATGTTATGATATTTCTTGCTAGTCTTGAAGGATTGATGTGGTTGTTTTATGTGAATTGGTATAAGACATATGTTTGATCAAATGATTCAAACTTAGAAGAACCTAATGTTATATATGGGGTTCATTGGAATAAATTGGAAGGGAATAAATGAATGATATATGTATTGTAACGAGCAAAAGTGTTATCTCATGATCCATTGAATGAGTGATTAATAATTCAGCCTTGGTGGCAATGTTGTTAAGAATGTGAGCAATGCTCATTCTGAATGTAAAATTCACTTACGGTGAATACTGCTTACCTTGAAAGGTAATATGTAATGTGATATGATATCGATGAGAGGTTATGTTCAAAATGTTATTAAATAAATAAATAAATATGAATGGCCTTGGTCTCGAGTCAGTCGTAGGTACAGTTGGCATGCCATAGAGTCTATCGAGCTCGCTAGTGTGGACTACGGTCCTGGACTTTGGTCCCTTGTCGATAAAGGTCAAGTGATCTATTTGTGTATCTAGACTATTACTTGAGTTTCAAGGCTGAAATAAAAGAAAGAATGAACGTACATAAATCACTTGAGTAGCTTAATCTGTTGTGATTAGTATAAAAAGGGGCCATAACTACTATGGTTGATGTTCTCACATAGAAACATAGTTGGACATGATACTATAAGTATTTCATAATAGAACATAATTGATTGTTGTTGGTGATTGGAACCATTTGAATGTTATAGAATTAAAGAAAAGGTGGTTTGCTTGAATGTTTATCTATGTTTTGAATGGTAGTTAATGTTCTGATAAGTATTTTAGACTCGAGATCATCATTGTTGAATGTTAAGAGTGTTTGGTTAATTGAAGCTAATAGCATGATATGCGACTTGTTTAAGATTAATCTTGGGGGTGTTAGGCCATGCTTGAGTTGTAGTTACTCAGATTTGAATGTTCGTGATCTAAAGTAACTAAATTCGCAAAAATCAACTCCACTTAGATAAATTACTCATTGCTTGTTTAAAATAGAAGCAATTACTTCCAGGGATTGTGATAACTTTCGTTTAGGTTTCATTGAGTCAAACACTAGAAATAATAGATTCATGCCTTGTAACAACTACAATAACTAGATATTTATTTGAATGATCTTTAGATTCTCTTTTCAAAAATTTATAGCATAACGAGTCACTCTATATTGGGGTTATCATTCAACTAAAAGATACCTAGAGTAAATAAATAAGTCCTTACAATTGACTTTAGTCAAGATTAATTGATAGATTTGAGAAGATCAGATTAACTAGACCCGTTTCTCAATTGCTGAGATATTCATGGAACCATATGATTACTCGAAAAAGGTTAAGATTAGTAGTTATATGATAATTGATGCTTTTAATGGTATATGAAAAATTGTACTAAAAAATGATAAGGATTTCTTAAAAAGGGGATAAGGTGAAATGATTCTTATGTTATTTTGTTTGCTAATTAATTTTGGTTTATCATGTGATAAGATTTAAGATAAATTACCTTATTAAAAAGGAAATATTTACCACCGATTCGAATGCTAAAACAATAAGTGGTGAGCGGACAAGTGATCCCATGAATAAGTCTTGAGGAATCTAGAGTCCCTAATGATCAGTAATAAACGATCATGTAATATTAAGTTCTTAAAGATTAGATAGGCCATACATAAACAATATACGTAAAACCTAGTTTATAAAAGAATCCAAGAAAGTTTTATAAGTGAATAACAATGAATTGAGATAGTGTCTTACATGGTGGTGACATGAAGTTATACAAAAAGAAGCTCAATATTCTAAGGCCAAGATTTCTCCATATTTTGCTGAGGCTTCAGCGCAGAATGATAGCAAGATGAATTCTGAGGAGGTCATTGAGGTGCCTGATCTAGATGAAATTGCCGACAAGGTGAAATCTGAGAAGAAATAGAAAGATCGCTATAAGAAGTTGGAGGGAATTATTAAGTCTTCCCAGGTAGGAGGTATATATGGAGGAGTGGATGCCAAGGATTTGAGCTTAGTGACTGATCTGGTAGTACTTCCAAAGTTCAAGGTCCCTGACTTCAAAAAATATAATGCAACTACATGCCCTGCAGCACATATAACTATGTATTGCAGTAAAATGTCGATGTATCTTGAGAACGAGAAACTGCTTATCGATTACTTCCAAGACAGTTTAGTAAGATCAGCTGTATGCTGGTACACGCAGCTAAGTCGAGTTAGCAATAGATCATGGAAGGATTTGTCCAGAGCCTTCAGTGAGCAGTACAAGCATGTTTCAGACATGATTCTGACCCGTTTAGTTTTGCAAGTATTGGAACAAAAGCATCATGAAAGTTTTCGCCAGTACGGGCGAAGATGGAGGGATGTAACTGCCCAAGTCCCGCCAACATTGCTGGAGAGTGAGATCACCCTAATGTTTGTGTAGACATTAAAGGGTTTCTTCTATGATTGTATGCTTAATCATGCCACAAAGAGTTTTCTAGACATGCTTAGAAATGGAGAGTTGATACTTGCTACCACGAAAAATGGAAGGTTAGATGTGGGGAAACAAAGAAACCATACAAAAAAGAGATAATGAAGTCAATGCCACTAATGTCTATAACCACAATTACTCAAAGGGGTAATTTTCAACAAACCCAATGTTTTGACCATAGCTCCAGTAGTCACAAATCATCCGAAGGAAGAACGAAGATATCAAGTGAGCTCAAAACCATATTTTCCTCCTATACCAATGACATGTGCATAATTGTTTGCCAAACTGGTCCAATCTCAGATGGTGCTAACGAGGCATGTTCCCCCATTCTCACCACCATACCCATCATGGTATGATGAGAAGGCAGAATGGGAATACCATGCAGGAGTTAGGGGGCACACCATTGAAAATTGTACGACATTCAAAAAGGTGGTGGATGACTTAAGAAAATCAGGGATGCTATCATTCGATACATCAGAAGAAAAGGGAAACCCTCTACCAAATCATCAAAAGGCAGGTGTGAATGCAATTACAGAGGAGGAGTATAAGGTGGTAAAGGAATGTGTTGAACAAATAAAAGCTCCCATGAAGTGGCTATGGGCTCAAATGGTGGCAGTAGGGATGTTGGAAGGAGGAGCCCGAAGGCTGAAAATTGAAGAGAAACTGTACTGTGAGTATCACATAAAGGAAGGACATGAGATTGATTGTTGCTTAGAGTTTCGGCAACATGTTCAAGATAAGATGAATGAAAAAGAACTTGAGTTCTTTGAAAAGGAAAATAAGAAATGCATGTTGGACATATGTACATCAGAGGAGTCACCCTCTAAAAGAGACTATTCTGGAATGAAGCCTTTAGTTATTAAGGCTAAAATGAGAGTTAGTAAGCCAACAAAGGGTGTAACCCCACGGTTTATAATTAAGGTGTCGACCTCGTTTCCATACAGGGATAGCAAGCATGTTCCTTGGAATTATGCTTGTACGGTGGCAGCTCTAGGAGAAACATTTGTTCAAGAGAAAGAAGAACCGATTAATGAGGTGAGTCGTTTCACGAGGAGTGGAAGGCTCTATTCCCAGCCAATAGCAGAGGATAGAGATGCATCGTAGAGGAAAACTTCTACTGAAGAACCTGAGAAAAAAGGATAATAGAGATTTCTTCAAAGAGAAACCGACACCATATCACGAGCCTGTAAAGGAATCAGAGGCTCAAGAATTTTTGAAGATTTTAAAACACAACGAATACAGCATTATGGAGCAACTCCACAAGCTTTCAGCTCGATTTTCTATCTCTGTTATTAAGTTCTGAAGGCCACCACAAGGCCTTGTTAAAGATTTTGAACTGGACATTCATACCAAATGAGATCACAACTGATAAGATGGATATGTTTGTCGGTAACATGGCTGTCAACAACTTCATTTCATTTAATGATGAGTAAATACCAGATGAAGTAAGAGGATTGTGCAAGGCTTTACACATCACTACCAGATGTAAATGTCATATGTTACCCGGAGTTCTAATTGATAATGGATTAATGCTGAATGTTCTACCGCTAGCTACATTAAAGAAATTTCCAATAGATAGTTCTCATATGAGAACTTATCAAAATACGATTAGAGCATTTGATGGAACTCCGAAAGATGTGTCAGGGAAAATTAAGGTGCCTTTGCAAATTGGACCAACGACTTTCGATGTTGAGTTTGTGGTCATGGATACAAGACCTAGCTATAGCTGCCTGCTTGGGCGTTTGTGGATCCATACAGCAGGAGTGGTCCCATCAACTTTACAACAGAAGCTGATATTTGTGATTGATGGACAACTAATAACTGTCGGTGCAGAGGAGGAAATCATTGCATCAGTAACCACTAATGCACCCTTCATTGAGATCGATGAGGGTGCACTCAAGTGTCATTTCAGGACATTTGAGCTAGTCAATGCAACCTTTCTCACTAAGGGGAGCAAGGTGCTGGAACCGGAATTATCAAGCTGTGCGAAGATGCAGGTGAAACAAACACTTAGGAAAGAAGCTGAAATTCAGAAAGAATTTGGAAGGAAACATCATGGAAGGTTGTATCCCGTAGTAATCCCAGCAAAAAATGATCAGTTTGGCTTGGGCTTTAAGCCCGACAAATGGCAAAGAAAGTCAGAAATTAGAAAACATCAAGAAGAAGAAGGGCTAGATTGAAGGGAGAGGAAATTGAATGGGAGCTAATGACTTTCCCTCCCCTGAGCCATAACTTTATATCTGGAGGCATGTTGGATCCAAGTGCCCCAATTAGTGATGAAGGAAAAGGAGAGAGTGTTCTATGTGAAGCGTTTGAAAGGATGAGTATTAATGCTGTGACTGAATAAGAAGAGGAGAGCCAGTACCTGTCAATGATTACTCTGAGCTTGACAATTGGAATGCTGAAGAAATTCCTATAGTCTTTAAGACATGTTAAGAGTAATTCTCAAAACCAACCCATTTGCTCCAGATCCAAAGACAATAGGGGATCTTATGTAAAGGTCCTATGTCAGATTTTAATTTGAATTCAATAAAGATGTATTCCCTTAAATCTTGTGTGGAAAAATTTCTTTCATAAATAAACCAAAACCGAATGAAAACCATAAAATTAAAAACATAAAAAACATTCCATTCATTTTGTTTTTCCTTTTGTATATATTTTTTACCTATTCTTTTTTCAGGTTTTCAGATATTAGTGTCGTAAATGAATCTGAGTCTGACTTCAAGGTTGACTTTGAATTGCCTCTATGCTTGCAAGAAATTGGAAATATTGACGATGAGGAAGAATGTGATGTACCCAATGGCATGCTCAGAATGGTAGAAAGAGAGAAAAAACAGATTCTACCACATAAAGAGGAACTAGAAACATTAAACCTCGTAACTGAAGAAGAAAACCGAGAGGTGAAGATCGGTACTACCACCACAGCCAAAACTAGACAAAGTCTGATTGAGCTTTTGAAAGAGTTTAAAGATATTTTCTCTTAGTCGTATCAAGATATGCCCAACCTTGACACTGACATCGTCATGCATAGGCTCCCTATAAAGGAAGGGTGTGAACCTATAAAGCAAAAGCTGAGAAAAATGAAGGCTTAAACACTCTTCAAGATCAGGGATGAGGTAAAGAAGCAATATGATGCAGGATTACTCGAGGTAGCCAAGTATCTGGAATGGGTGATGAATATTGTCCCAGTACCGAAGAAGGATGGAAAAGTATGAATGTGTGTTGACTAAAGGGACTCAATAAGGCAAGCCCTAAGGATAATTTCCCGCTCCCAAATATTAACACTTTAGTCGACAATATAGCTGGTCATTCACTCTTCTCTTTCATGGATGGTTTCTTCGGGTATAACCAGATTAAGATGTACCCAAAAGACATGGAAAAGACAACTTTTGTATCGCTATGGGGAACTTTTTAGTACAAAGTGGTGCCCTTTGGACTTAAGAATGCAGGGGCAACCTATCAAAGGGCCATGGTCACCCTTTCCATGATATGATGCATAGAGAAATAGAGGTATACGTTGACGACATGATTGCCAAATCTCGATATGAGGAAGAACATTTGGTCAATTTAGAAAAGCTCTTCCTAGGACTAAGGGAGTTCCAGTTGAAGCTCAACACGAATAAGTGCACATTTGGGGTCACATCCGACAAATTATTGGGTTTTGTTTTGAGAAGAAGAGGAATTGAGATTGATCTTGATAAGATAAAAGCCATACAGGAACTTCCACCACCTCTAACACAGAAGGAAGTTTGAGGTTTTCTGGGATGATTAAATTACATCGCATGCTTCATTTCTCAGTTAACTGATAAGTGTGATCCAATGTTTAGGTTACTCAAGAAGAATAACCCGGGGACATGGAACAAAGAATGTCGAGTGACTTTGGAAAAGATAAAAGAGCATTTGAGTAATCCTCCAGTATTAGTACCACATGTTTTAGGGAGACCATTGATTTTGTACTTAACGGTCTATAAAAACTCCACGGGTTGTGTGCTAGGGCAACATGACGAAACTAGAAGAAAAGAAAAGGTAATATACTACTTGAGCAAGAAATTCACTGATTGTGAAACCAAATATTCGTCGATTGAAAAATTATGTTGTGCTTTGGTCTAGGCAGCTAAAAGGCTAAGAAAATACATGCTTTATCACGTTACGTGGCTAATCTCGAAGTTGGATCGACTAAAGTTCATGATGGAGGCTGCAGCTTTATCTGGAAGGTTAGCACGTTAGCAAATGTTATTATCAGAATTTGATATTCAGTGTGTGAGTCAAAAAGCAATAAAAGGGAGTGTCATATCAGACTTTTTGGCAAGCCGCACTTGTGATGACTATGAAGTGTTAATTTTAATTTTCCTGATGAAGACTTGATGTGTATCTTAGAGGATGATGAGTCTCCCCTAGAATCTTGGGTTATGAACTTCGATGGTGCAGAAAATGCATTAGGAAGAGGTATAGGGGCTGTTTTGGTTTCGCCAGAAGGATATTATTACCCTTTTACCAGTCGTTTGAAATTCTTTTGCACAAATAACATGGCAGAGTACAAAGCCTGTATAATGGGACTAAGAGAATCTATAAGGAGGAAAATTCGTACTCTAAGAGTATTTGGGGACTCTACATTAGTCGTTTATTAGATACGTGGCGAATATGAGACAAAAGATGCAAAATTGGTGGAATACCACAAGTTGGTCGTTGAGTTGACCAAAGAATTCGATGAGATCACTTTCAAATATCTCCCCAGAGAAAACAACCAAATGGACGATGCTTTAGCCACCTTAGCCACCATGTTTAAGGTAAGTGAGGGTTCTGAGATGATGCCCATCAGGTTACATGTGGTAGACTCTCCAGCTCATTGTTTTGCTGTTGAAGAGGAGACAAATGGATTTCCATGGTACCATGACATCTTGTGATATGTAAAATTCCAACAATACCTGCCGCAAGCTACAGAGAATGAAAAGAAAAAGATCAAGAAAATGGCATTAGGGTATGTCCTTAGTGGAGAGATTTTATACAAAAGAAGTCATGATCAAGTGCTTCTAAGATGTGTGGGAGCAAAAGAGGCTCAATCAATTGTGGAAGAAGTTCATGAAGGAATCTGCGAAACCCATCCTAGTGGTTTCACTATGGCTAGAAAGATTTATGCGTCTTGGATGTTATTGGTCAACCATGAAAGATGATTGCATTAATTATTCTCGACAAATGGCACAAGTGCAAAATCTATGCTAACAAGGTCCATACGCCACCTCAACCTCTTCATATTATGATAGCCCCTTGGCCATTCTCTATGTGGGGCATTGATGTCAGATTTACCCCAAGGCATCAAATGGGCATCGTTTTATCCTGGTAGCCATTGATTATTTCATGAAGTGGATAGAAGCAGCGTCGTATGCAAACGTCACCAGATCCACGGTTTGCAAGTTTTTGAAAAAGGAAATCATTTGTCGATATAGCCTGCCTGAGAGTATCATCACCGACAATGCCTCCAATTTAAATAATAGGATGATAAGTGGAGTCTATGAGCAGTTCAGTGTCAAGCATCATAATTATGTGGTATATCGCCCGAAGATGAATGGGGCAGTGGAGGCAGCGAATAAGAATATTAAGAAGATTATTGCAAAAATGACTGATACCTATAAGGATTGGCACGAGAAGCTACCATTTGCTTTATACACTTATCAAACCGTAGTAAGAACTTCCACTGGGGCAACACCTTTCTCATTGGTATATGGAGTAGAAGCTTTGCTACTCATCGAGGTTGAAATGCCATCACTCCGTGTCTTAATAGAAGCAAAGTTAGAAGAAGTAGAATGGGTTCAAGAAAGATATGACCAGCTTAATTTGATTGATGAAAAGAGGTTTAAAGCACTGTGTCAGGGGAAAATGTACCAGAAAAGGATGATAAGGGCTCATGAGAAGAAAGTTCATCCAAGAGAATTCAAAGAGGGGGATTTAGTTTTGACGAAAAGCTGCCAATCCAAAGCGATTCTCGAGGAAAATGGGAACCGAATTGGGAAGGACCTTACATTGTAACAAAGATTTTCTCAATTGGAGCGTTAATTCTAGCCGAAATGGATAGAGATGAACTCCAGAACCCAATAAATTCTGATTCGGTTAAAAAGTATTATGTTTGAAGAAAGAAGAGAAACGAAAAAGAAAAGAAAAAGAAAAAAAATAAGGAAAAAGAAAAAAAAGAAGGAAAAATAAAAAAAAGAGAAAAAAGAAGAAAGAAAAAGAAAAAGAAAAAGGGATTCAAAATGAAAACCCGCAAAGGGCATTTTGAAACCAAAGGAGGATTTGAGTTGAAAACCCGTAAAGGGCAGCTCAGATAATTTACAAAGGTAGTTCTTCCACAAATCAATCTTGGGGTTTGGCACCTGGAAGCTTCATATCTTTCCGCATAATCGTTTTTTCCAAGGTCTGCACAGCATAGTGGACATTCAAGGCATCTTATGAAATCATGATAGGAGGAGTTTTGGTTTCTGATATCTAAATACCTATTCCTTTCCTTGTAATTTCTTTTTGTGTTTGCCACAATACTAATAAAAGTTTGTTGTGTAGACCTTCTTTTTCTCTCCTTTGACATTCTTCCATAAAGCATCTTGCATTGAAATAATAATTAAAATTTTGCATCATTTGAAATATACAAAAGATTTTTTAGCATTACTTTGAAATTTGCCTAGAAGAGTATTGGAACTTTGAGGCATTCCATGATCAAATTTGGAGCTTAGGGCATAAAGAGCAGCAAACTTGTGAAGAAATTCAAGATTGAAATAGGTTTTACTGTAAATCTCTATGGAGGACCCTCAAGAGATGTTTTGACATTACCTTAAGGCAGCATGCTTACACGAGATAATTTGTTTTCTATAACAATGAGAACAATTTTACAAACATTGGAGGAAATAGTTAAAGATGTGAGCCATTGGAAGAACATCAGGATTCTAGGAAGCCTATCACTAAACATTGATGTATCAACTACAATGATAACTTGACAAAGGCTAAAAGAGTGTTGAAGAATATGAGAATAAAGTCAGTCCTTCAAACCAGGAGTACAAGATAACTGGATTAAGCGAGTAAACGTGTAAAGATCATAAGCAATGAAGTATCAAGAATGAGAATGGTAAAGCAAAAATGATGGTGATGACTCTCTATGATTGTTTTGTCAATCATCATAGCATACTATAGCAACTTTCAGATGATTTTTCATGCATTAATGATGGTAAACCAATGTGTTCCCCATATCCCCACGGAGTTTCGCTCTTAGGTGTTGTAGCAACAAGGAGCTTCACTGTTTGAAAAATCAAAGCAGGAGTCACAGGAATGGATGAATGTAATGTTGAATCCATGATGTGGTGTGGCAAATGAAGGGGTTAAGAGTAGACAATGGTGAAGATTACTTCCCAAGGAATGGTTGATGGAATTTTAACAACAAGAAATTGGTGAAGCCAACTAGTATTGAAGGATGAGTTATATTACAAGCTCTTAGTGCAAAATCTTTCAGTGTAGAAGGATGAAAGGAAGTCATACAATCTTTTTTGATGGGATGGGCCAAAACAGACACTAACCATTTGTTGCCAGAGTTGAGAAAATGTTTGAGATGATATAATCTAAGTTTCTTGGAGCTTCACACTTTCTCCTATGTCTATTGCTTGAGAAAAATCATTAAGAAAAAGCAAAAGAAATAAGACATGCATTCATGATTAGGCATCCCTAGGGGCATATGCATATTAAATCATTTTGCATTTGTTTTTGACAGGTTTTGAACTTACTTATTCATCCAAGCATATGGAGGATGAAGTCATCTTTTAGAATCTGCCTATCTGTTCAGGCATTTGGTGAATGGAACCCACTCATCTATTCGGGCATAAGGAGAATAGAACCTGCCTATCTATTTGGGCATTTAGAGAATGGAACCTGCTCATCTATTCGGGCATAAGGAGAATAGAACCTGCCTATCCGTTCAGGCATTTAGAGAATGAAATTTGCTTACCTATTCGAGCATAAGGAGAATAGAACTTGTCTATATGTTCGGGCATTTGGAGAATGGAACCTGCTTATCTATTCAAGTATGAGGAGAATAGAACCTGTCTATTCGTTTGGGCCTTTAGAGAATGGAACATGCTGATCTATATGAGTACGAGGAGAATAGAACCTGACTATCCGTTCGGGCATTCAGAGAATAGAACCTGCTTATCTATTCGAGCACGAGGAAAATTGAACCTGCTCATCCGTTCGGGCATTTGGAGAATAGAACTCGCTTATCTATTCGAGCGCAAGAAGAATAGAACCCGTCTATTTGTTCAAGTATTGACGGTTTGGTAATTGGTGAAAATTAGTGTCTTTTGTTCTTTGCTCTATTCCTGTTTCACCAGAATGATCAAAGAGGGGCAGCTGTTGTCATTGAATTTTCACTAGGCTTTTACTTGTGTACTAGTGTTATATCTTTGTTAGGTTTTGTAGTATTGTTACATTATTACCTTATAGGTTTTAGTATTAGTTAGTTAGTTTGCATAAAGCCCACAATGGAGAATTATTTTGGTACATGGCCTAATGGCCCATTTTGTTGAATAAGGGTTTAATTGATAGTTAGATTAATTTAACTGATTGATAGATTAGTTGAAATAGAATAAAATTCATTAGATATGAGTTAGCACATTCACTACATAGAAAATAAACAAGTGATCAATCCGTTCACTACATATTTGGTTGTTAAAAGAAATAAACAGAGTCTAAATTCATTCCCTTTCACATTTAAAATACACGTCCTGAGCGGCCCAGTTCTAATTTATGGCCTTAAGTTTTTTGTGCAGCTGAAGAGAACCGTTGGATCGGGGTTGATCCAACGGCATGGATTGAACACACCTTGCACACGAGATCTAGCTGGAGAAGACCAAGCAGCTCACCATCTCCTCCATTAGATCAGGGGTGATCTAACGGTTCAAATTGCTCCAGGACCAATCACCGGGATCGTCACTCGCGCGTGGCAACCACGCGCCAGTTCTTTTGACTTCTAGAAAATGCTTCGTCTTCTTTGACGCTTCACTTGTTCTGATTTGCTCATGCCGATGTGGTTGGAGTTCATTTCTGATCAGCAAAAGCATACAAAAGAAGGAAATAAAGGGATTAAGTCACTAAAATAATACACGATCAACACGAAGACAAAATCCCTAATTTGAAGCCCTAGCAAGAATCAAGCTACAATCGGATATGGACAAATATGCAAAAGGCAAACAACTTGAACTCATAACAAAAATTTGAAGCAAAATGGAAAGGGTTAATCCCTAAATTGAAGCCTCTAGCAAATATCAAGCAATTCGTGTCAAATAGGAGATAATCTAGGGAAGAAATTAGGGATTTGTTCTTGTAATCCAAGCATTTCAATAGCTATATAAACCTTACTTAAATCATTATAACACAACAACAATCAGACAGAATCTAGAAAATTAGGGTTTTTCTAGGAATTTCTCCGTCGGCAATGGCGGCCTGCGCCGGTGGATGGCGGCCGACATGGCAAAATGAAGGACACGATGAACACGAAAAAGAATTTATAAAGCACTGGCTTTGATCCATTTTTATAAAAGTAGGAGAAATAATTTTTGTTTATAATATTTATTATATATACTAACCCCTTTGACCCGACCCGAACCCGGTTATAACCCGCGCCCTTCTTTCCCAGTTCCTATACCGCAAAACCTTTGTATTAAATTTATTCAATTTCGTCCTCTTTCATTTCAATTTGGCACAAAATTTTTTAATTGTTTTCAAATTAACCCGCCCATTTTGTTTTCCTTTCAATTTAATCACCAATTCATTCTTTTAAAATGTAAAAATAATTATCCCTTTTCTTTGTTTAGAAATTATTTTTATATCTAATTTAAGTGATTTGGTTCCTTTATATGTGTATATATATTTGTGTGTAAAACCTTAGGAATATGGACTTAAAACCTAGAATAGAAACGTGTATGTTGTAAAACATTCTTCATTTTCAATAAGACACACTTAATTATATTTAAACCTAAGTAGTTAAAATGGATGCAAATGTTTCTTTAGGGTTTAAACATTAAATACTAAAAAACAATAATACACCTAATCTTCTCTGGTATATTTTATAAAAGTGAAAACTTAATTGATGCGGTGTCTTATCAAATGGGAATGACGGGTTAGCACCAAGAGTGTTGGCGGTGATTAAAGTTCATTTCTCTGGTGATAAGGCCGTCAAAATAGATTTACATTCACTAAGCGGGCAAATAAATTGAAATTTTGTGAACTTGGAAATTCTAGTTTTTTTTTTTAAAAAGTACATTTTGAAATCAATTAGGTACCAGTTTTTGGGCGTTGTGAGGGTGCTAACCCTTCCCCACACGTAACCGACCCCCGAACCTATTTTCTTTGTTTTTCGTGGACCAAAAATGTTATTTTGATAAATAAAATGTTTTATCAAAATACCCTTGTTTTAAAAGTGATCCAATCACACATTTTTCAAAAAGATTGGTGGCGACTCCGTGTTTTTTTATAAAGTTTTCCAAAACATCAAAACCTTCCTAAAAATGGTTGCGATAGTTGGTGCAAGGCAATATGTTTGTTTCTGAGTACGAGGTTCAGTTTGTTTGGTTGAGCCAGTACGCTCCTAAACTGGTTCTCGTGAGCAAAAAAGATGTGATCATTTTCGTTATGGCTTGGTAAAGGAAGTGAAGACATATATGCTAGCTTATGAGTATTCGAATTTCGATGTCTTGGTCAGTGGTGCCAAGGACATTGAACAAAGTTTGGGTTTGGTCTCTCGTCCAGGGAATTCTAGTACTGGGAAGAGAGTTGCTGATTTTGGTGGTGGTAGAGATCATGGTAAGCAGCAGGGAGAAGGGAGAATATTTCCCGATTAGAGGCGCGGTGGAGGTGGTAATACGGGTATGGTCCGCAAGGTCAGAATGTTGGTGTTCGAGCACTTGAGTGTGGTCGTTGTGGTAGGCATCATGTTGGAGAATGTTGGGGTAATTCTAAGAGTTGTTGGAATTGTGGTTTGCAGGGTCATGTGATAGGCACCAGTGCGTGTTGTTGAGCCTCAAAGGGCCGTGGACATGGCCGAGGTAATTTTCAGCGTAGGGAGGAAGGTTAGAGAAATGTGGCTCATGTTGTGGTAGTTCAACCCGAGGAAGGTGAACCGGCTAGGGTATATGAACACCGCGAGGGAAGGAATGATATAAATGTGATAGCAAGTACCTTTACATTGCAATCCTTGTCATATCTTTCTTTGATTGATTCTGGTTCCATGCATTCTTACATCTTGCACGAGCATGCACAGTTGCTTGATATACCAGTTGAATATCTTAATGTGGGTATTCAAGTGACAAGTTCCTTTGGTGAGACGATCATAGTTAGGAAGTTGTATAGAAGGTGTCCGTTAATGGTTCAAGGTCATGTGTTTGTTGCTGATATGATGAAGTTACCTTTCTATGGCTTTGATGTGATTCTAGGGATGGATTGGTTATCTGAGCATAGGGCTGTGGTAGATTGTGAAAGCAAGCGTGTTTCATTGAAGCTTGCCGATGATTATGAAGTAGTGGTGGTGGGTGAGAATGTTAAGTTCTTATGCAATGTTGTTTCAGCGATAGAGGCATAAAGGTTGATGAAAGGAGGGTGTCAGACATACTTAGCGTATGTCATGAATCCAAATATGAATGAGGCATGTCCTCAGGATATCCGGACAGTTTGCGATTTTCTCGGGGTGTTTTCAGAAGAATTGCCCGATTTGTCACCGGATAGAGAGGTAGAGTTATGTATTGAGATGTACGCAGTTATGGCTCCGATGTCTATTGCTCCGTACTGCATGGCACCCAAAGAGTTGAAGGAGTTGAAGACACAACTTTAGGAGTTTCTAGATCGTGGGTTCATTCGGCCTAGTGTGTCGTCGTAGGGTGCTCCAGTGTTGTTTGTAAAAAAGAAAAATGGCACCATGAGAATATGCATCGATTATCAGCAATTCAACAAGTTGACGATAAAGAATAAGTATCCTTTGCCACAAATTGACGACCTTTTTGATCAATTTCGTGGTGTGATGGTGTTTTCTAAGATCGATTTGAGATCGGGATACTACCAGTTGAAGGTGAAGGACAAGGATGTACTGAAGAAAGCTTTTCACACTCGATATGGGCATTATGAGTTCTTGGTAATGTCGTTCGGGTTGACGAATGCTCTGACTACTTTCATGGACATGATGAATCATGTATTCCATGAGTTTTTGGATCAGTTTGTGGTTGTGTTTATCAACAATATCCTTGTGTATTCACGTGCTAAGGAGGATCATGATAGACATTTGTGAATTGTGTTACAGACTTTGTTGGATAAATAATTGTATGCCAAGTTGAGTAAATGTGAGTTTTGGATCAAAGAAGTGGTGTTTCTTGGTCATGTTGTATCAGCGAAAGGGATTCATGTAGATCCACATAAAATTGAGGTGGTTGTGAGTTGGAAACAACCAAAATCGGTGTCGGAGCTACGTAGTTTCTTGGGCTTGGTGGGTTATTACCGTCGCTTTGTTGATGGTTTTTCTAAGGTAGCTGCTGTTAACAAAATTGTTGCAAAAAGATGTTAAGTTTGAGTGGATGGAGGCTAGGAAACAAGCTTTTGAGAGGTTGAAGGACGTTTTGACACAGGCTCCAATCTTGATTCAACACGAGTCAAGAAAGGAGTTTGTGATTTATAGCGATGCATCCTATGTGGGATTAGGATGTGTGTTGATGCAAGAGGGTAGAGTGGTTGCTTATGCGTCAAGACAGTTGAAGGTGCATGAGCGAAATTATCCCACACGCGACATTGAGTTTGTTTCGGTAGTGTTTGTATTGAAGATTTGGTGATACTATCTTTATGGTGAGAAATGTGTGGTGTATACCGACCATAAAAGCCTTAAATATTTGATGTCATATAAAGAGTTGAATCTTAGGAAACGGAGGTGGCTGGAGTTGCTTAAGGACTATGATCTTTCGATCGAGTATCATCCAGGAAAGGCCAATGTGGTGGCCGATGCATTGAGTAGAAACGTGGCTGTAGAGTTAAGAGCCATGTTTACGCGGTTACGTGTATCACGAGATGGTGGGTTGGTGGCTGAGTTGCAAGTGAAGCCTTCCTTGATTCAGTTGATAAAGGAAAAGTAGTTGTTGGATGATTCGTTGGTACCACATGTTATGGACATTGCGCAAGGTAATCTGACGGATTTTTGTTTTAATGATGATGGTGTTTTGTGCTTCAAAGATCATATAGTTGTGCCGGAAGATGTTAAATTGAGGTGCACTATCTTGTTGGAGGCGCATAGTAGTCCTTTTGCCATGCATCCCGGTAGTACTAAGATGTATCGTGGGTTGAAAGACGAGTACTATTGGGTTGGGCTGAAAAATGATGTGGCGAAGTTTGTAAATAGGTGTATGATTTGCCAAAGAGTGAAGGCTGAACATCAGTTTCCATTCAGATTGTTACAACCGTTGAGAATACCAAAATGGAAATGGGAAAGAATCACCATGGAATTTATGTCCGGTTTGTGATGAGTGTTTAAAAGTACTATTTTTATAACCCTTTTTACTCATATTATTGTTAGACTTAGCCTCATTTTAGTTGCATTATTAGGCATTCATGCATGTTTTCATGATTTCCTTCACCATCATGCTTGATTTCATAATTTAGTTGATTTTAAAGAAAAAAGTATTGTTGGTGTGTGTTTTTGTGTGCGTAGGATCTAATTGCCCAAGCAAGTAGGAGACTGCCATGGCAACTAAGGAAGGAAATTGAAGGATCTGCCAAGGCAATCGAAGTTGTTTTCCAAATGCCAAACTGAAGCGCCTGCCAAGGCAAATGAAGTTGTCTTCTAAATGCCATGCTGAGCAGATTGCTGAAGCATGTCAAGAAAAATCCACCTCGTTAGGGATAAGCACGAAAATCAAGAGATAAATCCCAAAGATTTAGATTTCTATGAAGCATTTAATGAAGATTTAAATTCAAATCTATGAGGAGTTATTGGAGATCAAAGGGAGATTAAATTCCAAGAGTTTTAGGATAAGTTTTTGAAGGAATAAATTTATAATAAAAGAGATCTATTTCTTTTATTCTATTTAATTCCAACTTAACTTCCTCCTCAAGAAACACTTTGACCTAGCCAACTTCTATAAATAAGAAACTTAGCCGCCTACTTCAAGAGGGAAGAGAATTGAGAGAGAAAATGCATTGGCTGTTCGAAGTCTTCTTTTTCTTCTTCTTCTCTGTTTTGGTTAGATTCATGTTTGGGGATTATTCTTTGTATATCTTTTGAACCCAGCCATGAACTAACTTGATTGGCTTGGGTTATTGTGTTTTTGTGGTTGTGAGAACGATTGGATTTGTTTAGGTATTTAGTTTGCAATTTTACTTCAAAGTTTGTTCATTCTTGATTCCTAATTTTGTTTGCGAGTGAATTGGGAAAGGATCTCGTGAATTCATCCATTTATCTAATATCGGGAGAGTTAGATTCAAGAAACGAATGAGCATGGTTTTCATACAATCGATCGATGGTGAAGACTAATTTGACTTAGGGATAAGTTGTGAATTTCAACGGCTAAAAGGAGCGCAAGATAGGTTGTTGTCCACCCTTGGTTCATGTAGGGATGTATTATCAAGGCATGCACAATTAACAGCATTTCAAGTTAGGGATAACGAGAAACCATTGAAGAACGCTTCGCCGAACTTTGAAGGTAGTCGCAGAACTGCCCTAGCAATCTCTCCATTCCCAGACATGCCCAGGCAATTGCAGACCTGCCCAGGCAATTGCATACCTGCCCAGGCAATTGCAAAATTGTCCAGGTTGTCGCAGATTTTCCCCAGCAATCCGACTGGATCCAATTGCTAAAGCGATTGAGATACTCTAGCACTCAATTACCACGACGGTCCATTCAATTATCACACCACGACTCATGATAACTCGGCCTACTCTCTTACTAATTACTCTTTTCTATTTAATTTATTTGTTTAGTTTATTTTACTTGATGTTCATCATCTTTAATATTATTCCTTTTATATTGTAATAACTTAAGCAAAGTGGCCCAAGCCAATCCACGTGGAGACGATACTCTATACTTATCATATCACTTTATTACTTGTGACGTGTATACTTGCACCGTTTGCATAGCACTTAATACGTACAAGTTTTTGGCGCCGTTGTCGGGGATTGGCAATTGGTGTTAGTTGTTTTTGTTATTGCATTTTTATTACTTTTACTAACTTTTCTTTTTGTTTGTTTTATAAAAAAAAATTCAGGTGCGCTACAAGTTAAGGGACATCAACATGTCGGGAAATAAAAGTCGATCTATTCGAGAGTTGATGATGGAAGATAGGAATCAGTCCAATCAAGAGTTTCTTACACTCACCGATGATTACCTATACCAGCAAAGAAAAGCTTATACCGTGGAAAAATTGTGCGCTTGTTATGGAGAACATCATGTGTTTGAAGATTGCCCTCACAATTCTGGTGCATATGGCTACATGGAGAACCATAGATGGAACCAACAGCAAAATCCTTCATGGTATGATCAAAAAGCTCAAAAAAATTTTTACCATGATAATTGTGCCGAACCAACAGATATGCCATGGCAATATAGTCCTTTCCAAGAGCATTCCAATTCCTTGGAAGAAACGTTGCTAGCTTCCTTGGCTATACTTGACGGATCAATTGAAGAGATTTGAGAGCTATCAAAGTCTATAGATACGAGGATAGCTTAGTGGGATGCACCCTTGAGGGATTCAGAATATCAATTGAGGAGATTCACATATGCCATGGATAACATGCCCCAACAATCAATTGCTAGGGATAATGAAATCCTAAGGGAAGATGAGAAGGAGCAATACAATGAGGGATCCCCAATGTGTGAGGATCAACTAAAACCTCCAAGTCGAGAGCCTGCCAATTAGGAAGACTGTCTGACACTTGATGAGCCTATGCAACGAATTGCCACGACAATGATTGAGGAGCCTAAACAGAGAAACATCGCGACAACATTCCGAGAGGCAAAGCAGAGTAATGCTACAATAAATTATGGGGAATTTGATGTCCAGAATGTTACAACGTTGATGCTAAAGTAGGAATCTAGAGATTGCTCGAATCCACCTTTGCCACGACAATTGTACGACCACATGCAAGATCAAGGAGATGACAATACTTTGCTAATGGAATATGAGCAGGTGATGGTTGAACCTTTTGAATTCTTTAAAAAAATCACCTCGTCTATTGCAGTTATGTCTTGAGGAACCGATGTTGGTAGATTTGAAGCCATCGAAATCTCTACTGATAGAGATGTTTGAGAGGCCAAAAGAAAAGGGTGTTTGGATTCGTAAAGCTTTTCAGAAAATTGGTTTTTCCCTTGACTTACAGTGAATTTTGGCAACTGATTGCCACGACAATTGGCTTGAGCAGCAATTGCCACGACAACGAAGGCTACATCTAACCATGAAGGAGGTCGACGAGAATGAGGTAATTAAATGGTTGCGTCTTGATATAACTTTTCCTATTAAAATATTCATACCTTCAGGAACAGTAGCAAGGTGGAGGGTATACATAGACTACAAAAAAGGCACCTCCATCATGGTAACGCAAAAGGGAGTAGCTGGAAGCACATTGACCCAACTTTTTTTGGGCAATATTGTCACCCGATGAAGGGTACGAATGGACTATAAGAAATATCAGAAACGACCCTTCTCAAGCTTCCTTTTTTATCTTTATTTTTATTTTCATTTTCTTTTATTTTCATAATTATTCTTTTATGTTTATTTTTATTTTTTTAGGATAAGAGTTTCAAGGGATAAGGAGTTTCCTAGCTTCCTTTTTCCTTTGAACTCTTAAGTTTTTCTTTCTTTTTTTTACATTATTTTTCCAATCAAGAACCCACAGGAACCACAAACCCATGGACAATTTCCAATCATGAACCATGCTCCGACAATTTCCAGGGTAACTAAAAATGCCACGGCAAGTTCACATGCCTTGGCAAGCCTTGATAAGATTGTCAAATTACTCAGCTCTGTGGCGCAACGATTGGAGCGACTAGAGGCACGCCAACTACTTTTTATACAGTATAATGAAGGATCTAGATGTGGCCATCACGCGAGTCCAATTGGAGAACTATCCTGATAGCATCATTCCTTTCTCGGTTTTTCCTGACGAACTACTTGCCCCGACAACTGAAGATGCCGCGACAACTGATGCATAGAAAGTTTCTAGCCCAATGAAGTCACCCCCCGACCAAGCATCAAAGTCGAAGTGCAAAGCTTCTAACATCGATAAGGCCACAAAGGAGGATAGACAAAGTGACAAGGTAGTGGAGACAAAGGTTCAAGAGGCCTGACCAACCACACGCCAACAACCACCACGAGCCGGCAAACGAAACAAGCAATTGGCACGAAGGAAACACATCATTCAAGGTGACAACCTTTCTGACTAACTCATTTGCATTTTATTTTAATTTTTGCATGCATTGAGGACAATGCTTCTTTCGAGTTTGGGGGTATTGGTTTCTAGTTAGTTTCATATTTAGTTGAATTCATAATTAGTAATAGCATATAGGTTGCATATGTTACTTGCCATGCCTTTGATTGGATTTAATTGCTTGAACTTGTTGATTATTCGATAATAAATTTTTGCCACTGCACTTAATTGAAAGAACCTTTAAATTTTAGGATTGCATGAAAAGAACTTAGAATTTTACTATGGTGCTAAATATTATGAACACAGTTTGTGGCTTGTTGATTGAAAGAAACTTGGTGAACTTAGGTTGCTTAAAATTTGGGTAAATTTAAAGTTAATTTCTTACTAGAGGTACCCGAAACTAGCTCTAGTAGTTGCACATTAAAGATATCGCTAGAGGTGCCCGAAATTGGCTCTAGTAAAAAGAAAAATAAATACCCCGATAATTAAATTGATAAAAGCTTATTGTTCACATAGAATTTTGAAAATCAACTTGTACACAACTACGCACACACATTGTCACAAGCATTATAGTTTGGTTCCGGGAAATTTTTGTGCCATCTGAAAAATTCAAAAGGTGATCATACTTTGTGACACGGTTTTAAGGTTTGAAGGCAAATTTAAAGCATGTCTTTGATGATTAAAGTCTTGGAAGGTAACTGTTAGTTTTGCATTGCTTGAGGACAAGCAATAATTCGAGTTTGGGGGTGTGATGAGTGTTTAAAAGTACTATTTTTATTAACCCTTTTTACTCATATTATTGTTAGACTTAGGCTCATTTTAGTTGCATTATTAGGCATTCATGCATGTTTTCATGATTTCCTTCACCATCATGCTTGATTTCATAATTTAGTTGATTTTGTGGAAAAAGGTATTGTTGGTGTGTGTTTTTGTGTATGTAGGATCTAATTGCCCAAGCAAGTAGGAGCTGCCATGGAAACTAAGGAAGGAAACTGAAGGATCTACCAAGGCAATCAAAGATGCTTTCCAAATGTCAAACTGAAGCGTCTGCCAAGGCAAACGAAGTTGTCTTCTAAATGCCATGCTGAGCAGATTGCTGAAGCATGTCGGGACAAATCCACCACATTAGGGATAATCACGAAAAGCAAGAGATAAATCCCAAAGATATGGATTTCCATGAAGCATTTAATGAAGATTTAAATTTAGATTTATGAGGAGTTATTGGAGATCAAAGGAAGATTAAATTCCAAGAGTTTTAGGAGAAGTTTTTGGAGGAATAAATAAATAATAAAAGAGAACTATTTCTTTTATTCTATTTAATTCTAACTGAACTTCGTCCTCAAGAAAGTCTTTGACCTAGCCAACTCCTATAAATAAGAGACTTAGCTGCCTACTTCAAGAGGGAAGGGAATTGAGAGAGAAAATGCAAAGGGTTGTTCGAAGTCTTCTTTTTCTTCTTCTTCTTCTTTGTTTTGGTTAGATTCGTGTTTGGGGATTATTCTTTGTATATATTTTTAACCCAGCCATGAAATAACTTGATTGGCTTGGGTTATTGTGTTTTTGTGGTTGTGAGAACAATTGGATTTGTTTAGGTTTTGAGTTTGCAATTTTACTTCAAAGTTTGTTCATTCTTGATTCTTTATTTTGTTTGCGAGTGAATTGGGAAAGGATCTCATGAATTCATCCATTTATCTAACATCGAGAGAGTTATATTCAAGAAATGAATGAGCATGGTTTTCATACAATCGATCAATGGTGAAGACTAATTCGACTTAGGAATAAGTTACGAATTTCAATGGCTGACAGGAGCGTAAGATAGGTTGTTGTCCACCCTTGGTTCACGCAGGGATGTATTATCAAGGCATGCACAATTAACATCGTTCTGAGTTAGGGATAATGAGAAACCATTGAAGAACGCTTCGCCAAACTTTGAAGGTTGTCACAAAATTGCCCCAGCAATCACTCTATTCCCAAACTTGCCCAGGCAATTGCAGACCTGCCCAGGCAATTGTAGAATTGTCCAGGTTATCACAGATTTGCCCCAACAATATGTCTGGATCCAATTGCTGAAGTGATTGAGCTACTCTAGCACTCAATTACCATGACAGTCCATTCAATTATCACACCACGACTCACGATAACCCATCATACTCTCTTACCGATTATTCTTTTATATTTTCTTTATTTGTTTAGTTTATTTTACTTGATATTCATCATCTTCAATAATATTCCTTTTACAATGTAATAACTTAAGCAAAGTGGCCCAAGTCAATCCTTGTGGAGACGATACTCGATACTTATCATATCCCTTTATTACTTGCGATGTGTATACTTGCACAGTTTGCGTAGCACTTAGTACGCGCAACAGTTTACCTTTGACGCCGTCAAAGAAGAACTCTATTTGGGTGATTGTGGATCGATTGACGAAGTGTGCACATTTTGTGCCCGTGTATACGATGTATACCTTAGATAGGTTGGCAAATTTCTATATCACTGAGGTTGTGCATTGGCATGGTGTGCCTAAGTCCATAGTTTTAGCTAGGGATCCGAGGTTTACCATGAGGTTTTGGGAATGTTTTCATCGAGCCTTAGGTATGCGGTTGAGTTTTAGTACATCTTATCATCTAGGCGGTGGAGGATATGCTTCGTTTTTGTGTTATTGAGTTCCAAGGTTCTTGGGTGAAGTGTTTGCCGTTGTTGGAATTTACCTATAAGAACAGTTATCAGGCGAGTATACAAATGACACCTTATGAGGCCTTGTATGGGAGGAAGTGTAGAACGCCTTTGTGTTGGGCGAAAACGGGGAAAAAGTTGGTTTCTTTACCAGATATGCTTAGGGGAACAACGAAGAAAGTAAAGGTCATTTGTGATCATTTGAAGGAAGCTTCGGATCGGCAAAAGTCTTACACGAATTTGAAGCGTAACGAGATAGAGTTTGGGCTTGGGGATAAAGTATTCTTAAAGGTTTTGCCTTGGAAGAATGTGATTAGATTTGGCCGTAAGGGCAAGTTGAGCCCGAGGCTCGTTGGACCATATGAAATATTGGATCGAATTGGTCCGGTAGCTTATAGGTTGAAGTTGCCATCTGAGTTGGAGAAAATACATAAAGTTTTTCATGTATCAATGCTTCGAAGATATAGATCGAATTCATCGCATGTTATGCCTATAGAAGAGGTTGAGTTGAATCTGGATCTAACATATGATGAAGATCCGGTTAGAGTCTTAGATGTGGATAGTAAAGTGCTTCGTGGAAAGACCATTGAGTTGGTCAAAGTGTTGTGGACGCACCGTGGTGTCAAGGAAGCCACGTGGGAAAGAAAAGTTGACGTGGAGAAACAATTTCCTCATCTTTTTCCGCAAGGTAAATTTCGAGGATGAAATTTCTTAAGTGGGGGAAAGTTGTAACGCCCCGAAGTTGGGCCTATATGTTAGTCGGATTGGCTTGAGGGTTCAGTTGAACCGGTTTTAGCGGTTTGGACTAGTTTCGGGATTGAATTTGGTAAAAGTGGTTTTTCATCAAAATAAAATATGGAAAAATATTTTATAACCCTTATTAAATATATTTGTGATTATAGTGAAATCAATTTTGGGAAAGGTGATTTGGGAGTTTGACATTTTTGGACTAGTGACCAAAATGTAAAATGTGCAAAACTACTTTTAGTGACTAGATCGTAAAAGATCAAGACTTTTAATCTTTAAGGAGATTTGATCAAGAGTCTAATTAAGGCTTCTCCTTTCTAATTGGTTGACTTCTAAATGGTTTTAATTAAATAAAACATGCGGAGAGAATTAATTACTCACTTTATTTTCCAAAACACATTTTACGTAACTACATTTTCTCTCTTCTAATTTCTCTCATATTCTCTCCATCCAAACATTCATTTCTTTTCAAAGATTTGAGGTAAACATCATATTTGATTTATCTTTTTAATCTCAAATGGTTTCTTAATGTATTCTTAACAAAACCTAGTTATTTTATCTTTGTTTTCTCATGTAAATCTTCTCAATTGAAAGGGAAAGTCATCATTAGAGGTAAGGTTTCGTTCTTCACCTCTAATGAAAGGTTCTTTACTGAAATTCCGAAGTTCTTGATCTTTTATTATTGATTTCTAATGGATTTTAAGAATATGATTATGGAAAATTGGTTTAAATGATGTTCATTGATGGATTTTGTAAAGATTTGCTATGATTTGTTAATGATGAGTTTTATGATTGAGATTTGTGATATTTTGGATGGGTAATAATGTTGAATAAGTGATTTTTATCAATGGAATCCCGAAACTAGGTAGGTTGCTAAGTTTTGATGTTGATATCTTTGAGGTTATGGCTTGTTTATGTGGTTAATTGATGACTATTGATAATAGGGTGTTGAGAATGTGTTTTTGGATGTATGTTGATGTTGTTTTGTTGCTAATCTCGCTGGGTATTGGCTGGAGATTAGTTAGTAAGGTTTTGCCGGTGTTTTTGGTTGTTTTCGTTAGGCGAAAGCTTATTTATGTTGAGACAGAAGTGTTGTTCTGTGTTGCTGGAGGTTTTGATGTAAAGAAGTGCATTAATCCTCTTTTTACTTTGTTAAGAAGCAAGGGATGTTGATTCGTTAGCTTCGGAGGGTTTTGTGGACATTTCGGAAGCTTGAAATCGCTTCGGCAAGGCGAACGAGGTGTAGTTGGTGAGTGGCATTGGTTTATACCTTTTCAAATGTTTGAAAGGAATATTTTGGGGGTTTAGATTAAGCTTTAAATGCTAATCTAAGCTCGGAAGTAAGTATGAAATGTTTTGCTCTCGATTCTCGGCTTTTCCCATTGTTTTGGTTAATCATGCATATGTTTTGGAAATGGTTTTGTTACCTACTGTTATACATGTTTTTATGAAATGAGAAATGATTCATGTTATCTTATGAGGTTGATTTATGGTTTTCAAGAGGTTACATCTTGATGAGATAATGTTATGCATTGATTGTATTTTTTTAAAATGGGATATGCTATGGTTTGTTCATGCATTGGAAAACAGTAGGTTAACATGGTTTTAAAGTATATATTGGCAAGTGATGATGCTTATTATAATCGGATATAATTGGTCGACCAATAGGATGAAAGTGCACTATAAAAATATAGCAAAATTCACATGTGCGTGTGGCCTTCGGCTCCACAGTAGCTGATCAACTATTGTGTTGAGGGTACCGAAGTATATTGTGGTGAGAGCAGCAAACACCACGGGATCCTTAAATGGTGAGAGCAACAAGCACCATGAGATCCGCCTTATGGAGAGAGCGGCAAGCTCCATAAGTATTGATGGAGAGAGCAGCAAGCTCCATCAATGAGTATCCGCATATCCGATGTGTTTATTTAAGGAGAGTGCAACAAGCTCCTTGTGAATAGGGATGGCGAAACGACCATTTGGGTCACTTGAATGCCAATGTATGAGTTTACATGTATCATGGTTTTGAAATGAAATTGTATATGGGATTTATACATGAGATTATATCTTGAGATCTATGGAAAGCTTAAGAATGTGAAGCTTGCATTGAGATTTGCTTTGGTTTAAAGCATGAGCCTTCATGATACATGTGTTATGAGATAAATGATTTTTGCTTTAATGGTTTTTAAGGCTTGAGCCTTGTTATAAGCATGATGAGAAACAATTTGTTGAGAAATGGGTTTTTTTGGACACGCATTGTTAGTGGTTTTATTTTTTAGCAGGCCTCACTAAGCTTATTGCTTACGCTCTATTTCCTAATAATGCAGATAAGTAAAGAGATCGGGCACCAAAGTAGCAAGCGAGGGAGTCCAAGCGTTGCTCATACCTCAAGTACGGTTTTACATTTCAATAGTAATAAGTTTGGCAATGGGAGAATACCTTTTCGTTTTGGGAGTGTATGTTGTGAACTCCCTAGTTGGCACAATTGTGTAGTGCCTAAATGAGTTGTAAATGGCCTTTATATGCTGGTTTTTGGTTGGTTGGAGTTTTGGAGGTCTTTGTGGTTACTTTGCTAGGATGGATGCCACTAGATTTCATTTGGATTATGATGGCTTATATGGTTGATGTTTTCGTTAAAAATGATGTGTTTCGATCCTTGAATATGTTTGTTATAATTTAGGAGTATGCCTAGGGGTTTAAATGTGGTTTACATATTGTTTATCGAGTAAAAAATGACATTACAGGCCTAGGCGTATCGATACTTGGGTCACCGTATTGATACCGTATAGTTGAAATAGGCATGGGGTATCGATACCGTGAGCACCGTATCGATACGGTGTAAAAAGAACCAAGTGTATCGATACTCAAGACAGTATCGATACGGTTTTACGCTACTGGAATTTTTGGGTTTGAAAATACAAAGGACCGTATCGATACCGTGGTTAAGCGTATCGATACCCTGTTAGTTAAAGTTGGTTAAAAGCATCTTCTGAAGTTTTTGTTCTTCACATTTTAGTTCCTGAATGTTTGTAAATGCAATTGGTGATGTTGGGTTGATCGAAACAAGTTGAAAATTTGCATGTGAGCATGAAACCTGATTAATTAAATGTACGCAATATCAATTTGGTAAAAGACCTTGTATTTTTATAGTTTTACAATTTGGTCCCTAGTTTGTATAACGGGACATTCAGATATCGATTTGAAGCCCGATTGAGTTGAGGTTTTGACCTCTGCTTTCTCTCACGCTTAGGTTAACTAAATTGCATTTATAAAAAGGAAAAAAGGTTGTTTATTGAAGTGAAACTTTTGGGTTTTACTCCAATAATCCCCGTGTGACTCGCATGATTTGGTCTAGCGATTAGACCGGGTCAAGGGGGTTAGAGGAGCAGTGTAGTGCACTTAATTTAAAGAGTGGCACCTAACTTAAGAAAAAAGATAAGTTTGGGGGGGAGAAAGTGGAAGATTCCAACCGCAAGACAGTGCATGAAGAACTTGTGTTGCAAGGGGATTCATCTCTTGAAAAGGACAAGAATGAGGGTTCGACAAGTGAACCTACTGATGGAAGACCGAATATTGCTACAGTAAAAGATAGACCCCCAAAAGTAGAGGAAAAAATTAGACCACCACCACCCTTCCCTCAAAGATTGAAGAAGAAAAATGAATACCTTCAGTTCAAGAAATTTGTAGATATTCTTGACCAGCTCTACATTAATGTCCCATTTTTTGAGGCCATTGAACAAATGCTCACTTATGCGAAGTTTCTCAAGGATATCTTCACCGAGAAAAGAAAGGTTGAGAAGTATGAGACTGTTGCTACAACAAAAGAGTGCTATTTTGTGTTGAGCAAATTGCAACCTAAAAAGTAGGATCTGGGTATCTTTATCATTCCAATTTCGATCGGTGATAATTATGTGGGGAGAGCTCTATGCGATCTTGGATCTAGTGTGAATCTAGTACCGAAGTCAGTTTTTATGAAGCTTGGTATGGGAAATGCAAGGCCTACCACTGTTATTTTGCAATTAGTAGACCGATCCCATGTTCATCCTAAAGGAAGGATCGAAGATATTGTGGTGAAGATGGACAAATTTATTTTCCCAGCTAACTTTCTCCTTCTCAATTGTGAAGCCTATGATAATGCACCCTTTATTTTGGGGTGACCGTTCCTAGCCACCGGTGAATTTTAATCGCCTGTGAAAAGGGTCAATTCACCATGAGAGTGGCTGATCAGAGGGTGACCATCAATGTCTTCAACACCCTCAAATATTAGGATGATCACGAGGAGTGTCAATGTCTTTATGAAATCGATTCTATGGTAAAAGAGAAAGTTGTAGAACTATGATGTAGCAATTTTTTGCAGATTGAGGACTATTTGAACTCAATGAAGATGACAATGAGGAGCTCAAGGAGTTCCCAATGGAGGTGCAACAGTCTAGCTTGCTCATAGCTAGACCAGTTACGCAATTTGAACCTTCAGATTTTGCTAAATTTATTCCTCCAAAACCCTCACTTGAGCATGCACCCACAATAAAATTAAATCCTCACCATCACACCTCAAATATGTTTACTTGGGTTGCAATGGGACTTTGCTTGTGATAATCTCTTCTAGTCTTAGGCCTGAACAAGAACGTAGCTTGATAAATGTGTTAACTCAACATAAAAAAGCTTTAGGTTGTGTAATCACTAATTTTGTCCGAGATAACTCTTTCTATTTCATTTCATAATGGGCTCATATACTATTTCAGGTTTTGTTCAATCTTAGTATGTATGTGACTATTAAGTCATATCCAAAGACAAAGGGCAAATTTACTAGTATTATGTTTTTATATTAAGTTACTAAGCTATGTTTTATTGTGAGCTGTTAAATTCAAAACATTTTTAATATGTATTGGTTTATCCTATTCAGTGTTTTTTTTGTTATCAGTATTGTTACTACTATTAGTTATTATATTATACAACCGAAATACAAGGAACATATATGTGTATATAAAACCAGTTAAATAAAAACCCATTTTTTATTTAGACCAGAATAAAGTTATATGCAACAACCCACTAAAATAAATAAATGGCCCAAGTCTTTATATTAAACAGTCCAGTTACATTAAAAGGAAAAGGCCCAGAGTTCTTTTAATTATACCAAACCCTAGCCCTAATCTGGTATCCTTTGGTTGCAACCGCCAACATCTCTACTGTTGGATCCAGATCTCATCGAACGGCCCACGATCGAGGGAGTGACCATTCAATTTTGCCACGCGCCTCACGCGCGACCCTCGGTATCATCCACGCGCGCGTACAACTCAACCACTCGACCTCTCAGGTTCTTCAGCGCCACTTCGATAACCACACCAGCAAGCCCTTTGGTCCCCCGTTCCTCAACCGATTGTTCACATGCAACAAAAACAACAAAGAAGTCAGAAAACTCAGGGAATTATCAACAAATACAAGAGACAAGGAAACATTTCAGAATCGGCGCATGAATACAAACAAAAATGCAAGGCAACCATTAGGATTTTTCTTTAATTTTAGTTATGTTTGATAAATACATGTAATTTCGGGCTATATAAATCAGAGCCCCAAATTTGTAACCCTAAAGAGAAAATGAGGCGTTCTGGAAAATTTCAGAGAATCAATATTCAACAAAACCCTCTATTTGAGGTAAGTCTCCTCCCTTTTACACATTCTAGTATCATAGCATAATAAAAAGAGGTTAAGGTTGTGATTAGTTTACCTTCGGCGTTTGTATCTCCGGACCGGCTGTCCTTTCCTCATTAATAAGCCCTCCGATCTTTTTGGGTTCGAAACGGTGAGATGTGAGAGGAAAAGGGCTGAAGGGAGGGTTGCTTAGGCCTTTTACTTTTCCTTAATCTAAAGGGTTTGCGTTGTTTTGAGGCAGGGTTAGCCTCGGTTTTGTGTTGGGGTCTGAAAAGGCTTTTTTGGGGTTTTTGGCTACACCGGCCCCCATCGTACGGTTTCTGGCTTTTTCCTTAATCTAAAGGCTTTTTTTTTGTGGATCGGCGGCCGGTTTCTAGGTTCTGTGGCAGAGAACCGCCGAAATCTGGGTTCATCAAGAACCCAGATGAACAGATGGGTGTTATAATAACGGGGGGAGTCTGTTTTTTGCCGAAAGAGGAAATGATATGAGATAAAAGGGATTTTATAAACTTTTCTTGTTTTAAAAAAGGGGAAATAACATAATAAGGACCTCCGTCCCAATATAATCGCGTGTTTAGCCATTCTACTTTTTAAAATTACGCGAACAGTCCCCTCGCGTCTTTGAAATCCCCTCCCAGACCATTCTGCCTTCTATAATTACAACCCGGGTCCTTATAACTTTATGTGTTCTCGCAATTACGTCTATGTTATCCTTTTAATCGAGACTTTGAATTTTACTTCTTTTCAATTTAGCCTAGTTTTCAGTACTTAATTTCAATGTTCATGCATTATGTTTCTAGTTCTTTTTGTTTATATTGTTACTGTTTTTTGTTTGGTTTAAATTTGTAGTACTTTAATTTATGGTTGGAATATTCATGTTGAATGGTTGCCCTTATTATATAGTTCTTATGTGTTGTTTGTAGTATATGTTTACAATATATAAAGTATATATCTTTCTCTAAAATGGGGTACAATGTATGGTTTATTTAAGATATACTTAATATAATTTTTGTAGAGAATATATAACATTGTAAAATAGATAGTTTTACAAACAATTAAGTTTTCCATACATATATATGTATATATTGTTTCAAGAGAAAGTTATAATATATAGTTTCCCCCATAACATGTAATATATGCTTTTTTTGCAAAATACGCATAGTTATATAAATATAATAAAATAGTTAAAAGATAAAAAGAAGATTTTTTAAGCCTACAAAATATATTCTTTAAGTTTTGGTCATGTATATATTTTAAAGTATGTAATATACGCTTCCCATAAAAGGGTTGTGATATATTTTTAATGTATAATATATTTGTGACTTGTGGGCTTGGGCTTTTAGTTTAGGCCTTGTTTTAGGATAGTTGGGCTTTTGGTTTTTGGGCCTAGCTTTTTTTTTGGGCTTTAGATTGGTTTAAAAGGATTAATTTCATTAATTTAGATCGTGTGCTCGTCTCATAGGGGCACGATCCTTAAATTAATTAAGTTAATTCTAGGTTTAGATTCTTTAGAGCCTTAGTTAGATTAGGGTTCGAATTAATTCAATGAATTTTAATTTGCTCTTGGCTCATTGGAGTAAATGTAAAATTCATTAAATTAATTGAACGTTTCTTAATGGTTCTTATGATAAAATTAATCTCAAACCTAGATCGACGTTAAATCTCATATTAAATATCATAATATGTTAGGGTTTTAGTTGTTTAGGGCTAAGTAATTTAGGATTAAACATTAGAATCACCTAGTTAATAATTAGATCATCATTTGGGCTCTCCATAATTTGGGCCTTCATAGGTTAGGTCTTGGGTTGGGCCTTTTGTGTTTACTTTTGGTGCCTTTATTTGCCATTCCTCAATTGTCATTCATATGGACCATTAACTTTGCATTAATTAATTTTGAATCATAAAAAGGGGAGGTATTCATTAGTTCTGATATTTGTGTCGTAACAGTCCGAGCTTAAAGGATGTTGACCAAATATTTGAATTAATCCTTATCAACTAAAGGCATAATTAAAACTTAACGAAGTCATTACATCATTCCTTAACTATTTGCACCATGCATAAAGGTGACGTTCGAGATTCGAACCATAAATTAACACGACAATCGGGCTTATTCAATGTCAGTATGGTCTGATGTATCGTCAACCTTATTAATTAAATGTCCAATTAATTTAAACCCACTAATTTGATAAGGCACGTTCAATTAAGGTTAATTTTCAATTAAGGTCACCGAGTTAAATTCCTTTCAAATTTTGACAATTTCCTCCGATTAAAGGCAACAAATAATTTGGCAGCGATTTCCTGGTGTGATAGGGGTGTTAATCCTTCCCCACACGTAACCAACTCCCGAGCCCTTTCGAATTGAATCTCCGGTTTTGTGGTGTCTGGCCTACCTTATCCAAGTGGCCGGTGGTGACTCCAAATTTTCATCGTTTTCCAAAATACAAGAAATATCCTTTTTAGCCAAATCTTTTCCAAAAGGTGGGATACCTTAGAGTTTTCAAAAAACGTCGCTATAGCATGGCGACTCCGATGGGGACGGGTTTTGTTGTTTTAAAAAAACAAAAGAGAGTTAGGCCAAATAAAATATTTGTTGCTTATTAATGATGGAAAATTGTCGCAATTTCAAGAGATTCTAGTGAGGTTGAACCTTTCTTAAAATGTTATTACAATTGAACGGGCTTTGATAATTGGTGGCCTTTGAATTAGTTTTTCATTTAATTTCTAAGGAATCACCGACATATGTTGCATCATCTCATCAAGGTCTACACCCGAGCTTCGTCCCTTAAGTGGGAGTGAAACACCACGTACCCACGTGAGTAACCCTCCACGGGTAGGTAATTCACTTCTGAATCCACGCCTCTTGACATGTGAGCAGCCCTCCACGTTATTAGGTGGTGCTTTTCCTCGAACCGAAACCAATTTGCAAGCTTGTAATGGGCTATAATTGGGGTTCTCGTTGCCTTAGTAGGTGATAAGATAGGTTCAGGTACCCTAATTAGAACCGAACTCATGTGTGTGAATCTAAGAAGTCCACACCAATAGTGTCATGCAGATAACCATAGCGAATTAGAGTTCCTGTGTTTAGGGCTTTCTTTTATATGGTTGCTTTTCGCTTAACTTACTTAATTTTACCTCTTCTCGTTTGCAAGTTTAGTGTTCACCTCATGACTAACCTTTTTCTTCGTTTCTTGACCTTCGTATCTTTATTTTGTATATTATGTCATAATCATGAAGAGTACAGTGAGTCTAGGAATAGTTTGAAATTAAAGACTAGATCGATGGGAGACTTAGTTCGCAGCAATGACGAGAAGAATTCTGATGTTCAGATATGGTCGTCAGGGGAAAACTTACATGAGAGAGATAGTATTGCGGAGGGGTTCAGATCAACCATGACATTCATGAACGCCAGATTTAATGATGTGTCTGATTTGAAGTCAGTATGGAACAGTTGGGATTTCAAATCAAATAGCACTTTCAGATAAGGGTATGGTGATATCGCGTATTTGCTAGAGGTCCCAGTTGATCAAGCACTACTGTAAACCTTGGTAGGTTTTTGGAACTCCGCCTACAGTTGCTTCACGATTGGTAACTTTGATCTCACTAATACAATTGAAGATTACTGGGATCTTATAAACTGTAAAAGGATTGATATGGATCGAGTATATTCAAAACCAAGTAAGAACAAAGCTTTTCGAGGAAAGCTTGTTAGAATATCGGATACATTACTATCTTGGGTCGAGCAGTAGGTCACCACTTGGAACAGTAAGGAGTATCTTAAGTGGGAGGGGATCTTGGCTTTGGCTTCTGTGCACCTTCTGGGTCGAGTTCAGCAGAACCTGTTTGCGTTGTTGATCTATGGATTGGTATGATTTCCTCGAGCATTAGGCCTTGTGGACCCATCAATGTTAGATCTTTTTGAACGCTTGAGTAGTGGGACTAATCCAGTGCCTGTAATTTTGGCCGAAACCTTCTGATCCTTGAGATTCTGCCGGGAGAATGGTGGAGGACACTTCAGGGATGCCCGCAGCTTTTGACAGTTTGGTTCTATAGCCACCTTTAGACTAATCAACTTTCTCCAGGCCCCTTTATGTTGGTAAGTTCTCACTCTTAGAAGAGTTCTTACAAAAGAATGACTGGCCGACTTGGAGGTCTGAGGAGGTATGGCAGGACGTTCTCTGGAACCTAAAGGAAGAGGATATAGTTTGGAGAGCACTGTGGTTGTTGACGAAGAATATTCTCTATAGATGTAGAGAGTATTTGTGGGTACCGCTACTTGGCCTTTGGGGCATACTGGTTACGCACCCTTGCTAGTTCTAAGACCGTATAGTTCAAAATAGTTCGTGCCATCCACCAAAGGGCTGAATGAATTCAACGTGGATTATGCAAAGGAGAAGGGCTATAAGGCAATGGTATACAACGCTTCCTCAACCTGGAATAGTGTAAGACGGGTTAGGATCGTGAATGCTCCATACATGGTTACTCCTGAATATGAGGCGTGGTAACTTAACCGTGTCAACAATAACATTCCGTGTTTAACCCCCAATAGCAGGAGATCTTTAAAAGAAAGATTGGCCACACTCCCTACCGAGGCGAATCTGATGAGGAAACAGGTTGAAGAAGAGTGAAAGAAATACCTCAAGCTCAAGGAGAAAGCCCGTCAAGAGAAGTTCGACTTCGAGTTAGAAAAGGCATGGTTCGAAGGGGTGGTTAGAGACCTACAAAAGAAGAGAAACGAGATAGAACTCGAACTCAGGTTGGAAAAAAAGAGGAGTGTTAGTAGCTTAAAAGGTTAAGTAGAAGCAATAGAGTCATAGAAGGAGGGTCGAGTGAGGGGCTGGAGCACCGGCTTAAGGAAGAGAAAGCACGAGCCGAGAACTATAAGAGGATATTTCTAGAGCACAAAGATCGAGTGCTCACTTTGACCCAATAAATGAAGCATCTGCGAACCTCCCATTCAAAGCAAATTGAGAAAGAACAACACCAAAGCAGAGCCTTGAGAGATCAAGTGAAATGTTTGGAAAAGTCTCTTTTCAAACATAAGGGCTCGACTAGCAAGTTGAAGGCCAACAACTCAGAAAATCAAGCTTTGATGACACGTGACAAAGAGTTGGAAGCTGAGGTTCAACAACTCAAGGATCATGTAGCAATCATGAGAGGGGCAATTCAAGTACACCCGACTCTGAGTTTGGAGCAACTACATTTTGTTGCCTACACGATTTAGAGGTAGGAGCAAGAATTGGCATGGTGGGGAGCTCAGATGCAAGAGGTTGCCCAAAAGATACAATTTCTGGCTGAGGACGCTATCGAGGTTCATGATTGTGTCGATGATGAATCTGAGGAAGGATAGAGGATTGTATGAATTTTGAGAGAGATTATCGACCTTGATACTACCTTGAAACCATATGTATAGTTAGCTTTCTCTAGTTATTGTAACAGGACAATGTTCCCATAATGAAAGTCGGTTAACGGTGATATTTGCCGAATTCAGTGTCGCTCTTTGCATTCATGCATAATACATTTATTTACACACCTCATTTAATTACCAAAATTAACTAAAGGACTTTTCATTTCAGAAATTATTTTAATTCTTAAAATTTCAATCATTCCGCACCAATACGAAACCCGGTTACAGTCCTGAACCATGGAGGATGGACTAGCTAAGGTAGAACATGGGCAAATAAACCTTGAAACGCGTTTCGACGGGATTGGCCAAGATATTAGGGACTAGATAACTCAGTCACAAGATGTTGTTATCACTCAGATAACCAGTTTGTTAGCAAAGATGAAGGGCAGAGAGGGAATCTCTATTGACAGTCCAAATTTTGACGAGCAATAAGGTGTTTTGTCTCATGTGAATGTACAACCATATATGCCAGAATCTGGGAAAAGGGTTTACATTAATCTTGTAGGAGTTTTTGCTGACCCTGCTGTTGGGGTATCTACGAGTCACCATGCGGGAACCCTAACAAATCAACCCGTTGATTTAGGAATAGGATACGAGAACGAAGTGCCAGACTTGAGCATGATGGATGAAGTTAAAAATAGAATTAGGGCCGATATGGAGAAGAAGTATGAAGAGCAGTTTCGTATGCTCAAAGAGAGGCTAAAAACCATCCAAGGGGATGATGAACATGAGAATGAAGTGGCCGATTTGATTCTTCCACCCAAATTCAAAGTTCCTGATTTCAACAAATATGACGGGACCACTTGCCCATCAACACATATTACCATGTACTACAGAAAGATGATTACTTTCGTGAAAGATGAGAAGTTACTTATCCACTGCTTCCAAGAGAGTTTGACTGGGTCTACAACTCGTTGGTACACCATGCTTAGATGAGCTAATATTAAGTCATGGAAGGACGTTCAGAAGGCTTTCGTAGAACACTACAAGCATGTAACGGACATGAACCCTAGTCGAATCATGCTGGAAGGGATGGAGCAAAGGTCGAATGAGAATCTACGCCAGTATACCCAGAGGTGGCGTGACGTGGCCACTCAAATTCAGCCACCAATCTCTGAACATGAAATCATGCCGATGTTCGTCAACACTTTAAAGGGGCGTTGTTTGATCGTTTGATAAACAACACTACCCAAAGCTTTGCCGATATGGTAAGAATCGGGGAATCGATCGAAGTAGAGATAAAGAGTGGAAGGATCGATAGTGGGGAGAACACTCGTAAGAATTACAAGAAACGAGATAACGAGGTGAACAATACAAGCACTGACGTAGCTCCGAAGAGTTTTACTATTTCACCACCAAGAGTCGCGGTCGAAGGAGGGCAGGGCTCAAACAAGAAGGAGACTAGGGCCCCGAAGCGGGAAAATAAGAAGATGCTATTTTCCCCACTCCAGTATCGTATGCTAAACTATATTCATAACTGCACAAGGCTGATTTGGTCCGGCCTTATTATGTCACTCATTTCAAACCTTCATTCCCTGCGTGGTACGATGAAAAAGCAAACTATGAATATCATGGTGGCATTCTGGGACACTCAATTGAGAATTGCATTGCATTCAAGAAGTTCGTTAAGAACATGATAAATTCCAAGGTGTTGCAGTTAGACGAACCGAATGTAGCCACTAACCTGTTACCAAATCACGGAGGCCGTGGCATAAATGCAATCGAAGAGGAGTACACTAGGAGAGCCAAGGCGAACGTGTCTGAGGTCAAATCCCCTTTGAGGTAGATGTTTTAGTAGTTATTGTATCACAGGCCTCATCGACCAGGGCATGGAGATGGTGCAATAAGGAAGCGGGCCGTATTGTGAGTTCCACCAAGCGGAAGGACATGACATTCAGTGTTACGAGGAGTTCAAGCAGGTGATTCAGAGAATGATGGACAATAAGCATATTGAATTCTTTGAGAAGGATGAAGAGAGAAAAGAGTCAGATGTATGCACATCGGATACCTCCAAGATCAAGTATGAGGTAGATAGGCCTTTCATCGTATCACTTAAGCCAAAACCCTAAAGCTCGTCCCAAGATGAGAGCTCCAAAGTAACTCCAAAAATACATATTTCAGCTCTGACTCCCTTTCTATTTAAGGATGCTTGGAAGGTCCCATGGAGTTATACTGCCCACATCTCTATACCAGAGAAGTCAAAAACACAAGGAGAGGAGAAACCATCCGGTGAAGAACCCTCAAAGGTGGAAGACCCATTAGGACCGAGCGCCGAGACGATAAATGAAGTAGGACATTTTACCAGAAACGGTAAATGCTATTCACTAGAAACGGCAAAGGCATCAAAGGAGCCAAGAGACAAAGGGAAAGCGGTAATCGCCGAACCTAAAATATTTTTACAGAATAACCTCCCCCCAAAATTCATGAGCCAGTGACAGAGAGTCAGGCGCAGGAATTCCTGAGGTTCCTAAAGCACAATGAATACAACATTGTTGAGTAGCTTTAAAAACAACAAGCACGAATTTCAGTACTTGAATTGTTGTTGAGCTCAGAAAAGCACCGAGATGCATTATTGAAAGTATTTAATCAGACGTTCGTCCCGGACAATATCTCAGTAAGCAAGTTAGATTGAATAGTGGGTCATATTGCTGCAGATAACTACAACACCTTTAGTGATGACGAAATTCCCGACGGAGGCATGGGGTCCACTAAGGCTTTAAACATCACCACCCACTCCAAGGGCATGTCTTACCGGGGGTGCTTATCAACAACAGGTTCGCCTTGAAGGTATTGCTGATGGTGACCATGCAAAGGCTACCTCTGGACAGTTCACACATAAAACCGTGTTAGAACTTCGTTAGGGCATTTGACGGGACCAAAAGGGTTGTTATCAAAAAGATAGAGATACCATTACTGATCGGTCCTACCAAATACATTGTTGAATTTGTGGTAATGGATATTTGACCCACTTATAACTGTTTACTAGGGAGACCATGGATTCACTCGGCCAGAGCCGTGCCTTCATCCCTGCACCAAAAGTTGAAGTTTGTTATTGACGGGGAGTTGGTAAGTGTGGGAGCCGAGCAAGAAATCATTGCTTCTATAACCACTGATGCTCCTTATGTCCAAACTGATGAAGATGTTGTGGAGTGCTCCTTTAGGGCCTTAGAATTTGTGAATGCTACCTTCATGGCAGAGGGAAGCAAGATCCCACACCCTAGACTATCAAATTGCACCAAGATGACAGTCTGGCAAACCCTGGGACGAGGAGCCAAGAAGGACAAAGGGCTCAGAAGGGGTTTGCAAGGATGCTTGCGTGCCAAGAGCATTATCGGCAAAAAGGATCAGTTTGGGCTCGGCCATAAACCCAATTTTCATCAGAGGAAGTTAGAATGGAAGAAGAGAGAAGAACAAAGGAAGACTAGATTCAAGGGTGAAGATATCCTATGCGAACCAATGACTTTCCCTCACTTAAAGAATGTTTTTGTGTTTGGGGGAATAATCAATGTAGATGAAAAGATACAAGAACCTAGTCTAGAAAGTGCCAAATTCAGTAAGGAGGAAAGGTTCAACGAGGCGATAGAGGGAATGGACGTCAACATGATAACCAAAGAGGGAAAGTGTGGCAAATACTTGGCCAAAATCTGCCCTTGCTTCCCGGGGGAAACACTCAGCAATTGAACTGTTATAGATCTACCAATAGTTTTTAGGTCGAGATTAGAGTAATACTCAGAACCAACCCTATTCGCTTTTGCCCGCGAGCAATATGGATCTTTTGTAAAGGGCTCATATGTTAATCTACTTGTTTTCAATTCAATAAAAAGAATGCTTTTCGTTTTTTATCAAATGGCAAACATCTTGTTTTCTTTGTTTTTACATTCATTATTCGTTATTCATTATTACTATATTTTTCATTAATAAGAGTATTTATTTCTTGTCCTGATACATATTCGTTCAAATTGTTTCAGGGTCCCTATTGTTGACTGTATGAATGATTCCGAGTCTAACTCTGAGATAGATTTTGAGCGACCCTCGTGTTTGGCGGAAGTCGAGGAAGAGGATGATGAGATAGAAGTAGAGATCCCTGGTGAGCTACTCCAATTAATGGAAAGTGAAGATAAGCAAATCTTGCCTTATCAAGAAGAGTTAGAGATCCTCAATTTGGGAATGGAAGAGGAAAGAAAAGAAGTGAATATTGGTATTGCCCTCTCGGTTCAGACCCAGCGTGAATTGATTGAGTTGCTTTCAGAATTCAGGGATGTTTTTGTATGGACTTATCAAGACATACCAGGTCTGGACACAGACATTGTAGTGCATAAGCTACCGATCAAGATAGAATATAACCGGTCCAACAAAAACTCAGAAGGATGAGACCGAAACTGTTGTTGAAGATTCGAGAAGAAGTAAAGAAACAGTACGATGCCGGTTTCTTAGGAGTCTCTAAATACTCGAAGTGGGTGGCGAACATAGTCCTTGTTCCCGAAAAAGATGGAAAGATCTGTATGTGTTGAGATTACAGAGACCTTAATAAGGCAAGCCCCAAAGATAATTTTCCTCTACCTCACATCGATACTTTGGTCGACAACACCGCGGGACATTCTTGGTTCTCTTTCATGGATGGTTTCTCGGGTTACAACCAAATCAAAGTGCATCCTGACGACATAGAAAAAACTATGTTCGTGACCATGCGGGGAACATTCTGTTATAAGGTGATTCCTCTCAGATTGAAGAACGCTGGAGCAACCTACTAGAGGGCCATGGTAACCCTTTTCATTACATGATGCACAAAGAGATCGAGGTATATGTAGATAAAATGATCGCCAAATCTCGAACGAAGGAAGAGCATATTACAAACTTGAGGAAACTTTTCGAAAAGATAAGAAAGTGTCAGTTAAAACTCAATCTGACAAAATGCACCTTCGTCGTCATGTCTGGTAAGCTTTTAGGCTTCGTGGTTAGCCAAAAGGGAACTGTGATTGACCAAGATAAGGTGAAGGCTATTCAAAATCTCCCGCCACCTCAAGCCCAAAAGGAAGTTCAAGGTTTCTTGGGAAGATTAAATTATATATCTCGGTTTATTTCTTAGTTAACCAACAAATGCGACCCGTCTTTAGGTTGCTCAAAAGAATAGTCGGGGAGCATGGGATGAAGAGTGTCAAGAGGCTCAGTATAATATCAAGAGATATTTGACTAACGCTCCAATTCTAGTAGCACCGGTACCAAGAAGGCCGTTGATCTTGTATCAGATCGTCTTTGAAAATTCAATAGGTTGTGTCTTGGGACAACATGATGAATCCGAGAAGAAAGAAAAGGCGATCTACTATATGAGCAAGAAATTCACTGATTGTGAAACACGGTACCCACCAATTTAGAAGTTGTGTTGTGCTCTGGTATGGGCTACCAAAAGGCTCAGGCAATACATGTTGTATCACACCACGTGGTTGATATCCAAGTTGGATCCTTTGAAGTTCCTGATGGAAGCACCAGCGCTAAACGGAAGGTTGGCCCGTTGGCAAATGCTATTGTCTAAATTTGACATATTGTATGTGAGTTAGAAGGCAGTAAAAGGGAGCGCTATAATAGACTTCTTGGCAAGCTGCACTTCGGATGACTACAAATCTTTGGACTTTAATTTCCCCGATGAAGACCTAATGTACATAACATTTGAGGAGGAGACCACTCCAGAGGATGAGTTGTGGAAGATATACTTCGATGGGGCATCCAATGCCTTAGGCCATGGAATTGGGGTAGTGTTAATCTCTCAATAAAATGTTTATTATCCCTTCACCAATAGATTAGAGTTCTTTTACACGAATAACATAGCTCAGTATGAGGCCTGTGTTATGGGTTTAAATGCAGCCATTGAAAGGAAAATCAAGGTGCTTCAGGTTCTTGGGGATTCCTCCTTGGTAATCTATCAGTTACGGAAAAATGGGAAATGAGAGATTCGAAGTTGGACATGTATTATGACCTGATTCAAGAGTTAATCAAACACTTTGAAAGAATCAGCTTCACTTACCTTCCAAGGGAAGACAATCAAATGGAGGATGCCTTGCAATGTTTAAAGCAAGTACTGAGGCCGAAATAAAGCCAATTGAGATGAAAATTTTTGAGATACTGGCTCATTGTTGTAGTTTGGAAGATAAAGCAGATGGTAACCCATGGTACTATAACATCCTTCAGTATATCAAGTTTGAAACCTACCCCAAAGGGGCCAATGAAAATGACAAGAGAACCGTAAGAAGAATGGCGGCAGGATATGTTTTAGACGGAGAGATTTTATACAAAAAGGGTAAGGACCAAATACTGTTAAGGTGTGTCAATACCCAAGAAGCAAAAAACATATTGGCTGAGGTGCATGATGGGACATGTTGGACACATGCCAACGGTTTCTCGATGGCTTAAAAAATCATGAGGTATGGATATTTTTTGTCAACCATGGAGGGAGATTGTATTAGCTATGCAAAGAAATGTCATAAGTGTCAGATATATGCCGACAAGATCCATTCTCCACCACTGCCTCTGCACACTATGAACTCACCATGGCCGTTTGTTGTATGGGGAATGGATGTCATTGGTCAGATTCATCCCAAGGTATCCAATGGACACCGTTTCATTATGGTTGTCATCGATTACTTTACTAAGTGGATAGAAGTAGCATCTTATTCCAGTATTACAAGAGCAACAGTTTGCAGGTTTTTGAAGAACGAGTTTATTTGCCGTTACGGCTTGCCGAAAAGGATTAACACCGATAATGCTTCCAACTAAAACAATAAGATGATGGACGAGGTGTGCAAGCAGTTCAAAATAACACACCATAATTCGACCACCTATCGCCCCAAGATGAACGGAGCGATAGAAGTGGCAAACTAAAACATCAAGAAGATCATAGCAAAGAATACGGACACCTTCAGGGACTGGCATGAAAAGTTTCCATTTGCTTTATTCGCTTACCGCACATCAGCACGCACCTCCACGGGGGCAACGACATACTCATTGGTCTATGGCACAGAGGCAGTACTACCTATCGAAGTGGGGATTCAATCGCTTCGGATTCTCAGTTTGACCAATTGAATCTCATTGAGGAGAAGAGGTTGAAAGCCCTTTGCCATGGCCAGATGTACCAAAAAAGGATGATGCAAGCTTACGATAAGAAAGTTCACCCAAGAGAATTTTGAGAGGGGGATCTAGTGCTTAAAAGAATTCTGCCGACTCAAAAGGATTCTCGTGGGAAATGGATGCCTAACTGGGAGGGACCTTACATCGTTAAAAAGACCTTTTTCAGAGGAGCATTGATCCTAACAGAAATGGATGGAAAGTTGTTGAACAATCCAGTGAATTCAGATTCGGTGAAGAGGTACTATGCATAAAAAGGAAAAGATAAGGAAAGAAGGAAAAAAGAAAGAAGAAAAGAGAAAAAAGAAAAAGCAGAGTGAAAACCTAGAATGGTGCTTTGCAAAATGAAAATACCTAGAGTGAAAACCTGAAAGGGCGCTTTAGGTATAAAAAGAGAAAAAGAAAACAAAAAAAACAAAGAGCGGGCTCAAGATGAAAACCATAAAATGGTGTCTTGAAACCAAAGGAGGATTTAAGCTGAAAACCCGAATAGGGCAGCTCAGATGATTTCTGCAAATTAGGCATCCAAGAAAAGGAGCCCTCTCGGGAATCAAGGAGTTTCAACAGAGAATTTCTAGCAAGAGGTCTATTTCAGTTGATGGGCTCTCGCATCATTCATACGGTCAATGATTGGGATGCAAGTCATGCTTTGTTTTCCTTTTCTTCTATGTTTACCATGACTTTCAAATCATTCTAAAATCCTGAAATATTAATGAATTATTGTTTCACATCTTTTCATGTCTTTTTACAAGCATCTTGCAAGTAGGTTAACGTAGGTTCATAAAAAGCAAAAGGTTTCTTGGTATTACTATTTTCTAACCTTTAAATGCAGACGGTGCAAGGAAGTACGTTAAGGTCGAACCAAGAGGAGGCTCCATTTATCAGGTCAAGGAAGAAAAATAAGTCCTGGTCATATCAGGTTCTAAGACTATCGCAGGGAAATAAAGGGATTATGAGGATGAAGCTATCTCAAGGCAAAAACCCAGAAGGGCACCGAAAAAGAAAAAAAAGAAAAAAGAAAATTAAAGAAAAGAAAAGGGAGAAGAAAAAGAAAACCAAAGTGAAAACCTGAAAGGGCACTTTAGGAAAAATGAATCTAAGGTGAAAACTGATAAGGCGTTTCAAGACGAGGAGATGTCAGAAGGTCAGAATAAAAAGGAGGCATAAATGGTAGCACCTAAGCATGAGGCAAAGCAACATTCGTTGCAAAGAGCAAGAAGAAGAAAGAAGTAAAGAAGAAATCAAAGAAGGACTGATCGAGGAAATGAAGGCTTTTGGGAAAAGCGATTAAATCTCGTCAGTCATGCATCATATGTAGACTAGACATCCCTAAGATAGGAGAATGCTAACCTACACTATCATAGCATTTCATCTCTTTTTGATAGATATTTAAACAACAAATCTCAAGGATCTCAGGCGAAGGATTTCAAACTAGCCATACTAGAACTACCGAGAAAAAGAGGCAGATACTCATAGTTTGGAGTTTTCAGAGCAAATGAGGCAGATACTCAAAGCTCAGGGATTTTAGGAAAAGGATTTCAAGCTCACCATACTAGAACTACCGAGCAAAAGAGTCAAATACTCATAGTTCAGAGTTTTTAGAGCAAAGGAGGTAGATACTCAAGGCTCAAGGATTTCAGGCGAAGGATTTCAAACTTGCCATACTAGAACTACCGAGCGGAGGAGGTAGATACTCATAGTTTAGAGTTTTCAGAGCAAAGGAGGCATATACTCAAACCTCGAGGATTTCAGGTAGAGGATTTCAAACTTACCATGTTGGAACTACCGAGCGAAGGAGGCAGATACTCATAGCTTAGGGATTTTAGAGCAAAAGGGACAGATACCCGTAGCTCAAGTACTTTGGGGAAAAATAGGCAAATACTCATAGCTCCGCGTTGTAGGGAGAGAAAGAGCGAACAGTTCTATATAGGAAGAACTCACAGCTTAAAATCGTCCAACAGAGAAGTATGACAAAATTAGTGTTTATGGGATTTGCTTTATCCTTGTTCCATAAGTATAAGCAAAGAGGGGCAGCTGTAATCACTAATTTTGTCTGTGATAACTCTTTCTATTTCATTTCATAATGGGCTCATATACAATTTCAGGTTTTGTTCAATCTTAGTATGTATGTGACTATTAAGTCATATCCAAAGACAAAAGGCAAATTTACTAGTATTATGTTTTTATATTAAGTTATTAAGCTATGTTTTATTGTGAGCTATTAAATTCAAAACATTTTTAATATGTGTTGGTTTATCCTATTTAGTGTTTGTGTTTTGTTATCAGTGTTGTTACTACCATTAGTTAATATATTATACAACCCAAATACAAGGAACATATATATGTATATAAAATTAGTTAAATAAAAACCCATTTTTTATTTAGACCAATATGAAGTTATATGCAACAGCCCACTAAAATAAATAAATGGCCCAAGTATTTATATTAAACAGTCCAGTTACATTAAAAGGAAAAGGCCCAAAGTTCTTTTAATTATACCAAACCCTAGCCCTAATCTAGTATCCTTTGGTTGCAGCCGCCAACATTTCCACCGTTGGATCCAGATCTCATCGAACGGCCCACGATCAAGGGAGTGACCATTCAATTTTCCCATGCACCTCACGCGCGACCCTCGATATCATCCACACGTGCGTATAGCTCAACCGCTCGACCTCTTAGCTTCTTCTGTGCCACTTCGACAACCACACCAGTAAGCCCTCTAGTCCTCTCATTCCTCAACCGATTGTTCACATGCAACAAAAACAACATAGAAATCAGAAAAGTCAGGGAATTATGAGAAATATAGGGGACAAGGAAACATCTCAGAATCGACCCATGAATACAAACAAAAATGCAAGGAAACCAATAGGATTTTTCATTAATTTTAGTTCTATTTGATAAATACATGTAATTTCGGGTTATATAAATCAGAGCCCCAACTTTGTAACCCTAAGGAGAAAATGAGGCATTCTGGAAAATTTCAAAGAATCAATATACAGGAAAACCCTCGATTTGAGGTAAATCTCCTCCCTTTTACAGATTCCAGTATCATAGCATATTAAAAAGAGGTTAGGGTTGTGATTAGTTTACCTTCGGTGTTGGTATCTTCGGACCGACCATCATTTCCTTATCGATAAGCCCTCTAGTCCTTCTGGGTTCGAAACAGTGAGATGAGAGAGGAAAAGGGCTGAAGGAAGAGTTGTTTAGGCCTTCTATTTTTCCTTAATCTAAAGGGTTTGTGTTGTTTTGAGGCAGGGATAGCCTCAGTTTTGAGTCGGGGGTCTGAAAAGGCTTTTTTGGGGTTTTTGGCTTCATTGGCCCCCGTCGTACGGCTGGAACGATGGCTCGGTGGCCGATTTATAGATTTTGTGGTGGAGAACCACCGAAATTTGGGTTCATCAAGAACTCAGATGAACAGATGGGTGTTATAATAACGGGGGGCGTCTATTTTTTGCCGAAAGAGGAAATGATTTGAGATAAAAAGGATTTTATAAACTGTTCCTATTTTAAAAAAGGGGAAATAACATAATAAGGACCTTCGCCCCATTATAATCGCATGTTTAGCCATTCCGCTTTTTAAAATTACGCGAGCAGTCCCCCCGAGTCTTTGAAATCCCCTCCCAGACCATTCCGCCTCCTATAATTACAACCCGAGTCCTTATAACTTTATGTTTTCTAACAATTACGTCCCTGTTATCCTTTTAATCAAGCCTTGTAATTTTATTTCTTTTCAATTTAGCCCAGTTTTCAGTACTTAATTTCTCTGTTCATGCATTATGTTTCTAGTTCTTTTTGTTTATATTGTTGTTGTTTTTTGTTTAGTTTAAATTTGTAGTTCTTTAATTTATGGTTGGAATATTCATGTTGAATGGTTGCCCTTATTATATAGTTCTTATGTGTTGTTTGTAGTATATGTTTACAATATATAAAGTATATAGCTTTCTCTAAAATGGGGTATAATGTATGGTTTATTTAAGATATATGTAATATAATTTTTGTAGAGAATATATAACATTGTAAAAATAGATAGTTTACAAAGAATTAAGTTTTCCATACATATATATGTATATATGGTTTCAAGAGAAAGTTATAATATATAGTTTCCCCCATAACATGTAATATATGTTTTTTTACAAAATATGCATAGTTATATAAATATAATAAAATAGTTAAAAGATAAAAAATAATTTTTTAAGCCTACAAAATATGTTCTTTAAGTTTTGGCCATGTATATATTTTAAAGTATGTAATACACGCTTCCCATAAAAGGCTTGTGATATATTTTTAATGTATAATATATTTGTGACTTGTGGGCTTGGGCTTTTAGTTTAGGCCTTGCTTTAAGATAGTTGGGCTTTCAGTTTTTGGGCCTAGTTTTTTTGGGCTTTAGATTGGTTTAAAAGGATAATTCAATTAATTTAGATTGCGTGCTCATCTCATAGGGGCGCGATCCTTAAATTAATTAAGTTAATTCTAGGCTTTTAGTTTAGGCCTTGCTTTAAGATAGATTAGGGTTCGAATTAATTCAATGAATTTTAATTTGCTCTTGGCTCATTAGAGTAAATGTAAAATTCATTAAATTAATTGAATGTTTCTTAATGGTTTTTATGATAAAATTAATCTCAAACCTAGATCGATGTTAAATCTCATAGTAAATATCATAATATGTTAGGGTTTTAGCTGTTTAGGGCTTAGTAATTTAGGATTAAACATTAGAATCACCTAGTTAATATTTAGATCATCATTTGGGCTTTCCATAATTTAGGCCTTCATAGGTTAGGTCTTGGGTTGGGCGTTTTGTGTTTATTTTTGGTGCCTCTGTTTTCCATTCCTCAATTGTCATTCATATGGCTCATTAACTTTGCATTAATTAATTTTGAATCATAAAAAGAGGAGGTATCCATTAGTTCCGATATTTGTGTCGTAACAGTCTGAGCTTAAAGGATGTTGACCAAATATTTGAATTAATCCTTACCAACTCAAGGCAGAATTAAAAATTAACGAAGTCATTACATCATTCCTTAACTATTTGAACCATGTATAAAGGTGACGTACGGGATTCGAACCATAAATTAATACGGCAGTCGGGCTTATTCGATGTCGGTTTAATCTATGGTCCGATCTATCGTCAACCTTATTAATTAAATGTCCAATTAATTTAAACCCACTAATTTGATGAGGGCCGTTCAATTAAGGTTAATTTTCAATTAAAGTCACTGAGTTAAATTCCTTTCAAATTTCGACAATTTCCTCTGATTAAAGGCAACAAATATTTTGGTACGATTTCTGGGCATGATGGGGGTGCTAATCCTTCCCCACACGTAACCAACTCCCGAGCCCTTTCGAATTGAATCTCTGGTTTTGTGGTGTCTAGCCTACCTTATCCAAGTGGCCGGTGGCGACTCCAAGTTTTCATCGTTTTCCAAAATACAAGAAATTCCCCTTTTAGCCAAATCTTTTCCAAAAGGTGGGAAACCTTAGAGTTTTCAAAAAATGTCACTACAAGTTGGACTATTGTCGACTTAAAAATTATAAGCCCTACTATTTGTATGTACAAAATTTTTCTTGATGTATGCCATAGCAATTCTGTTAAACCCCAAAAAAGGCTTAATCCAGTCAGGAAGAAGGTGGTGATGAAGGAAATAATCAAGTGGCTCGATGCTGGAATTATTTACCCGATATCCAATAGTTCATGGGTCAGCCTGGTGTAATGTGTACCAAAGAAAGGAGGCATGATCGTGGTGAGCAATGAGGACAATGAACTCTTACCAACAAGAACCGTCTCAGGGTGGAAGGTTTGCATGGACTATCGAAAGCTTAACAAGGCAACCAAGAAGGACCTTTTTCCCCTCCTATTCATCGATCAAATGCTATATAGATTGGCAAGCAAATCCTTTTATTGTTTCCTCGGTGGATACTCAGGGTACAACCAGATTGTTATAACTCTAAATGATCAAGAGAAAACCTTCACATGCCCCTATGGTACTTACGCCTTTAGGAGGACGCCCTTCGAACTTTGCAACGCCCTAGCTATTTTTCAAAGATGCATGTTAGCCATCTTCTCAGACATGGTTGAAGAGTTTTTGGAGATCTTCATGGATGATTTTTCAGTCTCCATAGATGACTTTGAGTCATGCTTGAGTAATTTAGCAAAGGTTCTTAAGAGATGTGAATAAGCAGACTTAGTTCTCAATTAGGAGAAGTGCCATTTTATGGTGGCCGAAGGGACTGTTTTAGGCCCCAAGATCTCGCAAAAAGGGATAGAGGTGGACAAAATGAAGGTTTAAGTGATTGAGAAGCTACCTCCCCTACCACCGTGAAGGGCATTCGGAGTTTCTTGGGACATGCATGCTTTTAAAGGAGGTTCATAAAGGACTTCTCTAATATCTCCAAGCCATTGTGCATTCTACTACAGCAAAACCATCCCTTCGTGTTTAAAAATGACCGCTACTGCTGTAATACCCCTAAAACTGGGCTAGGAGTTTTACAAGGCAAACACATGCTTGGAGAAGTTACCTTTAGACTATTTAAGACTCAAATTGAGTCAATTGAATAAGTAAGTCAATGGAATTGAAAATGAAAGAGCTAATTAAACTAAAGATCAATTATCAAATGACTAAAGTAATTATATTGCAAGGATTATGAAGGAACACATATGAGCATTACGAGGTTAATATACTATTTTGATCAAGACATTATGGATTGAATTATAAGGAAGAATACAGGAGCTAGTGACTAAACTGTAAAGTGGGGTGAGTAGCTTGTAGGAATAAAACGAAATAAGGAATAAACTTGCTTCTTGCATGTGTAATTACACCACTTTGGATGAGTGGAATCCAAGTGGCCATGCAAGAGAACTAGCTGGCCATGTGGTGAGGGGGAAAGAGTGTTATTTGCTCATTCCACCATCTTTCTCTTGGAATTTCCTCTCCTTTAGCTAAAATTATCAATGAAAAAGAGCAAGGGAAGTTTAATTTGGAGCTGAATTTGAAGTTTTGGAGCTGGAAAAGAAAGGGAGATTAAAGCACAAGGTGAGTTGATTATGAATGCAATGGTGTTTTAATGATTTTCTTAATGGAGTAATGTTGTTTAAAGTATAAATCTCGTTGTTGATTATGAGAAATAGTGTTAAATTATTTTGGAAATTTAAGTTTAGTATGGTATTTGTATGGCTCCTACAATTATTTGAAGTCACATGTTGTTTTGAATTACTTAGAATCATTGAAACAAAGGTCAAATGCAATATGCCCATAAAAGGTCTATTAAGGTAGTAAGTTTAGAAATTCATAGAAAATTGAATATGTTGTGTTTTAGGATGAATTCTATATGTGCAGAACCATGTGTGAGTCTAGTTTAATCTCCAACAAACGGTGATTGATTTTGAGTTCAGTATCAAAAGTTATGAATTTTTAAGTGAAAGTAGTGTAGAAAATCTAGAGGCATATTCTGCTCTGGACAGTTTCTGTTTAGAAACTTCTAAAAATTCTCCTAATTGCTATAGAACTTGTTAAATTGTGAGGATTATACTGTTCAAACCGTGGTTGAATATAGTTTGTAAAGGTGTAAAGAGCATTAAATTCCAGTGTTTACTCTATTCTGGAAAGATAGTTCTTTGATGATAGCTCAAGTTGCCAAAAGTTAGTAATAAGGATCCAACCTGGAAATGGAATTAAGGAATGACTAGTATATGCATGGTTAATGCTTGAGTGATGATATTGGTTACGCATATTAAGTTAATGTGACTTAAAATAAATGTATATTAATGGATGTATTGTGATTATTTAATTTTAAGATTGCTGGAGGAAGCAAGGTTCAAAAAGGGACAATTCAAAAATCAAAGGAATTGGGTGAATCAAGTATTGAATGGAGGAAGCTCGAATGTAATTAGTGGATCGGGATATCCCGTAACTTTGGGATATAAGGTGAGTGTGTGTGATAGTGTTTATTTAAGACCGAAATACAATTTCAATTTAAAACCTATGATAGATAAATGATAAAATAGAAAGAAAGTAAATAACCAAAATATACAAGAAATATGACTAAATGTGATGAAAGATATGGAAAGTAATTGGGAAATCAATTTGAGAATTGAGTTAAGATAATAGTTACTTGATAAGCTTTGAGTACTTAGCTGATGCTATGAAATGAAACAAAAATGGATATTGAATGTACTAATAGTTTGTACAAAGTAAGTCTTAATGGAAATTAATGAGTATATATCTTAGTAAGCTTTCTCAAATGATACACCCATGGTAGAAATAGGTACGCTCAAGGTAAGCCCTTGTATGAATTATAGATTATTGATATGGTAAAGTATAGCATAAATTCTTGTTATATGAGTGTTAGTATTTCTTTGATTGAATGTTTGATGATAATTTATTTGAGTAAGTTATGCAAATTTTGGTTTGAAAGATACTAATGAATTATAAGATAAGATCTGTGAATCATGAATGCTTATATTTGATTGTGATGAGTATGAATATATGACTTGTTTTATGAATTGATAAAATTTGGAAACATGTGAGATTATATGATACAAGTAAATGAAATAATGGAGTTATACTCCTTTTGATCATTTGAACATGGAGCTAACCTCACTTTTGAAATGTGATATGACATGAATTACAAAGAGTTGGTTTCGAGTCAGTCATAGGTATAATTGGCATGCCATAGAGTCCAGTTGAGCTCGTATTTGGGGAGGACTATGGTCCTTATGAGGTGACAGTGGGAGGGATGTGGTTTGGTCATTTGGAGACAGTAGGAGGGATTGACCTATACCTTGTGTACATTATGTTTGGCAACAGTTTGTTTGGGGATTCGAGTACCTAGACTACTTGTGTAACCCCCTCGACCCGGCCTAGACGTCAGACCGAACCGAACAAACTACATTGGGTTTGCCAAAACAAACCTGTGAAGAGATAACTCAAATTACATCCATTTTTTCTTTTTATCTTTTCTAGATGCATATTATTATCCTAAGGTGAGCATGCTGGAAGCGGGTGAAATCTCCATTGAATCGGGCGTCATCTCGATATCCAATTATGTGTACTTATAATTTAGGGACCAAATTGGAAATTACAAAATTATAGGGTCTTTCTTATTTTTAATGTTACCTTTCCTTAATATGTCAAATTACATGTTTGTATGCTAAATTTCAACTTAAAACAATCATCGAATCTCATACAATTGCACTCACAACAATTAGGGACCAAAATGAATAAAACTGAAACCTTAAAAACACATTTTAACTGTATTAACAGCTACCTGTAATGATACACGAGCAAGTATATCGGTACACCTATGTATTTTCAAAATCCCAAATTCTAGTAGCTCAAACCCATACTGATACACCTCTTCGACAATCGAAAGGCTATGCCTGAAAACACTATCTCGTATCGATACACCTCTTCGAGTATTGATACACTATGCCTGAAAACACTATTTGGTATAGATACACCTCTTCGAGTATCGATACGCTAGCATATCATCAACATTTATGCCTCAATCCAAACCATGAAATCCCTCAAACCACAACGAATAATTCATCGCAAAACAACAAAATCCAGATTACAAATCCCCAAAAATATGGTAAACATATTGCCTTATGAATCGAATTTAAAAGCAAGTTTCATACTCAAGGTATTACCTCGATCTTGGACCTTCCTTGTCGTACCAATGCTGCCCCACAAATTTAATGCTCTGCATTAATGTGACAAAGAGAGCGTAAGCACAAATGCTTAGCAAGGATGCTTATAAACAAAATATTGATGCATTTAAAACCCATTTGAAAACCATAAACCATTTTTTTCTCAAAACATGCTTAACTATCCAAGCATTCTCATTTGTTTTCCAAAACAAATAGTGTATAACAACCATATGCATCATTATTTATACATCTCATGCTTAATTACCAAAGCATTACTCATTTGTTTCCACAACAAATCGTGCATAATAACCATTTCATAAAACCATTTCATATGCAATACCACATTGCTAAAGGCAACATCACATTCCTCTTAGGAACAATTCTCAATGCTCATATGCATTCAAATACTTTGATAAACATTGCATATTTATCCAAAATGATGCATTTACATTAAGTAAATCAAACCATGTTCAAAACATATGAAAATCAACCATGTTTAAACCCACGTGAAATCTGCAAGCTCATCTTGAAACCAATAATCAAGCAAAGTAAGAATGACTTACGCTTGAGCTTAGTTAAGCTTTTTAGGTTATAACTAAACCCCCATGATCCAATGATCAAACCTTCTAAAGAGCTTAAACCTGTTTTCACCTGCCGATTCGCCTCGCCTCGCTCGCCAACACGAATTAAGCCTCCAATAAGCACCGCGCACCAGTAGGCAACCCCTCCTTGATGATCCCCTAATTTAACCACATAAAAACAGAGGGAAAATGCATCATTAGGCATTCAACTCACTGCTAAACAAAGATCCCCTGCAACCTCAACATTCACCTTCCAAAACTAGACGAAATTATCGAAAACAACATCAAGCACCTTCCAAACTTAACCCATTCAAAACCTACTAGTTTAATCCATCAATTAACATCCAAAAACAACGTAATAACATCCTTATACCTCCAGCATCCATAAACCTCCCACAAATCCTCAAAAACACATAACTAACAACCTAGAAATTAGGGATTCACATAGTTTTGGGATTCCAATGTTAAAACAACTTATTAACATTATCAAACATCAAAATCATGATTAAAACCAATCAAGAACTCAGCAAAACAGATCCAATAAGAAAATCACATGATCTCAACAAATAAACCTTGGTTTAACCAATTTCCATTATTAAATCATCAAAACTCATTAGAAAACATTAAACAAGGTTCAAATACTTGGGAATTTCAGTAAAGAACCTTTGATTAGAGGAGAAGAATGAAACTTACCTCCAATGAGTGGATTTCTCTCAATTGGATGTTTTACTCTTGAAAAACAAAGGAAAACAATGAGATTTTGGTAAACAAGATTGAAGAATCCATTCGAAATCAAAAGTTTAAGAAATCAAGATCATTACTTGAAATATTTAATGAAAAAGAGAGTGTTTGGATGAAGAGATTTTGAGAGAAAAGTTTGAGAGCAAAAGTTACGTCAAAAGTGGTTTACGAAAATAACTACCTTCTTTTCTTAAATCCACTTTTAATTCCTTAATTAAAACTCTTTAAAATCAATCCTAATTGAGAGGAAAATCTGATAAAAACATTTGGTAAATTGGATCCTTAAAGATTCTAAGATTTGACCCCTTTTCAAAATAGCCACTAAAAACAGTTTTCATTCTTTACATTTTGGTCACTAACCCAAAATATCAAATGTCCAAAACCCATTTTCCAAAATTGATTTCACTAAATATATCCATATATTAAATAATGATTTTAGGATATTTTCCCATATTTGTATCTCACTTAAAAATATTTATTCTAATTCTTAACCCAAATCCCATTCAAATATCTAATCTTGGTCTACTAGACCGTCTAATCAACTTACCAAACTCCTAGGCCCAAAATCGGGGCGTTACAACTCTCCCCCTCTTAAGAAATTTTGCCTCAAATTTATCTGAAGAAAATAGATGTGGAAATTGTTTCAACATATCCGCCTAACTTTCCACGTGGCTTCCTTAACTCCACGGTGTCACCATAACACCTTCACAAAGCTCAATCGTTTTTCCACGAAGAACTTTACTGCTAGAATCAAGGATCTTTACAGGTTCCTCCTCATAAGATAAATACAGTCGTAACGCAATGTCTTCCACCGGCATAACATGCGATGGATCCAACCAATACCTTCACAACATCGATATATGAAACACATCATGAATCTTCTCCAACATAAGAGGCAACCTCAAATGATAAGCCACGTGACTTGTACACTCCACAACCTCATATGGTCCAATAAACCTTGGACTAAGCTTTTCTTTACGTCCAAACCGCATCACCTTATTCCAAGCTGGCACCTTCAAGAATATGTGATCACCAACCGCATACTCAATCTCTCTACCCTTCAAATCCATGTAGGATTTTTGATAATCTGAAGCGGCTTTTAAGTGATCACACACAAGCTTTGCCTTCTCATTCGTGCCTTTCAACACATCTGCCATAGAAACATGCTTTTCTCCAACCTTAGCCCAACACAAAGGCATAAGACACTTCCTACAATACAAGGCTTCATACGGCACCATTTGTATACTAGCTTGATAGCTATTGTTATAAGAAAACTCCACCAAAGGAAACTATTTCTCCCAGGTTCCTTAGAACTCAATGATGCAACATCTCAACATACCGTCTAAGACTTGAATCACACACTCTAACTGACCATCCGTCCGAGGATGATGCGAAGTACTAAAATCTAGCTGTGTACCCAAGGCTTGATGAAAACACTCCAAAAACCTCGTTGTAAACCGTGGATCTCTATCTGAAACTACGAACTTGGGCACCCTCTGCAAATGCACAATCTCAACAATATACAAATTTGCCAAGTTATCCAAGGTGTACATCGTATGCACTAGCACAAAATATGCATATTTCATATACTAATCAACAAATGCCCAAATGAAATCCTTTTTAGTTGGTGTCAATGGCAGCCAAACACAAAATCCATGATGATTCTCTCTCATTTCCATTATAGTATTCTCAATGGCTGCAACAACCCAGAAGGAAACTGATGCTTAGCTTTGGCACGCTGACATACAATGAATCTAGCAACAAAATTATCCACATATTTCTTTAACCCCACCCAATAGAACTCATCTTTCAAACATCAATACATCTTAGTACTACCAGGATGCATAGCAAAAGGACTAGTATGCTTTTCTGTTAAAATGGTACGGCTCAACTCATCATCATTAGGCACCACTATCCAGTCCTTGAAGCACAAAACACCATCATCATTAAAGTAAAAAGCCCATCGAATTTCCATCCATAATGTCCTTAATATGAGGTACCAACTCCTCATTAAAAGGTTTCTTTGCCTTAATCAATTGTGACAATGGCGACTTAACTTGCAACTTAGCCAACAGGACCCTATCTTTCGCCACACTCAACTGTGCAAACATCGTCCGCAACTCCACTACAACCTTCCTACTTAAAGCATCGGCTACAACATTAGCCTTACCTGGATGATACTCAATCGTCAAATCATAATCCTTAAGCAACTCCAACCACCTACGTTACCTAAGATTCAAACCTTTTGCATCATCAAATACTTCAAACTCTTGTGATCCGTGTACACAATACATTTCTCACCATAGAACTATGATAATCAGATTAGGGCCAATTTTAAACTTTTACAACTTTTAGGGACTAAATTATAAATTCTAAGAATTAGGAGTCTTTATCTGAAATTAACTACACGAATATGTAATTTAATCATTAAACAATAAGTTTGTGAATTTTCATGTTAATCTGATGTCATTTACCCATCTAATTAGACTTACCAAGATTCAATGACCAATATGTAAACAATGCAAAACTGTGTTCAGCAGCCCCTAACTGATATAACACAAACTATACCGAAACGCCTTGGAGCCGTATCGGTACGGGTATACATGGATTTGAACTCCAATGAAACTGCCCAACTTCGTTTCGATATGACATGCATGAGTGATAACCCAATTTCTAGCAATTCAAGAACTCGTTTCGAAACAGCTTGACCTGTATCAATAAGGGTTGACTAATGTTGACTTTGACCAGGACTCATTTTGATGCACCCTGTACCCGTACCAATGCCATTAATTCTCTAGGCCTTACTGCCCAAAGTTGTATCGAAACACCTTGAAGCCGTATCAATACACCTGGGTTAACCTACACTTTGACTGTCCCAAACATACACTACCGTATCGAAATAGGTGGACCCGTATCGGTGCGGCATGCATTATAATGCCAAATTTTAATAGAATTAACCAGTTGAATGATGTCCAAATGCAATGAAATTATACCAGCAAGTTTATTAAGCTATAATCTACAAGCATGTCAAATTTTAGGGCTATCCGAATCCGTTTACTAGGTTTTCACCTTTTAAGGCCAAATATGCATTCTTAGCCAATTTTAGACAATGCAAAAAGGTCATTTAGAGCCTTAGTGACTTTTACAAGCCATGCATAATACACATATATCAAAAGAGTCATAAATGACTAGTTCAACTACTTTGCCACCTTTCTAAGAGTTCATAAAGGCAAAACACATTACTTGGGGCTTGTAGTGACTTGTCAACAACGTCGATTCTCCGATCTTCAATGGTGAAATCCTTAACCTAAAGTGTATGAAATGAAATGCATTAGGCATACTTTGCCTAGTGAGGTAGTCATAAACAATGTCAATATCAATGCAATGCATTTCAAGTCATATATCAATAACAATGATGCTATGAAATAGGCTGACTTGGTGAGACAATCTACAATGACCCAAATAGCATCGTGTTTAGCAAGAGCCAAGGGTAGACCACTAAAAAATCCATATTGATCTTCTCCCACTTCCATTGTGGTAGATCGATGGGTTGTAATAATCCGATAGGAACTCGATGCTCGGCCTTGACATGTTGGCATGTGAGACATTTAGACACAAAGTAGGTTATGGCTTTCTTCATTCCCAGCCACCAATATAGTTCCTAAAGGTCCTTGTACATTTTCACAGACCCCGGGTGAATAGAAAATGAACTTGAATGAGCTTCCTTAAGAATATCATCATGAAGAGATTTGTTATTGGGCACAGAGACTCGATCACGGAAACATAAGAGCCCTTCATAATTCATTTTGAAGTTAGGGTTGTCTTATAGCTTGGAAATGATAACTTGAAGTTTAGGATCTTGTTTTTTCAATGCTTGAATTCTTGATATGATGGTAGACTGAACTTGAAGTTCAGCTACGAGACAATGACGCTTCTGAAGACGAAAGTGAGCATTGAGAGCTTGAGGAGCTACAATACAAGGACTTTGCAATGAGTCGATACACTAATCAACATATTAGACTCAATGATCAATAACGATACTTACCAGGCAGAGGTCTGCGGCTGAGTGCATCAGCTACAATATTGGCCTTGCCCGAATAGTAATCAATAACAAGGTCATAGTCTTTAACACCCTCTATTTGGCCTAGGAAAAGACCGACATAGAATGTGTTACTAGACAAGCATTCAAAGATTCTTGGCTAACATTAAAACAATTATCAGACCAAGACGGGACATCCATTGCAAAATTAGAATAATTTAAAACTTTTTAATCTATTAAGCATGTTTAGCTACAGCCACAAAGTATAAACAATCAGACAAACATGCACTTACAATGCCCACTAATAGCTAAACTTATGGCATGCTCTAATATCCTATCCCGGAAGAATATTTATCTCCCAGCTCATAATATGGTTCCAATTCGGTTACAAACATGAATACTAATACTTGATTATGACTATAGCTTAATAAAAAATAAGGACTCAAAATCCTTTACAAATTTAGCATAATCATGGAATGATGACTATAATCATGTGTATACTAGCAATTCTTTTAAGCTAGGCAAATGGTGTAAGCAGGTACCTCTATTAACTTAATTAAGAACTAGGAATCATGTTTATAAACTTAATGTTGTTCGAACCGAACATGACGAGGGTTCCAACCACTTAACCCACAAGCAACTATATCAAAAATTACAACATATATATATGTACATACAAAGACTCTTTATTTCTAAAATTTCATAGTTATACGACTCAACATGTAAAACCTTAATCAATAGGTTATCCTTTAATCGATTCTTTTTATTTCCTTTAGGCATTATCAAGAATAATCATTGTTCGAAAAGTATTTCAAGTATGTAATTCTAATAACCAAGTGCTTGAGCTACCAACCTTATTTAAGACTAGCACTCGTCATAAGATATGTATAAGCATGCATGCTATCACTCCACAAGATATTTGTTCATTTCTAAGCATATCTAAACATAAGTTTAATCTTCCATACCATTATCATAATCTTTATAAGGATACCGCAACTACGCAACCAATAAGGAATTAATGGCCCATTACAAAGCCTATATATATATACAAACAAAGGATGTTTCAAATGATTGATGCATCCAGACTGAATATGTGCCACCAACTAGGAGTTTCTAACGAAATTACGAAAATAATTCTTGACACCATAGATCATGTCCGAGCTCGAGCAATACCCAGGCAATTTCTACCTGAAATGCAAATGAAAGAATAGAATAAGCATATACTTAGTCGGGTAGATCCAATGGCTATTATCATAGACCCAAAACTATTCTTTCATAAATTTTTAAGGTTTATTTATAACCACAAACTTGAACCTCAAGGAAGCTTATGTATAATAAGCTTTCAAATCAATCTTATATTTATTTAAATATAACTCGGACCAAGCATAAGTATACATGATGTAAGAAACTCACAAGAAGAGAAAACAAATTATTAATACTTATAAACATTTGAGCTATCGATTGGAAACCCATCTTCAAGATTTCGTACAATTCCACCCATAACATCAGAAATTTGTTCCTTTATTTACATATGAGAGCTTAAGATTTATTCTGGAATGGCTTAGCTTAACTGATAAGTTACCAATTACCACATATCAGAGACATTATTCACATATTGCATATTTTACATACAAAAGACCATTACATACTTTTACAGTTGTTCACTAACCACATATATTTTAATTAGTTCAAAGTCACACATGTAAGCATTTTAGCATTATTGTCTAAACATAAGAGGCTTTTGAATATCTCCATAAATAATTTATTCTTGTTACACCAATTACAAAAATGAATTGTTACTAACTTATAAACATTCTTTTAACTTAGCATGCTAATACGTATCTCACTTGTCTAGGACTTAGCAAATATTTAACATGTATAAGTCCTGGGTTCCCCAATATTAAGGTTATTCCTTAACCTAATGTTATTACATTTTAGGCCTTAAATCTTACAAGCTTATTCGAATATAACCCTCCTATATCATAGGATTCTAACAGGCCTCACTTTCGAGGTCGGATAGGTTCATAGGTTATAACCAAATTTATCAAATGTAAAGAATTATCATAGCCACTAGATTCTAAATGTATTTCAAAATTATTGTTCCACTTATATCCCATTTATCAATTAAACGTTGGTTACTTACCATGCAAGTTCCATAAAAATTTGACACATTACAATATGGATTTGTTATTAATCTCTAATAATACATCACAAATCAGGATATCTCATCACATATTAATTTACTTCTCATTTTGAATTACTTGTCCTCTAAGAGAACGAAATGATCATAAGATTTACTCATCTTAAACCCCTTCTTCAAAGTTAACATTGTGTCATTTTAAATCGGTCAAACTTCCTAGATTACACATTTCATACAATCAACTCATCATACTGATAATCCATTTATACAAATCACTCAGCAAACATGTATGTTCAAACCTTAATTAAGTAATTAATCAATTTATGTCAACATGTAACATTTACTCGACACACACATATGTGTCCATCAGAAGTACTTAAATTCCTTTGGTATCATATTGCTTATTAAGCATATTGATGCTCACTAAACATCTTATAAGAAATATGAATTTAACATATCGTATTTGAACACACAACTTACTTGTAATCTAAGTAAGTATCTGATCATGGATATACAAATCTACTAAAGTTTCAAGATTTCATTCGAACATGCAAGAAGCCATCAAGCTTAAACATTTTAATCATATAATTTAGGAGCTTTAAGACTATCTTGTGTTACCAATCTTCAACTTATCAAGGCTCGGTTTAACTTCCAACTTAAGAAAAAGTTTGATTAGTTTTGGGGTCTAGCTCAAACTATAAGAGACCCTACGATTAATTCGAACTTAAGTAACGAAACCTAATTAATAGGTTCTTTTTCTTCTCTATAATGATCATTATACGCTATTTTGGGCAACTTAAAGCTTTATTAATGTCTTAACAAATTACTACAAATTCAGTATAGTAATAGTTATCTAATAACCAATTTTCTTTGCAACATAACATGGCTAGAATATAGCCAATCAAATAGCATATCAAGTAGCCCTACCACATGCATGATTTACTAATTATTCAAGCAATCTATCCCACTAATCACATTCATGAATTATCGATTTCTATAGTAAATCATACAATATCAACCAAACATTTCTCATCTTGTATAAACTATATGTATTTCAATAATTCATGATCATATACTTACTCAATTGAAACATATCATTATATCATAAAGATACAAATCAAATGAAGCAAGTTAAATGTTGGATAGGCAATTTACCATATTTCCTTCTTAATTTAACAGATTCAATTATATTGTTTGTTAACATAGCCTTGCGAATCAAATTCCCAGTCTAGGTACACGAATCCCCAACCAGCTGTCGCCCATAATACATGATGGTACTCGCAGTAGCGGTCAATCCCTCCTACTGTCGCCAAGTGACCACACATACATCCCTCCTATTGTCGCCAAATAGGGACCATTGTCCCGGACCATAGTCCACCTCGACACTGAGCTCTATGTTCTCTATGGCATGCCAACTATACCTAAGACTGACTCGAAACCAAGGCTTTAACACATTTCTTTCATTTCATAAGCTTGATGAGCATAGCTCCACTTCGGTATATCCCCTCAAGGATTTCATTCTCCCTTCAATAAGGGTATACATTTATGCATGATCACCGCATGTGATTTCCCATGCCTCAATTCACTTATTCAAAAGGCCTTGTAGCCAACATTTCATTTGTTAATTCATTCATAACTTTCAATGTATTCAATCTATCAAGATTGCATAGAATTTTGCATGTTCACTATGGATTTTTTTTCTTCATTTCACAAGCAATTATTGCCACTCATAAACATCATTTGAACCATACAAGCATTTCTTACATTTAAACAACTCAATCATAATCATGCTTTTACTCAGAATTGCATATCATAGAATGCATCCTTTAGTATAGCACATACCTTGCGTCCAAACTTGCATATCCATATAATTAACTAAGCAAATTAAGGCAATCATAACAAGGAAGAATTGTTCGGGAAGGTTATTAGCCCCTCCCGAGGCTTTATCTACACTCACCTCTTATCCCGAAGTTACAGGATACCTGAATCCTTAACCAAAAATTGTAACTTATCCAAATCCTTCCTAGCTTCTTCTTCGTCTAAACATAACAAGAATATAGCTATATATTAGAATCAATTCAATCTTTCAAACATGCACCAAGCAAGGTAGCATACTCATACACATTTTACCACTCAAATCTGTCCAATCAAGTATACAAACATACCAAACAAGGTAGTTCACACTTACACACATTCATTTATTCAAATATGTCCTTTGAAACATGTATGTATGTAATTCACTCAAAAACAGTCCATTAATTTTCACATTACCGCAAGGTAGATCTTTACATGTATTTTATCACATATATACCTCACCAATCAGTCCCTAAATTTTTAGTTCAATGTAAAACAGCCTATACATTAGCATTCATGATTTAGTACGTCAAAACAGTCTTTAATTCTTATAAAAGAGTTCTATACCGATTCTTTAAGCAATTCCCTTGTTTAAGCTATGCAAAAACAGTTCCATGCACGAATGAGCTTACGCTAGTGCATCAAACCATCCATTGTTAATTCATAGATGTACAATTTAGTTCCATTTTTGATGTATACAAGTATCTACCCAAACAATTTTTCTAGCATCCTTAATACATACTAAACTGCTCATTACAAGTATATACAGATTTTTTTATATATAAATAAAAATCCACCTATCCATTTATGTATATATATATATATATATCAGTCCACCAACCTTTGTTCTAATGCAAAACAGCCCAAGTTTTGTAGAATTTGGGGTCAATTTTATACTTTTTCAAATTTAGGGATTAAATTGTAAATTATACAAATTAAGAGTCTTTAACGAAATTTTCTTTTCCTAGCCTTCGATTAAATTTATAAATTATTAGCCTGTAAAAATTTTTTATTAAGGGAGGTCATTTACCCATAGGATTAACCCTCTTAAGATTTAGTGAATATTTTGTAATCTGTTAAAAACTATGGTTTAAGTCCTTTTTAACAGAATTAACTGACACCGTAACGATACACTTAGGATCGTATCGATACTCTAAGCCAAATTCCTTAATTCCAAAACTAAGGGTGACAAGCCCGTATCGATACATCTAAGCTTGTATCGATACGCGTTGACTAAGGTTGACACGTTTTAGTATACCCCAAGGCCGTACCGATGCAATTTACTACCCAGACCTTTTTTCTGAGGCCCGTATCGATACAGCTTAACCCGTATCAGTACACTCTATTTTCCTAGGTCCAAATATGCAAGGTCGTATCGATATAGCTTCACCCGTATCGAGACGTCTGGCTTGTAATGACAAATTTTATCTGGTTTTTATTCGAATTAACCTGTTGGATAATGTCCAAATGCCATGAAATTTTACCAGTAAGTTATTAATCCATAATTCTAATATCATACAAAATTTTAGAGCAATTCGAATCTGTTTACCCCATTTTCATCTTTTAGTACCTTTAGGCCAAAGTTAGTTGGTTTTACTAGTTCACAAATATCAAAATAGGCAAATGTAACATGTCTAAGCCTTATGCCACCTTTCTAGGAGTTCAAAGCAAAATGTAAGCATACATGGAATTGGTGGGAGTGACTTGAAACTTTGACAACACGATCAAGGCTCGAAATGCTTCAGGGTCCTGAAATACATGAGACACACACATGTTAAGCTTACATAGCCTAGTGAGGTAGTTATAACAAATGCAACCAAGTTCTTATTTGGCATAAATGACTTATAAACAAGCTCTAATGACATAAGTACACCATTAATCATATATCGATCATATTCAAGGCCAATTTTTATATTTTCATATGTCACATGCAAAGCATAGATACATAACATTTCCTTGGACATAGTAACTAATGGATACGCAGATTCCCCTATACACCATATCATATTGAAAGTAGGCCTTAGACTTGAGTCGTAGCTCCAAAAAATATCTCTTACACAAACCAACCTTATCTCACCACATATAGGCCGTAGCCTAGGATCGTAGTCCAATCCCTTACTTAGTGAGCTCAAATAACCCTATGGAATGCCAATTGTATCCAATGTCCACAAGTGTCCAAGGATTACACATATCATCATAGTTATTACCTTTGTGCCCGTAGGCCATAACATATCGGATCACAAATTGAGCTTTAACTCCACATATCATATCATAACATATACATATCAAAATTTATACATAGCATGTTTCAAATGTCATATATGAACTTTACAACATACCATAATGTTGAGAACTTACCATGCTTACCAATTAGCACCCACATATGCTTGCACTACTTGAGCCATTAAACAAATGCAATTATAATCACAAAAACGAATGCAACGGGATTGCACCTTGCCTTTCCCTTGACATAACTACACTCACCTTGATTCCAAAGTTCTCAAAGCTCTTGGATTACGACTCCTTGGCACCTAGCTTTCGAGGGAGATGGTGAGGGATTCTTCTCCACTTCTTGAGCTAGTCCAAAAATTAAGGATTGTATTAGAATCAAACACAATGGCTTACAAACGTTTTTCAAGTTTACCGAAGCTTGTGGACAACATCAAAATAAGGGATTTGATCACCTAATACACGAGCTTAGCTTTGATGATCAAAGACCTAATTCTTCAAATTTACCTTAAAGATCGAAGAAATCATTAAATTGATAAGGGGATTTTACTCACCAGGTTTTGAGCTTTCAAACGACGTATCAAAAGAGAACAAAGGCCAAGGATTAGATCGAGGTGCTTGCTTAGCTTGAAGTTGAAGACAATAATGGTGGTGATTGCTTATTTGAAGACAATGGGGAGTTTTTCTTTCGGGGAATTCAAAGTAAGGAAGAAAGATTTTGTTTCTGATTTTAAAACCATTTACAACTCTTAATCATTCTTCCACCTACTTATGGACCAATAGGAAGCTTTCCTACAAACAAAGGAATGATTAAACAATCATTTTCTATCAATTCATATCTTTTTTACAATTTTAAGGCAATTGACAACTATCCATCTGTAACACCCCCTACCCAGGCTAGTAGGAACCTGGCTCGGGAGCGTTACTTAACAAGCAAGCAATGGCAAGAACAATACAATCAATACATGAACAATCAAACAATCATACTTACTTACCATACAAGCAATTCACATTTGACTTCAATATCATCCAAGGAATTCGAATAGATCCCTTAGATTAATTTCTTTCATGCTTACATTACAAGTTACTACTTTAGCAAAATAATTCACATCATTTTATCCCTATACTCATTCGAATAACCCTAGTGCAACATGATTCCATTTCATTTCTTTGTTTCTTAGACTTATACATGTACATTTTAGCCCAAATTGCTAACATGGTTCTTGATCATTCAATTTACATGAAACTAGTTCCATTCAAGTCATTGACTTTACTTAACCATTCGGCAATCATTTATACAAGCATACATATCACATACATCAAGTATTGTTACATACAAGTGACCTTTTAGGTTCAAGTCATTCGAATGAAGTACAAGCAAGTATGATTCGATCAACCTATGTTCAATTCAAGCAAGACGTGTATTCAACAAAGCATTTGAATGGTACTTGTAACTATATCAAACATTAGATCATTTCATCATCATATGCGCAGCAATCGCCATTCAATTACATGAAACTTAAGTTTATTACATACTTCATAATATCATCCAATATCAAGACATAGTAGGCCCATCAAGACATTATATACAAGTACCGAAATGCATGTTCAACTAACTATATACATTCTAGTGCCACCATTCTAGGAGATATACAAAAGAAGTATGAGACCATACTTAGCCAAAGCTTGTGTGAGTTGCTTCTTGCTCAAGTAACAGGCTTCAAGATCAAGCAAACTCGAATCATTTATCCTGTAGTTGGGAAGAATGAAAACGAGAGTGATAAGTACAAGTATGTACTTAGTGACGTAGTACTAAGTTTAACCAATTGTTATGTCAGGTTTCATGTGTCATTTAATCAAGTATAGACTTAGCTAAGGCTTTCAAGCATTAGAGTGATCTTAGTTACACTTTCAAGCATTAGAGTGATCTTAGCTAGGGTTTCAAGCATCAAGATTATACTAGCTAAGGATATCATACATTCGGCCAACAAGGTACAAGCAACAAGAATTCATACTTCATGAATCAAGCACAACATGCTTGCAGAACAAGAAATCAAGGTAATCATGCTTACATGACAAGTAACATACATATCATGATCTTCAATGTAAGTAACATTCAATTCATTGCTTTCAAGACAAATATCAAGTGTTATTAGATTGTTATTTCATGTAATATCAATTAAACAATCCCCTTGGTACTTAGTTTGTATAGGTAATCGAGTCTCCAACCAATTATCGCCACAAGATGCACCGTAGTGCTGGTCAGCCCTCCTACTGTCGCCAAAGACCACATACGTACCCTCCGCCTGCCGCCAAATAGGGGCCTTAGCCCTGGACCATAGTCCACCCTTACACAATGAGCTATAGACTCTAAGGCATGCCCTTCTACCTAGTCCAACTAGCTACCAAGGTTGTTCGATATACCATTTATTCAAGTGTTTCAAGATCATGTCAAGCAAGTTCATTTCATATTAGGCCCTTAGGCCATTGAGCCATATCTCACATATCAAGTAGTTTCATGTTTCATTTCATCAAGATGGGATGATATCTCAAGCATGTTCTGTAGCATTCAATCACAAGTATCATGCCACACACAAGCACCAAAATATCATACAAACATGCTTAGCATTTGAATTGATCATGTAAATCAAGATGTGAGCTAGTTTCATGCATTACTAGTCATTCTTACCTTATTAGGTCATGTCCATGATTAGGTTCATTTAACATTTCAAGAATGTAACAAGAATACATTGGTTAGGACCTAGTCCTAACCCTAGAGGTAACTACACTCACAATACTCCAAGCTAGCTAGTCTTGGATCCACCCTCCTTTGTTCTTGGCTTTAGGATGATCCACTCTATCCTCTTCCACCAACTTTACTCCTGGTTCTATCACATTACTAGTACAAACACATGTCAAAATGATGATCATATGATCACCAAATCAAGACAAAGTTACAAGCACACAACATTCACAAATTTTGCAGCATGCTCATATACATTTTCCATTACACTTTCCTACATTCTAGTTCATGTAAAACAAGGCATAATCAAAGGCCTAAAACTGTTTACAAGACAGTTTACAAAATGCCACAATACAGTGTGCAATTGCCTATACTGCTACTGTCAGGGAGCTTGCACTCTAGTCACTAAATCATGCATAACTTTCATTCCGTACGTCAGAATTTCAATTGGTTTACACCGCTGGAAAGATAACAAAATTTTCTTTATGACCATATAAGTCTTGTGTTTTATTTCTTTGCGAATTAATACAGTTTTTAACCTAAAGACAGGGCATTTTGCTACACTGGACAGTTTGCACTGCCCCTAGTGTTTCTTCTCTACATTTCAGTATACAACCCAGAGTTATGTATTCTCCTAATGAATTTATACATACCAAGGTGTTGTCCATAAAAATTTCAGCCTTAAATTCATTATACACAATTTATAGTGATTTTTCAAAGTCACTGCCCAGAATAGAGCATTCTGGGCAGATTACACTAGGTTGAATTTCTAGCTTCTTAACTTATTTTAGCAAGGTCCTAACATGGAAATTTCATTCATGTTCATGTTCTTACATGTCTAGGTCATCATAATTCACCTAGAAATGTTCTTAAAATAGAGCATTATCATGTTGAACCTAATTTGATCTATTTGATCACATTTACACATCGAATTCATCAACTAGGCAGTCCATTACCTAATTTAACTAGTTCAATTAGTTGTAGTCATTTTCCAGCAACATACCTATTCAATTAAATCTTCATTTTACCTAGAAACATGATCAAAACAGGGTTCTATGTTCATTTGACATGTTTACACATTTTCCCTATCAAAACAGTCCCTAATCAAGACTGTTTCCAACCATGTTCATATTCCTCAATTTTTCCAGCAACTATACATATATCTCATTAGCAATTTAGTTTCTAGCATTCAATTTCCAGGTTCTAATTGAATCTAGCATGACCCTAACATGCATAACATTCATCCAATTCAATTCATACACAACAAGAACATCATCAATCACTCATTCAAACAAATTGCTAGGGAGGAAGGGTTTAGAATTCACTTACAATCTTCCTAGCTATTCAACTTTCATGCAATTGATCTCATGCAAGCTTTCTTCCTCACAACAATGGTGATTCTTCTTTCCTAGATGGATGATGAGTGTTTCGGCCAAGGTGGAGTGGATGAGATGATAGCAAGATGGACACTTGGCTAAGGTGTTATCACGCGGCTAAGCTATTTGCCTCCACTTGGCAAATTTTGGTCTAATTGATTCATAAATCCTTAATTACTTATCCTTATTGCGTGCAATTCTATATTTACCATTTGTTATTATCTGATCCTTCATGATTAAGCAACTTCCTTAGCAATCCATCTAAACACATGACTTATATTCATTTTTGATAAAATCAATTGCATCGTTAAAATGAAGATTCCAACTTTGAGAAGCTTGTTTCAATCCATAAATGGACCTTTGTAGCTTGCATATTTTTTTGGCATCTTTTGGAACGACAAAACATTCAGGTTGTGTCATGTACACATCCTCATCTAGTTTTCCATTGAGGAAAGTAGTTTTAACATTCATTTGCCTTATCTCATAATCATAAAATGCAACTATCGCAAGTAAGATCTGGATGGATTTAAACATAACAACAGGTGAAAAGGTTTCACCATAGTCTATACCATGAATTTGACCAAAACCATTAGCGATTAATTGCACTTTGTATGTTTGTACATTACCATCTATGTCGGTTTTCTTTTTGAAAACCCATTTGCACCCCATGGGCTTAATCCCTAGAGGTGGGTCAACCAAGGTCCAAACTTGGTTTTTTGACATGGAATCCATCTCGAATTTTATGGCCTCTAGCCATTTCTTAAAGTTTGGGCCCGTCACTGCTTCTTAATAAGTCCTAGGCTCATCTTGATCCATGAAGAGAACATCACCATGCAATGTGACAAGAAATCCATATTTCTCAGGCGTATTGCATTCTCTCAAAGATCTTCGCAGTGGTTGTGTTTCCAAAACTGTTGAATGTTCCTCAACAACTTATGGAACTTGTTGTTGTTGTTCAATCTCTTGTTCAATGATATGTTGTTGATCTCGAATTTCATTTTTTTCAATATTTCTTTCACTTCCTTTGTGGAAAACAAATTATCTTTATAGGAAGATTCATGTTTGAGCAACAAATACTTTTTTCTCGGTAGGATTGAAGAAATAATATCCTTTAGTTTCTTTAGGATAAACCACAAAATTACATTTATGAGATTTGGGTTCGAGCTTTGTAGACATATTATGTTTAACATAAGTTTGACATCCCCTAATTTTCATAAAAGACATACTATGACGTTTCCCAATCCATATCTTATATGGTGTTTTTTTGAACAAATTTAGATGGAATACCATTTTGTGTGAAAGTAGTTAATTTTTAACGCATGTCCCCAAAAAGAAACTAGAAGATCAGCGTGACTCATCATTGATCGAACCATGTCTGACAGTGTTCGATTTTTTTCTTTTCGGAAACTCCATTCCATTGTGGAGTACCATGAGGTGTGAGACAATCCCACATTCCTTAAGAAGATCACCAAACTCTAAGCTTAAGTATTCTCCTCCTCGATCTGATCAAAGAGTCTTAATGCTTTTTCCTAGTTAGTTTTGTACTTCATTTTTAAATTCCTTGAACTTTTCAAGGGCTTCAGATTTATGATGCATTAGGTAAATGCACCCATATCTACTGAAGTCATCTGTGAAAGTAATTAAGTATTGAAAACCTTCTTCTAGCTTGTGTATTCATTGGTCCACATACATCATTATGTATTAATCCCAATAAATCACTTGCTCGCTCACTTTTACCATTAGAATGAGCTTTGTTCATCTTTCCCAATAAGTAAGACTCGTATACATCAAGTTGCTCAAAAACAAATGAATCCAAAAATCCATCTTTATGAAGTTTTGAAATGCGTTTTTCACTTTTGTGACCGAAGTGACAATGCCAAAGATGAGTTTGATTAGAGTCATTTGTTTTGATATGTTCGTATTTATATTGTAAATGGATTTCTCTTGATCCAAAATATAAAGGTCATTTATTAATTGTCTCACACCATAGAAAAAATTATCGAGATAAAAGAACAACAATTATTCTTAATAATTATCTCAAAACCAATCTTGTCTAAATAAGAAATCGAAATGATATTTTTAGTCAAACTAGACACAAAATAACAATCCTCTAAACATAAATTAAGTCCACTAGGCAATGATAAAGTATGTGTTTCCTATAGCTAATGCAACAACTCTTGCTCCATTACCAACCCGTAGATCCACCTCTCGTTCTCTCAAATTTCTACTCTTTTGTAGTCCTTATACAAATCTACAAATATGAGAACCACAACCGGTATCCAATACCCAAGAAGTAGGTCTTGATAAATTAATATCAATAACATAAATATTTGAGGCGGACGCTCCGCTTTCATTTGCCTTCTTAACATTTTAAGATAAATGGGGCAGTTCCTTTGACAATGACATGTCTTATTACAAATGGAAACATTTTCTTTCTAGTGACCAGTCAAGATAGTTTACGCCGTTCAACTTGTCCTTCTCAAGGAACGATCGCAATGATAACAAATTTGTATAATAAGTCTACAACAATAAAATATGAATTTTGAATACGTTTACCATGTTTGCTTATAAAAGGACTTGATACTCCCATTATTTTTATTAAAATTAATAACCCTCAAATATTAATGTTGAAAATACTTTTTGTAAGGTTTTTCTAGTGGGCAAGGATCCAAATTTCACATTCTCTTAAGTCAGCTTTGGTTTTTCTCTTAAGATTATAGTCTATCTAGGTATGAAACACTTGCTAATTACATCTCATGTAACTCCTTCATTTGGTGAACAACTCTTGTTCGTAACCATCCTATGATTATCCAAATAACTAACCTTTAGGTTTCTAGTCCTATTAGAGTAACCTAGTTAAGTCTTTAACCAATGTTACCGCCAACGAATGTCACTTGCTTATTCTTCACGTTTGGCCAAGATAGATACAAGTACCTCACTTTAGCATAACCTACATTGTATCGATCTAGACTTTAATGAGGGTTAACATTGGGAATTAATAAAAGACTTAATAGTTTATTGAGGGGTTTCGTGAATATTATCTCACCAATTAACTTTTGATCTTATTAATTTACTAGCATGCATCTCATACATTCATTTAATCACATATATGAAAAGCAGTAAATATGAATGCAATAGTTATAGCCCATATCCTAAGGTGGCACGTCCCAAGCCAATGGGAGAACTAAATTATTCTAAGGATAAAAACACTTCTCAAGCATATTTCTGTCAGCCCACACTTCTGTTCCTCTAGTCCATGCTTCTTTGTATAGATTACAATTTCAGAAACTCGTTTTACATACGAGGGAGTAAAATGAAAAGAGAATTAAAATAGAAGTAGAGAAATGCACGACACGCAGGCCGTATTTATAAAACCTTATAAATAAAACTAAATGGATTATTGGGCTATAACCATGCATTCCAAACACCATGCATATCAAACATAATAACGACACCCTTGCGAGGTTTCAACGGCCCTGTAGCCGTCGGCGAGGTTGCCGCTGCTTGGTTAGCGGCAGGGAATTTTTTAAAGATTAGCATCTTAATTGTTGTGTAAAAACCTCACGATTTGGTAACTTTTATCAACATTATTGTGTTTTTCAGGATTTTAAAATCCATGAGGTTTTTACTAAAATAACTCTTGTTACTTTCTCGCACAAAATCTATAGACTAACCATTAGTCTAATATATAACTATAATTTGCATATGTTAACACTTAACATCTAAAATCCTAAAGCTATTTTTTGAATATGTTAACAATTAACATATAATATTTCAAACCCTATCGACAAAGATCTTGATGATTAACTCTTAATCATCGATCTTAGGAACATCTTTTAACTAGATTAACAGATTAACCGTGATTGAATAGATTTGCTCGAACAAATATCATATCTTTGGTAAATAAATAAAAAATAACATGTATCTCATAAAATTACATCACCCAAGTAATTAAAACTCGAATCCATATCGTACAAGTTGCTCTGATACCACTGTTGGGTCACGTCGGTACACTCCATGGCGCAGCGGAAAAATTATCTGACGATTACCACCAAAGATCCATGTACGAGGAAAGAATCAGGGTGAACAAGGGTGAAGAATTACCTGTTTAAAACCTAGAATTCTGAATTTGGAGGAGATAGATATCCAATCACGATTCCACGATGTCGATTCCTAAGCCGCAGTGATAAAAATCTCTGACCTCTACGTAGTTCACACAATTGAAACGAGCATATAAAACTTTCTAAACAATTTAGAGTCTTTTTCCAAAAGCATTAATGATTGCTAGATCTCTCATGCCTTTATATAGCCATTAAAATCCTAATTCAACTCATATTAGGATTTCAATATATATATTAATATATATAATCCTAATTCAACTTTAATTAGGATTTCAATATATATATATATTAAATATATATAATCCCAATTCAACTTAATTAGGATTTCAATATATATATATATATAATATATATAATCCCAATTCAATTTTAATTAGGATTTCAATATATAAATTAATTTAAATCGAATTATATTATTTATATATATTAAAAAGTCATAATTACAATAATTATTTTCTTTTAATATTTATCCAATAGTTAAATTATATATATACCAAATCTATATTAATTTAACTAAATTCGTGTACAACAAATTTGTACATATATAATTCATTTAATATATGCTCATTTTAACCGTGGGTGTGACCCTGTAGGTTCATGTAGCGTTAGTAGTAAATATTAGAACATTTCTAATATTACAAACAATGAGTGACATCTATCAATATTTCATTGTCACCTAAGTTACAAGAAATCATGATTCGACATACCTTTTTCGTGATTAACTCTTTTTCATGTATTACATCATTTTGTCCTTTATATCTATATTGGACACATGTCATGGAACAATCACACTTGTATAGTTCATCTAATATTTCTTGATATCTTGAGTAGACTATTATAAACGAATAACTATGATATCTCATATCAACTTATTCGAGCATGGTCATGCATTTCTAGTCTCACTCAATCAAGTGGCCTACGATATTACTCCTATTATGTAGGAGGGACAAATCCTATCTTGATCAACCATATCCCACTACATAGATTGTGATATATTCAATATCAATCTTTACAGAGTAGTCAATTACGACACACGTTTGACTGTATCAAAATATGCCACTCACGATGTTGAAATAATGATGATCTCAAGTATGAGGGTCATACATGTAGTTATCACCATGAGCAATGTTGTGACTGTCACATAATAATCCAAGAAACATGCTCATAGCGGGTCAGTCCAGCATGTCGTTCTCTAACACATGCTTATATAAATTAATATATATATATTAAAATACTAATTAAAGTTAAATTGAGATTATATATATATATATTAAAATCCTAATTAGTTGAAAATAATAATGGCAATGTCTCTTTATGAATGAACAAGGTAATACAAATGTCATTTATAATCATCTTATGATTGGTGTTTGGGCATACTCTAACAGGGTTAATCACCAGAAAATCCGTGTATCCGATGTTTTTAATAAATAAATTGTTTTAAATGAAAGTATAGGGGAAAACCTATCCGTAGTCACTATATTTGCCAATATATGAGAAATGTGAAAAGTGTTTTGATGAATATGGTTGTTATGCATGATACATTTTGCAAACAAATGGGAAAATGCTTTAGTTTGATTTAGCACGAGACTTGTGAAAATTGTTTGATGCATATGGTTGTTATGCACGTTATGTTTTCAAGAAGTAAGCAAATTGCGATGGCTTTACACTCATATCTCACTTTACAATGAAGGCATGATTTATGCCGAAATATATGATGCTTATGATTCGATCAAACATGTTTTATTTAATTGTCTTGAGAATGATAATATTGTTATAAAAGCATGAAATATATGTTTTGAATAAGCATGTTTTATTTAAATTCTTTAGAAATGGTGTATTTGACTTGCTTTAATAAAGGTTTCTAATATCGATTCTGAATGTGGAAATGCATTGATGTTTTACCATTTCGAGTGCACTCACTAGGCATTACATGCTTACGTTCTCTTTTCTTTCTGTCAATGCGGTGAATTAAGAAAGTGCGGGGTTGTGGTTCGAAGCAAGGTAGGATCTCAAGACAAACGTATTAAAAGAGTATGTTTATGGTGTTATCATTTTTGTAATAAGGTAACGAGGGTAAAATATTGGGATGAATTGTTTTATTTAAAATATGATAACTTGATTGATTTTGTATTACGTTAGGTGATGGTTGTACTTAATGATTAAGGTGTTCGTGTTATTTTAAGGCCTTGTATATTTGGTAGTTACGATATGATGACCTAGAATGGTTGAAATAACAATTGGATGGTTTGATTGATTCTAAGTGTGCATATGGTTATATGTTTCTCTTTCTTATGTGATATATAGTCTATGTTTGTGACCTTAACCATTTAGTGCTTATTGGATAATGCTTTATATTGTTAGGAAGCATGCCTCTAGTTTATTTGTATGAATATGGATTGTGTTGAATAATTGGCAAGTAATTAATTGAGCCTACTTGTTTAATGATGGTATAATATTAGAAGCATGTCAATGTTGTTTGTAAGTAATTTGGATATGCTCGGTTTGGGATTCGTATCCCTAAGATGCATTTTGGTGTAGCCGTATCGGTACACTTAGAGCTAGTACCAGTACGCGGGGTGATTCTAGTGTTCAATATTACCTATGGGTACCACTACGCATGACCGATTTCAGTACGCGTAACCAAGTATCGGTATGCTCTATAGCGTATCAATAATACTATTTGCTTCGATGTTTTCATGTACTGGCACTGTATCCCTTGTACTGCTACGGGCGATAGTTTATTCAGTTAATGAGTTCTACCGAGTTTAGATCCTTTGCATTTTGGTCACTATATGTTGTAGCATCAATTGAATGGGTAAATGTTGTTTGATTGATCTGAGATTTTGCAAGCGTGCTTTTAATGTATCTAATTGTTGTAAGAAGCTTTCTATAAACGTGTTAGTCCTGTATTTTAGGCAATTTTACGATTTAGTCCTTAATTTCGTATTTCACTAATTGGATGCTGAATTGTTATCCGTTGGAGCTAAAATTTGACATGCTAGCATGAAAAATAATTAATTAATTATTGGTAATATGAAACTTTTATAAGTCTTTGTAATTATTTGGATTTGCATTTTCCCCCTAGAATGTTTATATTTGCAATTGAGTGCCTTATCGATGTTCGAGTCGAATGAAAATTGAACCAATGCTTGTATGAATGCCATGGGTCTTAACAATGCATCTAGACAAGTTAAAGGGGAAAAATGGACCGTAATTCGAGTGAGACAGTTTGAGTTTGATTTGGCAAACCTAATGTGATCTTCTTGGCTCGGTCTAATGATTAGGCCGGGTTAAAGGGGTTACATTTGGTGGTATCAGAGCCAGGTTCACAACCTCAGACAAATAGATTTTAATTAGGTTATTTTGAGAAAGTAATAATTGCATTTGTATGTGCTCATGTTGTTAATTGCTTATGTCATGGTTAACCATGAACACATTGCCTATTGCAAATGTTTTTGGAAAGGTTTTTGCAAGTTTGTCTTGGATCACTTGCCGAGCCTAAACTCCAATTGTATTGTTCAAACACCAGTAATGAATTTGATTTTAAATGAGAAATTAATTAATTAGTAATTACTTTTGAACTTAGCAAGTGTTGTTTGGGTTTTCAATAGTATAACAAAAGTGGATTTCCGATCTTGAGTTGACTTGGTCCTCGATCGAGAGTAGTTAAAAATGGTCTTTGAACTTGATGCGATCCGATTTGTATCAAGAATTTTTCCAGCAGCTCGCAGACAAGGCTAACACTCTATTTTCAATCTATCCGCTAAATTCATTATGTTCGCCAAATGGGAACACATTTCCTTCACCAGTTCGCGGATGGAAAACCACGCGCAATTCTAGTTTGCATGCATTGCATTTGATTGTTTACATTTTGTTCGCACTTGCATAACAGTTGCCTGAATTACCTTATGTTTGCATTTATAATATGTTTGCAAGTTTGCATCATAAATATATATGTGTGTGTGTGTGTTTGCATGTGACTGGTCTGTATATAAGTGTTGCTGTAGTTGCATGAGCATTAATAAATTTGCATATTTGATTATGCATGGTAGTTCATTTATTGCACATGAATAAATATGCATGTTAGTTCATTTAAGCATGATAGTTCATTAAGTACGATAGTTCATTTAAGTTGCATTATTTTAACATATGCCTTTTGTGTTATTAAATGCATGAAGGCTGAATAAATTCAGCACTCTAATGGACACCAAGATGGATTAATCACATGTTTGAAATCTTTTAGGATTCAAGCACTTAAGTGAGAGTAAAGGAATGAATTAAAACAACACTTAGGGAGGGAATTCAAGGAGTCTTGTACATTCAGTCAACTTGTTCATCATTTTTGAATTGGATCCAGGCAGATCTGAGTCTTGAAGTCTTCTACAAACTCATTCCTCTTTTCCTTATCTTTCCAACGCATTTTGAATCACATCAATCCGATATCGGGAGCTTAAGATATGAGCAGACCCACTAGTTATATAACAACAAGAGAAGGACGATCACAAGCTATTATGTGTGCTTTCATTACCATTAAGAAGACTTTATTTACTTGTTTGTTTCTTTTTTGATTCCACCTTGAGCCCTATAAATAGGCTACAACATTTCATTGTAAACATACAACTTTGATTTTAATACACTTTTGTATGAGATTTTATCTCTTTGTTCTTCATTCAACTTTTTGACTTATCAAGGAATTCTCCTTGTGGCGTCAATTCTATCCCATTTTATTATATCGTATATTCCTAGTTGTTATATAACTGCGAGTCTCAATCCATCTTCTATTCTATTATTTTATATCTTAGGTTCCTAGTTGTTACGTAACTAGCGGGTCTCGATCCATCTTCTATTCCATTATTTTATATCGTAGGTTCCTAGTTGTTATATAACTAGCGGGTCTCGATCAATCCTTAGATTTTGAACATTATAAGGTTTAGGTCTCGATCTTTGAATCCACTATTTGGGAAAGCATTGCCACTGAACCAGCTGGCAAATGAGTCTCAGTTTCTGCCTTGGGAACCTTGGCCATGGACATTGGCACGGCAGCCTTTCCTTTGCCCTTCTCCTTGGAAATAAGTTGTCTCTATACTGAAAGAGTGATCGTCATTCTCTTGTTTTCTTGGACTTCATCTGAATCAAGCCTTATCACATTGTGCTACATACAAATATTAGAAATCAATAAAGGGAAAAAACAAACTCCACTATCCTTACTAGCGCACTTATAAGTTTCATCAAAAATTACACGACTGATGTTGATCTTGCGGTCCATGATGATTGAATGCAACAATACCATTCTTTCTTCTGAGACAATCTCGTTATAGCTGGTCGGCATCAGATTTTCCTTCAAGAAGTGGTTCCACCCTTTTGGCTATGGCTTCAGTGCTAGCCGCTTCACCGTCTAGTGGCCCTTTGATGACACAGTCCACTTAGTGCCAGGCTCGTATAGATCTTCAAGAAACGTCTAATGAATTAACGAATTTAGAGTATTGCTCATCTGCACCATCCAATTTAAACATAGCATTAATAGATCTTTCATCAAATCGTACACACGCACCTCGTATAAGCAAGAAAGATGAGTCTTTGGTCGTGAGATGAGTATAAAACTCCCGGACAATGTTGGAATAGATGTCCCCCTTTTGTTGGATAACCCAAGTTGGGTTTGTTCTTGAAATTGAAGTTCTTGTCGTAGCAAAACGTTCTTGAGGCAAAGTTCTCCTCGTACTTCTTGTGGATCTCTTCATTAAAGAAAATCTTGAAAGGTGTTGATGAGGATGCTATGAAAAAATTTATGGAGAAATTGGAAGGATCTTGGAAAGAGAGAATGTGGGTTATTGTTTCTTGCCAAGGAAGATGAAAAGTGAAAGAGTGTAAAGGTGTGGCTAAGGCAAACATCGGGGTTTAGGTAGAGAGAATAAGTAATAGTTGAGAGTTTTAATTGGTGATTAATGGAGATAATGATGGAGGCGTGTTTAACGGAAAGATAATGATGAGCTCAGGGATGTGATAAGCTAGGGGTAGAAGATGAATAGACGGCGCGGGAAAAGGGGTTAGGATAAAAAGGGTTGAAATTTTGAATTTCAACTTTTTACCCTAAGCGGATAGGTTTAATCCTGTCCTTAGGAAAAATTTACTCTTTCTTGGGCCTAACTCCCACAAGTCCAAGTACTCAACATAGGGTTCCTCGTGCCAACCTTCCTCTTGGCATGTTACCTGGAAAAATAACATGTACCTACGCTCATTCAAAGCAACCTTTCAAAGTAGGAAAAAGAGAAAAATAAAAATAAAAAAGACAATAGAAAATAAACAAAATACTGAAAACGAAAAGCAACTAATACAAATATTTACAATGATGGATCGAAAAGGGCAAAATCATTCAATCTCTGCTAGGAGAATAGTCTCCTTGGCATTGCCTTGATTACCTTCCAAATAGTGCTTCAACCTTTGGTCGTTTAACTTAAGAGTTGTACCAGTCTTCAAATCCTTTATGTCAACTGCTACATGAGCATATGGCTTGACAACTTGAAATGGGCCCGACCATCTAGACTTAAGTTTCCCAGTGAATAGCTTTAACCTAGAGTTAAATAACAAAATTCTTTGGCTGGTATCAAACTGCCTTGGCAATATTCTGTTATCATGCCACCTATTTGTCTTCTCTTTGTATAGCTTGGCATTCTCATAGGCTTGAGCTCAAAATCCCTATAACTCATTCAGATCGAACAACCTTTTCTCACCAGCAGCCCTCAATTCCATATTAAGCTTTTTGGTTGCCCAATAAGCTCGATGCTCCAATTCCACTAGCAAGTGGCATGCTTTCCCAAAAACAAGTCTATATGGGGAGGTTCCCAAATGAGTTTTAAAAGTTGTTCTGTAAGCCTAAAGGGAGTCATCTAGTCTCAAGGACCATTCATTCCTTGTTGGATTCACAGTCTTCTCCAAAGTCTTCTTAATTTCCTTATTTGAGATCTTCTCTTAACCATTCGTTTGGGGATGGTAGACCATGGCAATCCTTTGCTGAATTACATACCTGCACAAAGCTTTAGAAATTAAATTGCATTTAAAATGTGTACCCTCATCATGAATGATAGCTCTAGGGGTACCAACTCTAGTGAAAATATGCTTATGCAGGAACATGGCATCGTTAGTTGGCAAAGCAACAACTTAAACCCATCTTGAAACGTAATCAACAACCACGATGATATATAGGTTACCAAATGATGGGGGAAAGGGACCCATGAAGTCTATTCCCCATACGTCAAACAATTTTACTAGCATAATGTTCTAGAGCGGCAATTGATGCTTGCCAGAGATGTTCCCTGTCTGCTGGCATCAATCATATGCCTTGGAAAAATTATGGGCATCTTTGTATAGTGTGGGCCAAAAGAATCCTGAGTGCAGCACCTTGGCCGCGATTTTCATCCCAATGAAATGGCCTCCATAAGGTGATGCATGGCATAATTGCAATATGTTGTGATGTTCATCTTCTGGCACACATCGTCTCATCACCTGGTCAGCACATTGCTTAAACAAAATTAGCTCGTCCCAATAATATTGCCAAACATCTCACAAAAATGATTTCTTGGTATTATATGCCAGATCCAGTGGCAAAATTTTGCTTACCGAGTAGTTGACTATGTCAGCGTACCATGGCACTAGATTGACTACCAGTAAATACTCGTCTGGGAATTCATCCCTTATGGCAGCAGCCTTACTATCCTTAAGGTGATGCTCTAGTCGTGATAAGTGGTCGGCTACCAAGTGCTCACTTCCTTTCTTGTCTCGGACCTCAAGGTTAAATTCGGACCTCAAGGTTAAATTCTTGTAGCAGAAGGGTCCATCAGATCAGTCTAGGCTTGGCATCCTTCTTTGCCAAGAGATACTTCAATGCTGAATGGTCTGTGTACACCACAACTTTGTTGCTTACCAAGTAAGATCTAAACTTGTCAAATGCAAAGACAACCGCGAGAAATTCTTTGTATGTTCTAGAGTAATTGAGCTGGGCTCCATTTAGCGTTCGATTGGCATAGTAAATGGTACGAAAAACTTTGTCATGCCTCTATTCCAGCACTACTCCAAAGGTATAGGCGTTGGCATTGCATATGAGCTCGAATGGCTCATTCCAATCCGGTGCCATGACTATAGGGGCATTAATCAGTCTTTATTTAAGTTCCCGAAATGCTCTTAAATAAGAATCATCAAATGCAAAAGTGGTATTTTATTCCAAAAGCAAGCATAAAGATTTATAAATTTTTGAAAAATCTTTAATGCAACGGTTGTAAAAACTTGTATGTCCCAAAAAACTTCTTATACCTTTTACAATTGTAAGAGGTGGCAATTGCTTGATTACCTCAACTTTTGCTTTGTCAACGACTGTAAATTTGTCCACCTTCACCAACACATCCTTAATCTTACCCTTAGGATGTGCAAGAGATCGGTCTGCCAACTGAATTGTTACTGTGGTAGGCCTTCTTCTATTCCAAGATTCCTGAAGACTAACATTGGCATCAAATTAATGTTGGCTCCCAGGTCACATAATGCCTTGCCTATGAATCTATTGCCAATGGTACAGGGAATAGTGAAACTTCCCGGATCTTTCAGCTTTGGTGGCAATCAATTGAGTATCATAGAACTATAGCCTTCTGTAAGAGCTACAGTCTCGAAATCACCCAATTTCCTCTTTTTAGATAGGACGTCCTTCATGAATTTGCATAGTTGGCATTTTCTCAAAAGCTTCCACTAAAGGTATGTTGATTTGCAATTGTTTAAGGACTTCTAAGAAACGCTTAAATTTGCTGGTCTTGCTTATGCTTTTGGAGCCTTTATGGAAAAGGTGGTGGTGGATAAGCAAATGCTGGCTTCACTGGCTTTGCCAAGGTGGTGCTGGCATTAGATAATAGTCTAGCATCAGATTGTTGTTTGGCATCACCAACTTTCGTTTCTTCTTTCTCTACTTCTCTAGGGTTATCTGCTGGCATCAGTTTTTTAGCTTGGCAATTAATTGTCTGTTTGGCAGGTTTATCAATCTCGCATTGCTTGCCACTCCGAAGAGTTACTTGTAACCCCCTCGACCCAGCCTAGATGCCGGACCGAATCGAGTGAGCTAATTGGGTTGGCCAAAACAAACCCGAAATGATTAACTAAACTTAGGTCCATATTTTTTCTTTTTACGTTGTCTAGATGCAACATTATGTCCTAAGGTGTGCATGTTGGTAGCGGGTGAAAACGTAACTGAATCGGGCGTCAAATTGACATCCAATTGTGCATATTTACAATTTAGGGACCAAATTGCAAATCGAGAAAGTTACAAGGACTTAATTAGAATTTGAGTTGCCAATCCTCAATTAGTGAGATTACATGCTTGTTTGCCAAATTTATGCTCAAAACGATCATTCAAAGTAATACAATTGCAATCACGAACATTATAGACCAAAATGAAAGAATTAGAAACCTTGAATTACACTTTAATTAAATTAATGACAACTGGTATCGGTATGCGGGCACCTGTACCGATACGAGACTTCAATCCAACAGGATCGTGCCGGTACATGATCAAGGCGTATCGGTACATAGGCACATTTGCAAAATCATAGATTTCAATAACTAAAACCCGTGCCGATGCGGCCTCCCATGTACTGATACCCATGCCTATTTTCAGCTAATCCGTACTGATACGAGGCCCAGCTTATCGGTACGCTCTGACTTGTAATATCCAATTTTGTTGGTTTTTCATAAAATCATGGATTCAATCATGCTTTAACTAGTCATAAAAATGTACACCACTAAAATAAAGATCAAAACACGCAAAAATATAAAAGAAACGAGATCAAATCATAGCAACATACTTCAATCATAAATCTAGAGGAATGCTTCCTAAAATCCAATCCATCCAATGAGCGAAACATAAATCCACAACAAAAATGAACATATAAAGCCTCACAAAACTCCACAACAACAATATAAACTTGCACATAATGGGAGTTTAGCAAATAACCCTCCCAAACAACAATGAACCTCATTGCCATTATTACTACCAGCCTAGTTCAAAAACCATACTTTCAAATAGTTCAAGTCCTTGGATTCCCCTTCTCTTGCTCGCTGCCTCCAACCTTTAATTCTCTGTATTGATGGACAAAGAGAGCGTAAGTACACTAGGCTTAGTGAGGAGTGGTCAAAACATAACACCATCAATGCATTTAAAACCGGTTATCAAAACCACTTTGAAAATCTCATTTTAAACATCTTTCAAAACATCATGCCTTACAAACCATGCACTTAACATTTCCAAAAATGTGCATCTTAAACCATATGCAACATGTATCATGGATCAACAACAAAATCCCCATTTACAAACCCTTAATTTAAGCTTTCCCATGCATAATAACCCATATGCAAGGCTTAACGAGTAAACATGTACAAACCAACATTGTATAACATAATCCATCAACATGATACATTATCAATTATATTGGCTTTCAAGTGATCATAAACCAAGTTCCACTTTACAAAATATTACATCCGATACACGAATTCAACAAGTTTCCTCTCGACACTTCATATAATCTCAACCGGAATTAAGGTATGATTACACACTACAACAATATAGGTTTTTAGTGACAAATTGACAGTGACTAGGAATAACATTGTCATAAATATTAACTTTTTGTGACAATTTTTGTGTGCAATACTATTAGTATAAGTAATTGTGACGTATTTTTATTTAGACACTATAATAATAGTAACTGTGACGATTACATTTTCACAAATAAATTCTCACTATAAGTATATAATTGTGACACAAAATTCATTGTCACTAAAACTTTGACACATGATAGTGACGATATGCGAAGTGATCACTTTTATTTGATATTTGTTGTGACAATGAAATTACTTGTCACTTAAAGTTTTACTTTTTGTTGTGATAAATTTTGTCACTAATAAAAAAATAAAATTAATGACAAATTAGATATTGTCACAATGATAAATATATTTTTATAATTATAAAAATTAAAGTTATCATAAACTAGTTTGTCAAGAGATAAAATATTTCTATAGTCTCTGTACTATGTGTAAATTGTTGTTTTAGTCAATCTATTTTGATCAACTTTAGTCCCTATATTTTTCAAATTTTAAAATTTCAATCCTAATCCTAACGAGACACCGACAATATGACAAAATTACAAGGACTAAAAATGATCAAATTAAAGAACAAAAATTAAATAAGCAACTTGTGTATAACAAATTGGCTAAAAACAATTTTTTACTTACATATTTAAAGACTACTATTCATGTCAGGATCGAAATTTCAAATTTTAAAAAGTATAGAAACTTAAAGCGACCAAATTAAAGTACAAAGACTAATATGTGATTTTAGCATAATATATGATAGAAAATTTTATTTTTTGAAAAATTTAAAAGAAATATTCCATTTTGATTAGTTTTTTCTTCAAAAAAAATCTAAATAGTTTCTTCAACATACGTACTTCGTATAAGAAACCATAGAAAAACTAGTTAAATTATTATTATAATAATTAGTGTTATAATTAGTACATATTTTTAAAATAAATAAAATTAATTTCAATTACAAGTTAATATAAATATTATTTTTTTTCAAAATAATATTAAGTTTCTTGCCTAGCCTAGTAGATAAGTATTTCACTCTTGCCCTGAAGGTTTCAGGTTTGATTCTCCTTGAAGCCATGCATTGCATTTATTTACTCAAAATTGACATATGAATATGCTACATCAACTATAATTAAATTTTAGTGATCTAATGAAAGTTAAACGTTTGCCGACTAAAATGCAAAAGCACCATTAAATTTCAGGGACAATTAGTGATTAGTTTAAACCCTAAATAAAATGGTTACAACTAAAAATATAATTAATTTTTTATTATTGAAAGTGACAACATATTTTAGACACTATTTAAATATGTATTTATGATAGAATGTTTGTCACTAATAAGAATAACATTAGTGTCTAAATTTTAGTCACTATTAATAATCATTTGTGTCAAATAGTGTGGTCATAAAAAGTATAACTATTGTGACAAAAAACATGAAAGTTGTCACTAATATAATAGTGACGACTATTGACGACTCAAAAAATGGTCACTGTAAATTTCAGTGACTCAATTTTTTTTGTGGCCATTTTCAATGTCACTAAAAATGTATTTTCTTGTAGTGAGAACAGGGTACCATAACAACTCAGTCATCGGTTAGATGTATAATCCACTAATGGGAGTTTTCGGTACCATATAACCCCTCGACTTTTAGGGTACTTGTGGTGGAGTATTCGGTACACATAAACCCCTCAACACCCGAGGCGACTCATTATAGTGCACTATCAATCCAATTGCCAGCCAACTATATCCAAAAACATTTTAAACCACATAACTTGCCAATATAATTTATTTTTAACCATGTACCTCACTGCTTTTATATGCATTAAACCATGTAATTCAAAAACAAGTGGATAAAAACAATTTCTCCAAAGCACAACCGAGGAAGAAATTTCATCATACTTACTTCCGAGTTTAAACGAAGATCAAATCCTTGGGAATCCTTGGGAATTTCGGTAAAAAACCATTCATTAGAGGAGAAGAACGAACCTTACCTCTAATGAGTGAATTTCTTCTCAATTGGATGTTTTACTCTTGAAAACAAAGGAAAACAATGGGATTTTGGAAAACAAATTAGAAATCAAGAATTTAAGAAATAAAGAACATTGCATGAAATCTTTGATGCAAAAGAGAGTGCTTATCTGAAGAAACTTTGAGATAAAAGCTTTAGAGAAAAGAGTTACGTCAAAAGTGGTTTTAGGAAAATAACTATCTTCCTTAATTAAATCCCCTTTAATTCACTAATTAAAACTCATTTAAAATAACCCAAATTGAGAGAAAAAATCAAATTAAAACATTTGGTAAATTAGCTCCTTAAAGATTCTAAGATTTGACCCTTTTTCAAAATAGTCATTAAAAATAGTTTTTCACTATTTACATTTTGGTCACTAGCCAAAATGTCCAAATTCCACTTTTCAAAATTGACTTCACTAAAAATATCCATATATTAAATAATGATTTTAAGATACCCATATATTTTCTCACACAAAAATATTTATTTCAGTTTTTATCTTGAATTCAACTTGATTCTCTAATCCCGGTCCACCGAACCGTCTAATCAACCTAGAAACTCCTAGGCCCAAAATTGGGGCGTTACATTACTGCTTTGCATTGTCAATTTCCTTTATGCCGAGCATCCTCCGTATCGCTTGGAAAAGCTCCTTGGGGTCGATTTCTAAGTGCATTGGCAATTTGCCCTAGCTGAACTTCCAAGTTTCGCATTGACGTTGCCAAACTCTGGACAGTTGCGTCATTTCTCTCCATGTAAACAGTGAGAGTGTTCCCTTGGCTGGATCTCTGCCCTTGTTGGAAATTATTCTAGGCTCTCTGTGGCATGGTATTCTGGTTGACTCGTGGTACATTATTGTTCTGCCGCTGAGTATTGAATTGGTTACTGTCTTGGTTTGTCCAAGCAAAATTTGGGTGGTGCTTCCAACATGCACTGTAAAGTATTGAAATGTGGGTTAAAAGTTTGATTGAAATTGCCAACAAAATTTATTGATTTAGGGTTTGTTGGGTAATCATCCACATGATGATCCTCTCCACAAATAGTGCAAAATGGTTATAATGCCTTGACTTCTTGGGGTTATTACTCTTTTGCAAAGTTTTCACAATGCTAGTAAGATAGGAAATTTGAGCCTTTATGGATGTCAGTGCATCAAGCTCCAATTTTCCAATTGTTTCTATCCTCGTCCCTAGTTTGGCAATAGGATACAAAAAACCACTGGCAGTAATCCTTTCAAGGATGTCAACTACCTCCATATAATTCTTGTCGAACAACGAACCATTTGTCGAAGAATCAACCATAGTCCTAGCATGAGCATTGAGTCCATTGTAGAAGGTTTCTATCAGGGTCCAATAAGTGATTTACATGATTTACTTATGTGACCTTAATCAAACATATATGCTTACAATGTCATATATATCATCCGGCTAGTACCATAAGTGACCAATGTGGTTCAAGTTTAAACATGTGGTACTACATCTACATATTGTTAACTGACCAACTTCAATAGATCTATTCATCCATTTCATGCATAATCTATCCATGGAAATCTAACATTAGACTAACAAGCATTCAAGCTCAATAAAGTGCATACATGCTCATATATATACATGTCATACTCTTTATAGATCATAGATGGAGTTAATTTATACAAACCATAACTAAGTGATCATGAATATACATGCCTTAGGTGTCACCATCCTAGGAGAACTATAACAAGATGAAAACATACTCTTTCAAGCAAAATGTGACTTGTACGAGCTTAGACTTCGGGATAGGATCCAATATCAACCTGAATCGTAGAAATGAGACTTGAATAAGCAAAGCTTAGTGAGTGAGTTAAAGTTACAAAGCAATCAATACATTAAGTCTCAACTATGAGCCATCAAATAGATGGTATGGTTCCCCCATCAATAAGGAACCGTTCGAAACAAGGCAAGCAATACTAGATACATTGCTTAATTTTGAATCCAATACCAATACAAATCTTGAAGTTTATACATATTCAAACATCCAATTCGATTAACATTAAGCTTATCATGTCATTTAAACACAATCAATGTTTCAAACTCAAGCAATCTCATATAAGCAATGTTCAATAGTTCATGGCATTTGATGTTTTATTTACAATCAAGCAATCTCATATAAGCAATGTTCATTCAATGTTTCAATATCAATAGTTCATGGCATTCGATGTTTTCTTTACAATCAAGCAATCTCATATAAGCAGTGTTCAATCAATGTTTCAATATCAATAGTTCATGGCATTCAATTTTCCTTTACAATAAATCAATGCAATTCAATATAGCAATAGTTCAATGTACTTGAGGTATAAGTTTCATTTTATGTGTAGTCTTGAGAATCGATTACTCAGTCTAGATACTCGAGTCCCCAACCAAACTGTCGTCAATATCAATAATCAATATGGTACAAAGTACTGGTCAAATCCCTCCTAATGTTGCCAATGACCAATAACAATACTTCCCTCCTACTATCGCCAATTAGGGACCAATGTCCCAGACCGTAGTCCCCACTGATAATGAGCTCTATAGACTCTATGGCATGCCAACTATATCTAAGACTGACTCGAGACCAAGGCTAACAATAGTTATCACTTTCATTCAATAAGAAGCATGATTCAATTCAATATGCACATTTAGTGACAATATTCCATTTCATTCGAATAAGGTTCATAGCCAATACCAATATTAATATTCCAATATTCAATGGAATATTCAATGAAAGTATGCCAATCAATATGTCCTTAAACAATGAATTTAGTTATTTCTAACCATAACAATATGCTTCATTTCAATATAATTCAATTATGCAATAAGCATATCATGGCAATCAATTGAATTTCAAGCATACTTCTCAAACAAGTAACCACTCAAAAGAGCACTTACCTTCCTAATGCTCCATAGCAAGCTCATTACACAATTCTACTAAAATTCAATAAGAAATTCAATTCAGAAAATGAACTAGGAGAGGTTACCGCCCTCTACAAACTTTAAACTACACTCACATGAATTTTTTGAGCTATTGTCAATCCCGGATTGCAATCCCTTTCCCTGTACTAGCTTGTTGATCTAAGTGAGCCCTTTTTCCTCAATTTCCACTTGATCTAACATTCATATAATGCATAGTGTATTAGGTACAATCCAGCAACCATTTGAGTCATTATGTGACACCATATACTCAAGCATTTAATTTAATACAAACATCTAGACTGTTGCTGCCTGGCAGAATGTGCACTGCTTGCTTAAATGTTCATATCTTTTATTACGTACGTCAGAATTTTGAACTGTTTACACCGTTAGAAAGCTAACTTAATTATCCTTATAACCATATAAGTCTTACAATTTTATTCATAGTGAATTAATACATTTTTTCATTTAAAGGCAGACCAAATTATGCCACTCGACAGTTTGCACTATCCTTAGAGATTTGTCTATACAAATTGTTTTATAACTCAGAATTTGATTCCGTTTGTTGTATAAGAAACTAGAAATACTCATGATTCTATACATATAAGATTTACTCCCTAATTTGGTCTATGTGATTTTCTACAAATTTTCAAACTCACTGCCCAAAATAGAGTATCCTCGACAGCTTCACTTTATCTAGTTTCTAGCTTCATTAATCACTTAGACAAGGATCCTAACATGATTTTTCAACATCTATACTCATTCATACATGTCTAGGTTAGTCCAATTATGTGTCAAACCTATAAAAACAGGGCAATTGAGCAATATTTTCAATTTGATTCAATAAGACATCAATTCACTAGAATTTCCATCAACCAGAATTTCAATTCACATATCAATCATGCATTATAATCATCATCCAAATTTTTCCAGAAACTAGCATATCATTTCACCATCAATTTGGTTATTGGCAACATCAATTTCATGGATTGATCAATCAATTGAACTTCATAACTAGTTCATAGCATCAATTCACTAACCAATTATCCAATTCATGTAATTCAAGTAAGAACTTAGAATCTACATGCATCATTTGAATCTATAACACATTAAGGAAGAGATTTTACCTTCCTATCAAGATTATATGAATGCTAGCAACTCCAATTTCACCAAATTTTAAGCTTGAATCTATGAACATGGAGTTTTCTCACTCAATTCCTTCTCTCCCCAATTTTGTTTATCCATTCGGCTACTAGGGAGGAAGATGATAATAGATCATCAATTAATTCCTCCCTAAAATGACTAATTTATCCTTAATTATCCATTAATTAATGACATGTGTAGGGGCATTTTAGGAATATAAGAATTTTGCATGCATTCCTTCAATTTGTCACTTGTTTTGGTTTGGTCACTTATACATTAGGTTACCACTTTTTCAATTTTAGCATTCTAGTCCTTATTAACTAGACCTAGTATCTTGTTTTCAATCAATTAGGAATCAAATGAAGGCATTGTAGTAACTTCTTTTATACTAGTTTTGAGGATATTACAATTCCCTCCCCTTAAAGAAATTCATCCTCGAATTTACCTGAGGGGAATACATGAGGGTACTGTTTTCTCATTGCTGCTTCGGGTTCCCAAGTGGATTCTTTTACATTGTGGTTCTTCCATATAACTTTCACCAATGGCACAATCTTATTGGGAAGCGTCTTTACTTCTTTATCAAGTATTTGAATTGGCTCTTTAACGTACGATAGATCAGGATTAAGTTCCACCTCATCAGGTTCTAGAACACGTAATGGATCTTATCGATATTTAATCAACATCGATACATGGAAGATGTTGTGGATTCTATTGAATTCAGCAGGGAGTGCTAGCTTGTAAGCAACTGGACCGATCTTTTCTAAGACTTCAAAGGGTTCGATGAATCGAAGGCTTAGTTTACCCTTCTTCCTAAATCTGAGAATTTTCCTCCAAGGAGATACCTTCAAGAATACGTAATCTCCCACTCGATATTCAATGTTTCTTCTCTTGAGATCGGCATAAGCCTTTTTCCTATCAAAGGCCTCTTTCAGTCTACTATGGATTACCCGAACTTGATTTTCGATTTCACGAAGCAATTCAGGTCCGAAGACATTGTTTTCCCCAATTTAGACCAGCATAGGGGAGTTCTACATCTCCTGCCATACAATGCTTCGAATGGGGCCATTTTGATAGAAGCTTGATGGTTGTTGTTGTAGGCAAACTCGGCTAATGGTAGAGATTTCTCCCAGTCTTTACTGAAGTCAATAATGCAAGCTCGAAGCATGTCTTCAAGCACTTGGATTACCCTTTTAGATTGTCCATCGGTTTATGGATGGAATGAAGTGCTAAGGTTCAGCTTAGTTTCTATAGCTTCTTGAAGTGCCCTTTAGAATCGAGAAGTAAAATGAGAGTCTCGATCTGATATAATAGATCTAGGAACAACGTGAAGTCTGATCACTTCTTTCAAGTATAATTCAGCTAGTTGTTTGAGGTTCATGTTCATTCGAACAGGTAAGAAGTGAGCTGTTTTGGTGAACCTATCAACGATTACCCAAATAACATCATTTTTCCTCGGTGATAGAGGCAATCCCGATATGAAATCCATTGTTATACACTCCCACTTCCATTGAGGTAATTTGATGGGTTGTAAGAGTCTAGTAGGTAGTTGGTGTTCAGCCTTCACCTTCTAGCAAGTGAGCACTTCGATACAAAGTCAACAATATCGGCCTTCAATCCCGGCCACCAATAAACTTCCTTTAAGTCCTTATACAACATCACTCCTAGATGTATTGAAAAAGGACTACTATGTGCTTCTTAAAGCATTTCCCTCTTAAGGATTGGATAATTGGGTACACAAACCCGATTCTTGAAGTAGAGTACACCATTCGATCGAAGTGAAAATTCAGTGCTCAGTTTGGAATCAATCTCTTTCAATATCTTCTGAAGTTCAAGATCATTTTGTTGAAGCTCTTTGATCCTCGAATTCAAGTCGAATTGAACATGAAGTTCTGCCACATATCTCTGATTCTTTAGGATCCTAAAATGGGCATTGAAAGTAGTTGAAGCTACAATTAAAGGATTTCGATTAGTGAATCCATATCATCCATTCGAGTAAAGGGTTAAACAATGTTGGAAATTCCTATTCGATATTACCAATTGAATGTTTGCGATTGAGCGCATCTGCCACAACATTTGCCTTGCCCGGGTGGTAATCAATGATTAGATCATAGTCTTTTAGTAGTTCCACCCATCTTAGTTGTCAAAGATCTAACTCCTTCTGAGTTAAGATGTATTTTAAACTGTAATGATTCGTAAATAATTGACATTTCTCTCCATATAGATAATGTCTCCAGATTTTTAAAGCAAACACGACCGCAGCTAGTTCCAAGTCGTGTGTTGGATAGCTCAATTCATGTAGCTTGATTTGTCAAGAAGCATAGGCAATGACCTTGTCATCTTGCATCAATACACACCCTAAACCGAGGTGGGAAGCATCACTAAAGACAGTAAAGTCTTTTCCCGATTCAGGTTAGATTAGAATCTGAGCTTGAGTTAGGACTTGCTTCAATTGATCAAAGCTCATTTTCTTGTCCTCAGACCATTTAAATGGAACATTCTTTCGGAGGAGTCAAGTAAATGGAGCTGCAAGAATCGAGAACCCTTGCATGAATCTTCGATAATACCTGGCTAAACCGAGAAAACTCCTAACCTTGCTAACATTTCTTGGAGGTCTCCATTCGATGACGGTTTGAATCTTCTTAGGATCAACCTTTATCCCTTCGGTCAAGATAACATGGCCAAGGAAGGATACTTCTGAGAGCCAAAACTCGCATTTGCTCAATTTGGCATATAGCCGATTCTCTCTTAATGTTTGGAGTATAATTCGAAGGTGATTAGCATGTTCTTCCTTGTCCTTTGAGTAGATAAGAATGTCATCAATAAAGACAACCACGAATTTGTCCAAATAGTGTTTGAACACTTGGTTCATTAAGTCCATGAAAGCTACTGGAGCATTGGTTAGCCTGAAGGGCATAACTAGGAACTCGTAGTGACCATAACGATTCCTAAAAGCTGTTTTGGGTACATCCGAGTCTTGTATTCTCATCTGATAGTAGCCCGATCGCAAATCGATCTTGGAGAAAACTTTGGCATCCTTGAATTGATCGAACAAGTCCTCAATCCTCGACAATGGATACTCGTTCTTGATAGTGAGCCAGTTTAGCTGACGATAATCGATACATAGCCTCATCGACCCGTATTTCTTCTTAGCGAACAATACGTGTGCTCCCCAGGGTGAAAAGCTGGGTCGAATGAAGCCCTTGTCTTGAAGCTCTTGCAATTGTTGCTTAAGCTCTTTGAGTTCAATAGGGTCCATTCAATATGGAGCGATAGACACTGGATCACTCCCGGTTGAACTTCAATCTTGAATTTGACTTCCTGAATATGGGGCAATCCCGACAATTCCTTAGGAAAAAATCAAGGAAGTCAGAAACAACAGGGAATGAACTCACCCCGAATTCAATTTCATCACTTTTAATCATAGCAACAAAGATGCTAATAGGTTTCTTATCGATCAAAGTAATGGATTTTTCTCCTAGACCTCGGAGAAACAATTTTCTCTTTTGGCGATCTACCCAAGCTTGATGCCTTCCTAACCAATTTAATCCTAGAATGAGATCGAATTCAACAAAAGGCAACAATAACAAGTTGGCTAGGAACGAGATGCCTTGAATGAATAAAGGGAAATCTTTACATATTTGGTTCACTATTACATTGTCTTCTAAAGGATTTGTAGCAATTAAGTTACAACTGACATATCCAGGCTTCAATTTAAGCTTTTCAATTAAAGGAGATCTTATGAATGAATGGGTTGATCCCGTATCAAATAAAGCATAAACAAGATAAGTATTGAGGTAGATTGTACCTGCAATTACGTCAAGAGATTCTTCCTTCTCCTGACCTTGGATATGATAGACTCGAGCAGGTGCCCGAGACTCCTGATATGTAGTATTAGACCCTTGGCCTTTGCTTTTTCCATAGTTGACTGAGTTAGCTTGCTTCGAACCCTTTCCCCTGGGTAAAGGAGCTTTATTCGATTTGTGAGAAACATGAGAAGGTAACTTGTTCAGATTTTTGGGGTAATCTTTGACATAGTGTGTCGTGTCTCTGCACAAGTAACAAACATTGGTGAACTTTTTGCAAACTCCGGTATGGTTCTTTTGACAAGTCTTGCAAGTAGGGATTTGGTTCTCCCTCCCGGTATTCCCGATGCTATCCAAGGACACCATAGATGTTGAGGATCTGAACATAGCTTGTGGCTTGGGTATATAGCTACCCTTAGAGAAATTTCCCTAATTAGAAGAACTTCCTCATTGATTCTTTTGTTTCTTACTGCGCCAATGAGACTTGTGATCATCCATCGATCATTTGTTATCTCGGGACTAATTCTCTGTTCATTTTGCCGAATTCTTCATCTTGGCTTCGGTAGCTATGACTCGGTTGACCAATTCTTGGAAGTCAATAATCCCCAAAGCAGTGAACATGGGGCCTAACTCGTCATTGAGTCCATCTATGAACATTCTACACTTGTCCTCTTCTTTCTTTATGAATTCTGAGTCGTATTTGCAGTATTTGCAAAACTCGCTAACATACTGCTCAATCGATTTTCCTCTTTGCTTCAGGTACAAGAACTTCTTTTTTGCGATCAACAAGATATTGATCTCTAATATACTTCTTTTTGAATTCTTTAAGGAAGAATTCCCAAGTGACAACTTCTTTAGGTGCTACCAAGGTAGTAGTCTCCCACCAATTCAATGCCTCCTCGGCTAATAAAGCTACTGCATACTCCAGTTTGTGTTCATCTGAGCACTGCAGTTGCTTATACAAGATTCTTGTCGTATTCTCCAGCCAATACTCTGCTTCTTCTGGCTTGTCTTCACTTATTTCAGTGAAAGTGTAAGCTCGGTGTTGAGCTAGCTTATCGATAGGAGCTCTTGCCGGTTTTGCTACCAGAGAGTCAGGAAGAATTGGAGGATTCTGTCTCATAGAGACAATCATTTGATCAAACATCTCCTTTAGACTGGAGAAGCATTCTCGTTGAATAGGATGGATCACGGGAACTTCTTGCTAAACTTGTTGAGGTTCAGCAGGCTTCTGGGGATCTTGATTCATCCTTACGCTCCCTCCCTCATTGGAGGAGCCAGTCGGGCTTTCAATATCCCTGCCCAATCTTGTTTTAGACATTCTATATATAAAGAATAAGAGAAGTCAAGCTCAAGTCACAGTCCAATCAATATTCAAGTAACTCCTAGGTGGAACCTAAGTAATCAATGACAATAACCTATTCATGCAATAGACCCTAGAATCATGCAACCTTAAACTCTAATTACCATTCTGTAACATACTCTAACCACCCTAGTAGGATTAGGTAAGTTACCACAATTTCAATCAATGATTCATACAATTAAAGGTAGAGTGTTCAATTTGATTTAAGTCTTTCTTGCTCACTAAGATACAATTCGATTAGGTGAGGATCCAATAAACTATGCATGATGCACCTATTAGATATATTAGGACCCATAATGCAATATGTTATAATAATCAAAACCATTTAAGACTTACTTGATTCCCAAGCAACCATTCGAACTAGATGAGAAACCTAATAGATAATTTCAACATTCAATGTAACTATCAAGCATTCCAATAAGTGATTTACATGATTTACTTATGTGACCTTAATCAAACATATATGCTTACAATGTCATATACATCATTCGGTTAGTACCATAAGTGACCAAGGTGGTTCAAGTTTAAACATGTGGATTACTACAGCTTCTTATTGTTAACTAGCCAACTTCAATAGATCTATTCATCTATTTCATGCATAATCTAACCAAGGAAATCTAACATTAAACTAACAAGCATTCAATCTCAATAAAGTGCATACATGTTCATATATATACATGCCATACTCTTTATAGATCATAGATGGAGTTAATTTATACAAACCATAACTAAGTGATCATGAATATACATGCCTTAAGTGCAACCATCCTAGGAGAACTATAACAAGATGAAAACATACTCTTTCAAGAAAAATATGACTTGTACGAGCTTAGACTTCGGGATAGGATCCAATATCAACCTAAATCATAGAAATGAGACTTGAATAAGCAAAGCTTAGTGAGTGAGTTAAAGTTACAAAGCAATCAATACATTAATTCTCAACTACGAACCATCAAATAGATGGTATGGTTCCCCCATCAATAAGGAACCATTCGAAACAAGGCAAACAATACTAGATACATTGCTTAATTTTCAATCCAATACCAATAGAAGGCTTGAAGTTTAGACATATTCAAACATCCAATTCAATTAACATTAAGCTTATCATGTAATTTAAACACAATCAATGTTTCAAACTCAATCAATCTCATATGAGCAATGTTCAATAGTTCATGGCATTTGATGTTTTCTTTACAATCAAGCAATCTCATTTAAGCAATGTTCAATTAATGTTTCAATACCAATAGTTCATGGCATTCAATTTTCCTTTACAATCAATCAATGCAATTCAATATAGCAATAGGTTCAATGTACATGAGGTATAAGTTTCATTTTATGTGTAGCCTTGAGAATTGATTACTCAATCTAGATACCCGAGTCCCCAACCAAACTGTCGCTAATAACAATAATCAATATGGTACAAAGTACCGGTCAAATCCTTCATATTATCGCCAATGACCAATAACAATACTTCCCTCCTACTGTCGCCAATTAGGGACCAATGTCTCAGACCGTAGTCCACCCCGATAATGAGCTCTATAGACTCTATGGATTGCCAACTATATCTATGACCGACTCGAGACCAATCCTAACAATAGTTATCTTTTTCATTCAATTAGAAGCATGATTCAATTCAATATGCACATTTAGTGCCAATATTCATTTTCATTCGAATAGGGTTCATAGCCAATACCAATATCAATATTCCAATAGTCAATGAAGGTATGTCAATCAATATGTCCTTAAACAATGAATTTAGTTATTTCTAACCATAACAACATGTTTCATTTCAATATAATTCAATTATGCAATAAGCATATCATGGCAATCAATTGAATTTAAAGCATACTTCTCAAACAAGTAACCACTCAAAAGAGCACTTACCTTGCTAATGCTCCATAGCAAGCTCATTACACAATTATACTAAGATTCAATAAGAGATTCAATTTAGAAAATGAACTAGGAGAGGTTACCGCCCTCTCTAAACTTTAAACTACACTCACATGAATTTTTTGAGCTATTGTTGATCCCGGATTGTAATCCCTTTCCCTGTACTAGCTTGCTGATCTAAGTGAGCCCATTTTTCCTCAATTTCCACTTGATCTAACATTCATACAATGCATAGTGTATTAGGTACAATCTAGCAACCAATTGAGTCATTATGTGACACCATATACTCAAGCATTCAATTCAATACAAACATCTAGACTGTTGCTGCCTGACAGCATGTGCACTGCTTGCTTAAATGTTCATATCTTTTATTCCGTACGTTGGAATTTCAAACTGTTTACACCGTTAGAAAGCTAAATTAATTTTCCTTCTAAGCATATAGGTCTTACAATTTTATTCAAAGTGAATTTATACAGTTTTTCATTTAAATGCAGGCCAAATTTTGCCACTAGACAGTTTGCACTATCCTTAGAGATTTGTCTCTACAAACTGTTTTATAACTCAGAATAAGATTATGTTTATTGTATACGAAACTAGACATACTCATGATTCTGTACATATAAGATTTACTCCCTAATTTGGTCTATGTTATTTTCTACAAATTTTCAAACTCACTGCCCAAAACAGAGTTTCCTGGACAGCTTCACTTTAGCTAGTTTCTAGCTTCATTAATCACTTAGACAAGGATCCTAACATGATTGTTCAACATATATACCCATTCATACATGTCTAGGTAAGTCCAATTATGTGTCAAACCTATAAAAACATGGCAATTGAGCAATATTTTCAATTTGATTCAATAAGACATCAATTCACTAGAATTTCCAGCAACCATAATTTCAATTCACATATCAATCATGCATTCTAATCATCATTCAAATTTTTCCAGCAACTAGCATAGCATTTCACCATCAATTTGGTTATTGGCAACATCAATTTCATGGATTGATCAATCAATTGAACTTCATAACTAGTTCATAGCATCAATTCACTAACCAATTATCCAATTCATGTAATTCAAGTAAGAACTTAGAATCTACATGCATCATTTGAATCTATAACACATTAAGGAAGAGATTTTACCTTCCTATCAAGATTATATGAATGCTAGCAACTCCAATTTCACCAAATTTCAAGCTTGAATCTATGAACATAGAGTTTTCTCACTCAATTCCTTCTCTCCCCAATTTTGTTTATCCATTCGGCTACTAGGGAGGAAGATGATAATAGATCATCAATTAATTCCTCCCTAAAATGACTAAATTGTACTTAATTATCCACTAATTAATGACACGTGTAGGGGAATTTTAGGAATATAAGAATTTTGCATGCATTCCTTCAATTTGTCACTTGTTTCGGTTTGGTCACTTATATATTAGGTTACCACTTTTTCAATTATAGCAATCTAGTCCTTATTAACTAGACCTAGTATCTTGTTTTCAATCAATTAGGGATCAAATGAAGGCATTGTAGTAACTTCTTTTATACTAGTTTTGAGGATGTTACAGTCCTGTTGAATTGGATGATTTGCTATGTTCCATTTGGGATTGTAGCTTGGGTTTAGTTAGTTAATTAGTTACGGGGTAATAATCTAATGTGTTTTAAAATGAACTTGGTGAAGTGAACATGGCTAATGTTTTGGTAGGTTATTTAATTAGTTTATTAAATAAAAAAATTGTTTTTTAAGACATTTAAAAATAGACAATTTGGTTTTGTAAGTGGATTTGTGAATTAAATATGGGGCACGGGCTAAAAACTTTAGGGTGGAATTTCACCCTTTGTATTTTAACAACTCAATTTCCTTTTGTTTTTCTTTAAAAAAAACTACTACCTATGGTTAACATTTTCTCTAAAATAGAGGTTTCCTAAATTTTATTTCAAATTAAAACTATTGTTTCGTATTTTCTACTTTCCTAAAATGTTTTCAAATGATCAATTGATTTTAGTGTCTCATTTCTAGTCTATTTCACGTTAGAATACAAGGGGAAGTTCATTTTGGTTGTACTCCTATCAAGCAAGGTGAGCTATGGTTTTATATTGACATTCCTCACGCTTTGTGTCCTTAATTTATTATTTCTATTAAAATATGTAAGTAAAATGAATTTATTTGGGTTTAATTGGGTTATAATGGTTTTAATAACAAATTATGGTTAGGTAGTTCAAACCTAATGATTTCTATTAGGTATCAATGATTTCTTTGGTTGATAATAATTTTAAATTTGGTTTCACAAGTTTGGACTCGGAATTAGTTTAATTTCTAGATTGAGATAGTTGTTCTTCATGGATTATGGTTGATGTATGGTTAAGAGGAACTTTTGTTGTTAGTCACTATTGTTGGGAGTTAATTGATGGTTGTTACTATGGTTTAAGTTGAGATTCGGTTAAGAAGAGCTGATTTGAATTTAGAAAGGATTGGTGTCTACTAAAAGTAGTTTTTGGTAGATTGGCGTTGTTTTGAGGTTGGCAACCATATCAGTTTTGTGCGGATTGAGACTATGAGAGACCATGTATCATATGGGTGGCTGAGTGTTTCTAAACGCTTCTCCATGGATGAAGGTTGGAGAGAATATATCGTAATGGTATGTTGAATTAAGTTTTGTTGCAGGATATGTAGATAATTGGGAAGTTTGGTCTGTGACATGTTGTCTCAATATAGTTTTGAGCTCGAATGTGTATTTGATGAGTTCTTTACGTTATATGGCGAGGTTCGATTGATCCTTTGTTTATTGTGGCCGTAATGAAAAGTTGGGAGTGTTGGTTTTACCTTTGGTAAGGGATGTTTTCTGATTAAGTCTCTAGAACCTAGATGTTGTTCATTGAGACGATTGAATTTGTGAAAGTTATGCGGTGTTAGTGTAATCGAGGAAGTTGTATGATGAAGGAACGTTTGTATTTGTTTGTTCCCTTCACGTAAATTTCGGGGACAAAATTTCTTTTAGAGGGGGAGAGTTGTAGCATCCCAGAAAATGGGCTAGAAGATTCGGGTGAATTATCAGAAACGGGTTGGAATTTTTGGGTTAGACTTTAGCTAATTAATTAATTCTAGAAAAAAATTGGGTTGATTAAATTGGTTTTCGATATATTTATCGTGGAAAATATTTTAATGAGTTTGTCAAAGGACGAAATTGGACTTGGGTAAATTTAAATGGGTTGATTTAATAATAAATTACATAGTGACTATATTACAAGAATTGCAAAATTTTATTAATGACAATTTTGTAAAAAGATATTTAATGGTATTTTTATTAGAATTATTAAATCAAATAAAAAATATCTTTTCCCTGTTGTTTTTAATAAAAAGAAGTTGACGATTATAATTTTCTAAAAGATAAGAAAGATATTTCTAAGTTTCTCTCATTTTCTTCCAAACAAAACTTAAAGATTTCTTGATTCTTAATTATTTCTACTTTGATTTCTTCTCAAATTATTTCTAAACAATTGTAGAATAAGGATTTTATTTCTACATCATCTTCACTATTTTTCTTGTCGGAAATCAAGTGGGGAGTTCATCTTCAATTTGGTTTTTCATCAAGCAAGGTGAGCAAATGATCTTTAATGATTTTCTACATGATTTTTGATTCTTAATCTATGATTTCTCATGCTTTTAAATAATTAAAATAAATTTCTAATGAAATTATTAGATTTTAATGGCTTTTCTCATAAATCTTGATTATATTATAGTAATCTAATAATTTTTGTGGAGTTCTAATGTTTTGTGCATGTTTAATAATAATCTAAAGTTGATTTTGTAATTTAATTCTTGGAATTAATCTAATTGGTTGAATTTAAATTTTAAGTTCTTCGAATGGAGTGATTGGTAGAATGGTTGATTCAATTATTTAATTACATTGTTGGGTGCATAGTGAGTGTTCGATAGATGTCCTCAAAAAGGTGTAGCATCATTTAAAAAAATAAAGAAAGGTTATGCTCGAAACATGGCCGTGTCGCTAGTTGATCAGAGGGATGCTATTGCCATTTCATGGTATATTTAAATATGTTGGATAAAAAAAGAATTAAATAGGGTTTAAGGGGAAATGGGTAGTGTGCTGCTACTGCCATTCCGTTTTCATATATATAATTTGGTTTAAAAAAAGTTAAGGGGAGAGGTTATGGAAACATAGCAGTACCGTAGCAATAAAGAGAAATGGAAATGGTGCCCAGTGGCGTGAAGGGATCGATCAGGACAGTGGCTATTGTTGCCTTTTTCCTTTCGCGCGAAGTTGTTAGGAAGATAAGATTGGTTCGAATATTTGTTGCGTGATATGCAAAGGGATATTTTAATAAAGTGGTTATTTTTGATGTAGTCCAATTTATTTTTACCTTGCGTTTTCTTGTGGAAGTGTTTAGACGAGTTTCAGTTAGGAATCGAGGCGTTGGAGTCGAGGCTTTGGTATTGGGGCGATACCGAGTTGGTGAGTGCAAATGTGTTTTGGTACTAAAAAGAGGTTTTAATTATTACCTTGGGAGTTTAGTTAAAGCCTAGCAAGCTTAGCTAAGCTCGGAAGTAAGTTTTCTCTATTTTCGCTTTTTGAATATCGGTTTGATATGTGACTTGATTTACATATTTTTGTTTAAAAACATGGATTGGTTTACCTACTGTTTTATGCAATGATTAAACATGTTTACGGATGTCTAAGAGCTTTGAGAAATGTTTCCTAAGGGAATGTGGTTGTTGCCTATGGCAATGCGATTTTATATAAATGGTTCCCGAATAGAATGTGTTGTTGCCTTTTGCAATGAGGTTTTGCATATGAAACGGTTTTGTGAAATGCATTGGAAAACAGTAAGTAAATGTATTTGAAAATGATATGTTGGCTATGTGATGAAAATGAGAAAGTATCGGATATAGTTGGCAGGCCATAGAGTTTAAAGTGCACTATAATATAAAGTTGATTGCTTTGCGGCTCTTGAGGTATAGCGGTTAGCTACTCGGGCTGATGGTTTACTTCGGTTTCTTGCACTAGGGGTGAACATATTGTTGTTGATAGGGGTTAACCTATCATGACGGGTTAGGGGTGAACCTATCCCGAGCCGAAGGGAATTAGGTGGGGTTAACCACCAAAAAATCCGTGTATATGATGTGTTTAATAAATAAATTGTTTTAAATGAAAGGATAGGAGCAAACCTATCCGGAATCACTATATTCTCCAATATATGAGATATATGATACATACGAAAAGTGTTTTGATTTATATGGTGATACGTTTTGAAAACAAACAGGAAAATGCGTTGGTTTAAATAAGCACGAGACTTGTGAAAAGTGTTTGTGCATATGGTTTTTATGCACGTTATGTTTTCAAGAAGTAAGCAAATTGCGTTGGCTTTACACTTATATCTCACTTTACAATGAAGGCATGAATTATGCCAGAATATATGATGCTTATGATTCGATCAAGCATGTTTTTTTAAATATTCTTGAGAATGAAAAGATTGTTATGAAAGCATGAAGTATATGTTTCGAATAAGCATGTTTTATTTAAATGCTTTGGAAATGGTGTGTTTGACTTGCTTTAATAAAGGTTTCTAACATCGGTTTTGATTGTGGAAATGCATTGACATTTTACCCTTTTGAGCGCACTCACTAGGCATTATATACTTATGCTCTCTTTTCTTCCGTCAATACATTGAATTAAGCAAGTGGGGGTTGTGGTTCGAGGCAAGGTGGGATCTGAAGACAAACGTATTAAAAGAGTATGCTTATGGTTTTATCATTATTTGTAATAAGGCAATGTGAGTAAAATATTGGGATGAATTGCTTTATTTAATATATGATAACTTGATTGACTTTGTATTACGTTAGGTGATGGTTTTATTTAATGATTAAGGTGTTAGTGTTATTTTAAGGCCTTGTATGTTTGGTAGTTACGATCTGATGACCTAGAATGGTTGAAATAACAATTGGATGGTTTGATTGATTCTAAGTGTGAATATGGTCATATGTTTCTCTTTCTTAAGTGATCTATAGTCTATGTTTGTAACCTTAACCATTTAATGCTTATTGGATAATGCTTTATATTGTTAGGAAACATGCCTCTAGTTTATTTGTATGAATATGGATTGTGTTGATTAATTGGCAAGTAATTAATTGAGCCTACTTGTTTAATGATGACATAATATTATAAGCATGCCAATGTTGTTTGCAAGTAATTTGAATATGCTCTCTTTGGGATTCGTATCCCTAAGATGTGTTTTGGTGCAGTCGTATCGGTACACTTAGAGCCAATACCAGTACACGAGGTCATTCCAGTGTCGAATATTACATGTGGGTACCGATACGTATGACCGGGTTTCGATACGCGTAGTCAGGTATCAGTATGCCCTATAACTTATTGGTACTACTATTTGCTTCGATATTTTCCTTTACCGGTACGGTATCCCTTGTACCTATATAGCCAATAGTTTATTTAGTTAATGGGTTATACCGAGTTTAGAATCTTTGCATTTTGGTTACTATATGTTGTTCGTTTGACCTAAGATTTTGCAAGCATGCTTTTAATGTATCTAATTACTGTAAGAAGCTTTTATAAACGCGTTAGTCCTGTATTTTGGGTAGTTTTATGATTTAGTTCTTAATTTCGTATTTCGCTAATTGGATGTTGAACATCCATTGGAGCTAAAATTTGACATGCTAGCATGAAATATGATTAATTACGTATTGGTAATCTAAACCTTGTATAAGTCCTTGTAATTATTTGGATTTGTGTTTTGGTCCCTAGAGTGTTTATATTTGCAATTGAGTGTCTTATCGATGTTCGAGTCGGATGAAAATTGAACCGCTGCTTGTATGAACGACATAGGTCTTAATAATGAATCTAGACAAGTTAAAAGAAAAAAATGGACTGTAATTCGAGTAAGACAATTCAAGTTTCCTTCAGCAAACCAAATGTGATCTTCTTGGTTCGGGTCTAACGATTAAGCAAGGTTATGGGGGTTACATTTGGTGGTATCAGAGGCAGGTTCACAACCTCAGACAAATAGAGTTTAATCTAGTTATTTTAAGAAAGTGATAATTGTATTCGTATGTGCTCATGTTGTGAATTGTTTATGTCGGGGTTAACAGGGAACACATTACCTGTTACAAATGTTTTTGAAAAGGTTTTTGTAAGTTTGTCATGGATCACTTGTCGAGCCTACACCCCAACTGTTAGGTTTAAACACCGGTAATGAATTTGATTTTAAATGAGAAATGAATTAATCAGTAATTACTTCCAAGATTAGTAAGTTTTGTTTGGGTTATCGATAGTATAAGAAAAGTGGTTTCTGATCTTGTGTTAACTTGGTCCTCGATCAAGACTAGTAAAAAATGGTCTCCAAACTTGAGTGACGTTGTCCTCGTTCTTAAGCTAATAGGTGGCGTTGGTCTACTGTTTTGAATATTGAAAGTGGTTATTACCATTGATGTTATTGGTATGGATTTTGAAGACAGGAAGTTAGTGATGTGATGTAAATGGAATGAGTACACGTTAAGGTGACGTATGCTTGATTGTTATATCAAGATTCATAAAGTTTTCTCAAGAAAGCTTCGGTTGAGTTGATAAGGTTATGATGTACGCATCAGGCAAGAAAGTTGATGTTCAGGATCGAAACCTGACCAATGATGTTGATTGTTAATGAGAACGTTATAGTGTCCCTAACATCATTTCTATGAGGATGGTCAAGGTATGAAATATGCATAAGGCATTGAATTGACTTTCATCTTTGAAAGTCAGAAGGCGTAGCAAAATCGTGTAATATGCTTTTCATTCCCTATTGCATCGTTTGGTGGATTCTGGCTTCACAAAATTATGCATATTAACTGAAGGTAGTTGTTTGAGTGTGTTGAAGTTTTGAAGATTGGTGTGGATTTTTGCGATGGAGTTTATTCAAGAATGGACCGAATTATGTTTGATGAGTATTTGGCTTATGTGGTAATCCAAGGTTTAAGGATGCGTGGGTTTTGAATGTTTGTGTTGTTCAGGAATACTTTTTTGGAATGCTTCCAAGGGAGTTTCCCGTGTTGTTTTGTGTTTGCATGGTTGATTTTGGTATTGAGACGTACCTTGGTGCGGTTCCCGAATCCTTTTTGTGTCATGTTAATGGGCATTGAAGAAATGTATGAGTGGAGAATGTAATTGTGTTAAATGTTGGTTTATGGATATGTTTGACTAGAAGTTCTTTTTCTGAAGCATTAGCGTGGTTGTTAAGGACAATCGTGTTTAAGAGTGTTTGGTTGGAATGGGTTTGTAGTTTTGTCGTGTAGATGGGAAATGCACTAGTAGCATTCGAGGTTGCAATTTAGTGAGTATTTTGGGAATACTTGTTTTTGTGAGTAGCAAAGGTGGTAGTATTCTTGTGTAAAATTGTACCTTGAAGGTTTTTAGCCGACAACCAAGAATTGTTTGGTAGGCTTTCGTAGCAAAGCAATTGTTTGTTATTGCGAGTTTTGGCATGTTGAAAGGGGTATTGGTTCTGAGAATGTTATTAGTTAGTGTGAATAGTTGAACATGCATAGTGCATAAACACTTATATGTATATATTTAAATATTGTCATTACATGCATACATTTGGGCATGACATTAGAGGTTTTTCATACATATACATAAATATTTGTGAGGGCATATAAGTAATCATGCATGCATATGTTCACACTTACAGATGATTTTTTGGAGGCCAATGAGATAATGATGTATTTAACTTTAGCATGGGAGTTCTCTAGGGTTTTACGGATTGTAGAAGGTGTTAGAGATTGGTTCTTGGATGTTGAGTTGTACTAGATTCGAAGCAACCAAGGTTGGTGTTAGAAGTACGTGGTTTTTCTGGCTCTAATTGATTGTTATCAAAATTCGTTGAGGAATCTTTTGAGATTGTTGCACCGTTAGCAAAATTGCGGCAATAGATGTTATGTTGATTTGGATGATTTGCTATGTTCCACTTGGGATCGTAGCTTGGGTTTACTTAGTTAATTAGTTCCGGGGTAATAATCAGATGTGTTTTAAAATGAACTTGGTGAAGTGGATTGACGAGTGCGTAAATGTTCTATTTTATATGCCCTTAATCCTTGTATTTTGCATGTTTTCAAGCTCATTTAGGTTGCATTTAGGTTAGAATGTATATATTTGAATGTATATAGGGAGTTACATTGTCTGTGCGTAAATTGTTATATATATTGGTGCTTTTCACGGGAAGGTGGTGCTTTTTGGTGTATGTGTAGGATGTTGGTGGATGTTGGAGCCGAAAATGAGTAGATCACATGGCTGGAGATGACGAAGCATGAAGAGTTGGAGATGAATCTAACTTTGCCCACGTGGACTTTCTCCCAGATACGTAGCATTTAATGAAGCGGGAATAAATTGGCTTTCTTTAATGAAGCTGTGCACTTTAGGGTACTGAAGCCCTAGTTTCATCGCCTATATAAAGAAGACTTGGACACTACCCAAAGGGAACCGATCGATAGAGAGCATAATTTAGACGACAGTCCTAGTCTGAGCTTGCGGAGAACCACCAAGGAGAAGCTAGATGATTCTTCTCACCGAATGAAGCCATCGAGAGAGGCTAATGGACAGGAGGCTTGCAACACAGTTGGATGGCACAAAGGGAGTTTTGTTGAGGACGCTCGACTTATTTCTTTTCCTTTGCTTAATAAACTGCCGCACTATACTTTTAATTATGGTTGCTTTACGCTCGGACATGAGCTAAACTTTTTAGTTGGGATTATTGCTCCTAGGATTTTATGTTTTGATTATTTAATTTTAATGCTTTAGTTGTTGTCATCTTCATATATTTTGTTCATGTGCTAAATACGTAGTTAATTGTAAGAGCTATTCGAGAGAGGCCTGTTAACTATTAATTTGTGGTTTAATATTTGAGAGAGTTAAATTATACAGACATGAGCAGTGGGGCTAAGCTATTAACTTAGTATTAATCTGGCTTAGACATAATTTTAGGGTTTCAACAACTAAAAGGGAATTCTTAAACAAATAACAGAGTGGTTAGGGTTAACGCAGACATGTATCACCTTAATTACAAAGTTAATAACTTCTAGGCTTCGAGAGAGTTAGAAGTTCATTAGAAAATCCTATTGAGTAGATGAAGTACCTTAGGGTTTACGCAGACATGTATTGACCTTTGCTATAGCATTGAGATAAGTAATCAAAACATATATCCTTTAGCAATAATCCCAACCTCCATAATTATTGCTATCTTTAGATTAGTTAATCTAGTTTTCCTTAAACGGACATACACCCATATATGCAACCACATCCCTGAGTACAATAACTTCATATTTATCAACCAATCCTCGTGGGTTTGACACTCTACTCTCAATTTATTACTTGATACGACAAGTATACTTGCTCTAAAGTGCATCACTATTCGACAAGCATCATGTTTTTGGCGCAGTTCCCGGGTATTGGCAATTGATACTTACGTTGTAATTGCGCTTAGGAATTTATTTTCATTACATTTAATTTTTGTTTTTGTTTTTATTCTCAGTACGTTCCAGTGCATGACGAGAAGGTCCACCGAAGACCCTATTCTTCCGTACGACCTAGAGCTTGAGAGAACTTTAAGGAAAGTGCGACGGGAGAACAAGACGATGGTGAACGAAGAATAAGTTCCACCAAGGAACGACCTTGCAAATGTGCATGATCCAAATAACGTACTTCTAGTCGATGGACAAGGAGTTGGCGGCAAAGTTCAAATTAATGACCAAAACTGAAAGGAGGACCCACCACCCACCAGGCGCAAAAGATTCATTAGAGATATTATTGAGCCCGTCATCCACAATGTCAACCCACCGATTGTGGTACCTGATCTAGGGTCCGCCCATTTTGAGCTAAAGCCCGTTATGTTCAACATGCTCAAAAACATTGGACAATTTGGAGGACTCGCAAGAGAAGATGCTCATGAGCACATCCAAGCTTTCTTGGAAGTCTGTGATTGTTTCAGGCAGCCATATATACCTACTGACGCTTTACAACTTAAGATATTCCCTTTCTTGTTACGGGATCGAGCCAGAGTATGGTTGAAAACTTGTTCTAAGGATCTATAACATCTTGGGAAGACTTGTATAGTAAGTTTTAGCACTGATACGATCCACCGAACGTGCACAACCAAAGGCGAAGTGATATCATCTCGTTCCAACAGTACGATGATGAATCCATGTATGAAGCATGGGATAGATACAAAGATATACTTCGGAAGTGCTCGATTCTTGGATTCACAGATTGGCTACAGGTTACGACGTTCTATAGTGGCTTCAATGAACCAACAAGGATGATGATTGACTCGTCAGCTAATGGTACTTTGCTCGACAAAGAACCTGGACCTAAAGTAGATTGAGGCCTGGACCTAAAGTAGATGGAACCCTCCAATTGGATGATTCTTGGATTGTAGCATCTCAACTCTCGACCATCACCAATCTGCTCAAGAACATGGAAGGAACCTCCAACGTCTTTGAGGCCAAGGTGGTGCAATACACTTGTGAGCATTGTGATAGGGAACATTTGTCGAACGAAAGCCCAACCCAACAAGAATCTGGATGCTATATAGGGAACTCAAATTGTAACAACAACCCCTACTCCAACACATATAACCCAGGGTGGCGACAACATCCAAATTTTGGTTGGGGAGGCAACAAAGGAAATTGAAGAGCGCAACCAGCTACATTTAATGACCCTCCTGGATTTCAATAAAAGACTCAGAGGCAGAGCCATGGATCTTTTAACTCCAACTCTTATTCTTTTGATAATTCATATCAAAATTTTATAGAAACTACCCGTGTCATTATGCAGGATCAAGCAGCCCATTTGAAGAACTGCAGTGACATGCTCACAGCGTAGGCTACCATGTTGCAAAAATAGTAATCGATCATGCAGAACAACACTGCCTCAATAAGGTCCCTTGAGACTCAAGTAGGGCAAATCGCCTAGATGTTGAAGACAAGACCACCTGGCAACTTACCTAGAGATACTGAAGTCACTAAGGCCTTTAATGCAGAGCAATGTAATGCCATCACTCTTCGTAGTGGCAAACAGTTGAGAACAAAAGCCAAGTTTGGGGGAAGCTTTCCAATAGATCCTATTCCAAGCAAGCCATCCATCGATGCTCCTGCACCAAAGGAACCAACTCTTGTATCTCATATAGTGAGTAACCTTGCTACTGATGGCAAGTACGACAAAGTTGAGGATACACCTCCTTCCAATAAGCCACAAGACGAGATCAGACCACCACCCCTTTTCCCAAAAAGTTTGAAAGCTCATAAACAAGATGTCCAGTATCAAAAATTTCTGGTGATGCTTAAACAGTTTCACATTAATGTCCCACTTCTGGAGGCCATTGATCAGATACTTATCTATGAAAAATTTCTAAAGGATATCATCACCAAGAAAAAGAAGGTGAGTGATGTTGAAACTTTCACCACCATGGGCGAGTTTGTGGCTGTGATTAGTGATTTGCCACCCAAAATGAAGGATCCTGACAGCTTCACCATTTCATGTTCTATAGGCCACAACTACTCTAGCTGTGCCTTATGCGATCTTGGTGCAAGTGTGAACTGAATGCTAAAATTTGTGTTCGAAAGATTAGGGATGGGGAAAGGAAGGCCTACATCAATGATCCTTCAATTAGCCGATCGATCTTAAATTCTACTTGAGGGAAGAATTGAAGATATGCTAGTTAGGGTAGATAAGTTTGTTTTTTCGACAGATTTTATCATCCTTGTTAGTGAAGTAGATGAGAATACGTCCATTATCTTAGGGAGATCATTCCTTACCACTGGACAGGTCGTGATAGACTGTGCAAATGGAAACTTTACCATGAATATGAATGAGAAAAAGATAACATTTAATGTCTTCATCATGCCAAGATACATAAAGGGATATGAGGATTGCCAGCTTGTGGATAGTAATGACGGCCTAGTAGACGAGACCATGCACACAACCGATGAGGAAGTAGAACACTCCATGAACTGGTATTTTGCCAAATCCAATATTCTAAATGTGCAAGTATGTAAATACAAGGCACTGATAGTGAATGATTTCAGCAACTGAGTCAGACTAAGACTTGCACGAGCTCTAAAAACTATGCTCATTCAAGAAGTCATCAAATGGTGTGAGGTTGGACTTCTCCTTCTTATTGCAAAATGGCCCATTATGAACCCTGACTTCAGCAATCCACCAAGACAAGATGCCATCGGACAAATGAATGATGCTACTAAAGGATCTCATCATCCGGTGCTATCTTTGGCCCAAATTCATGATCAATATCTCATTTTCACAAGCATGACACTTCAAATGTTGCAGATATACAATGGAGCACCAATCGTTCGCGATAAGTCTACTGTGAAACGACTAGATGATTAAATCATCCACCCTTTATCACTTTCGTTCCTACATACACACACACACACATATATATATATATATATATATATATATATATATATATATTGTTTATTTACTTTCTGCATTTTTATTTCAATTTTATGATTTCTTTTCATTTTTAGTTCTACAACTATATTGTGGCAGTTGTCGAGACAGAAAAGAAGCTACAAGAAGGAGATTGTTTGACTTTTGGGTAAAGACTGATGATAGGGGTTATTAAAAGTAGAAACATGTCTACAAGATGTGCGAAGATACAAGGAGATTTTGGCGTCTCTCTGACAAATTACTAAAAGAACCCTCAAACGTGTTTATCAAGCAACGCCCTAATCACGACTCTATTCACTACGCTCATAACCCTTTGGATGCCTACATAATAGCTAATTTTTTTATTCTCCGTACTTATCAGAAAAGACGCAACGTTCTGTTATACACAGAATCTTCCAAAACTTTCACTATTTCCAATAGAATATAGTTATGTTACTTCGAACTCCATTGCTGACAAAGTTCAAACTAAAACTCTGACCATCCTATCCAGAGACACCAATCTACCTCCCTCCCAAACCCTTCAACAACAATACGAGATAATTTGCCAACAGGGAATCTTGGAAGAAGAATGGATGAAATTCAATGCCGCATATAAAGAGTGGTTTGACCCTCATACACTTTATGCGCTTAACAAGAAGCAGAGGAATACATTCGTCTAACAACCTGGATACATCAATGTGTAATGGGTGCAGGAATTCTACACTCATATGGGTCATGCCAGAGAACAGTTGACGATGGTGAAAGGGAAAGTTGTGGATTTCTCTAAGGAGGCCATAACCCAACACTACCAATTTTGTGATTATCATGAAGAGAACCACACCACAGGCCACAATAGGGAACCCTATGCTAAAATCCTATAGGAATTATGTATTCCTGGGACAAAGTGGAGTGGAGAGGGCCATGATAGAAGAGTGGAATGGCGGCAACTAAAGCTGGATTCTTGATTTTGGGCTCACATTATCAATAACTGTCTCCTACCCACTAAAAATTGAGAAACTTTCTCCCTCTGGTAGATGCGACTATTGGAATCCCTTACCGAAAGTCGTAATATATTCCCTGCATAGTTGATCTGTGCAACAATCATTGAAGGCGCTGCCACTATAAGCAAACTTAATGGATTGCCCTTTCCCAATTTAATCACAACTCTTTGAACTCTAGCAAGGGTACTGACTAGGGAAGGGGACACAATTATGGCAGCCCGACCAGGGATATTTCCTTTCCAAGTGGAGGACATGAAAGGATACGCCCATATTGCACCTTCTGTTATTCTATCTACCTCCCTTTTGCTCATCACTGACATTGTGGCGAAAACAATTTGTACTTCTCTACAATCGCTCTTCTGTACTGCCGAACAAAGGGAAACGAGGCTCCAGTTGCTACTTTAGAGGCTCTTACCAGACGAACCAATGGCATTCCCAATATTTCCACAGCAGCTCTTCCCTAACACTCAGAACAAATCTCCTATGCCAGCACAGGAGGACCCTATCAGGAAGAGGCAGCTTCCAAATACTAACGCTAGTGCATCCTCTCATCCTACCAAGAAACCAACATCTGCTCGGGACAAGGCAAGGGCATCATCATTCGGAACCCACCACCCTAGTAACTCATTGGGTTAGATTTTCCTTCTTTTCTTTAGTTTTTCATATTGTGCGTTTGCATTTTTTTAGTTCAATTTGTTTTTCCTTGATTTTTTTATTCTTTTTTATTTCTTTTCTTTTTGCATTGGGGACAATGCTCTTCTCAAGTTTGGAGGAGTACATACGCACATAGATTAGGATAAAATTTAGGATAAAATTTTAATTTTAAAATTTTTTAGAACTGTAATTAGCCTAATCTATCCAATAGGTTCCTTTTGCTATGATTCCTTTGATTTTGAAATTTGTTGTTGCATTGATCATGAGTTCCTATGATGACTCTATGTTGATGCTTTGCAAGGTGTTAAGAGCTTTCTAGTTTTAAACTTAATGATAAATCTGACCCTTAAAACTACTAGTTACATGAATTTTGACACTTAAGAAATCTTAAGGATGCTCTAGGTCAACTTTTTGATACCAAAGCATGAATTAAAAAGGAATGAACTTAAATGCTCAATGTAGCAAAACAAACGCTTAACACTTCCTGAAAAATCAAGCGATTAAAACTTGATAATTAAAAAAAAAACTGTTGAGGAACACTCTTCTTTACATCTTGCTATCTTAGTACACTAGGTGAGTTGTGTTTGCTCCATTTAACTTTCCCTGGTAGGAATGATAGTACTAGAAATAAAGTGAATGAAAGTCTTCAAGGGATGACAATGCTCGTAGGGCTCAAGGATAGGTTGTTTGCTCCGCTCTATCTTCAGGTACCGAAAGGTTAGTGTAATGAGCTGAAGCCCCAAGGATACAGTTTCAAACTTAAAAAGAACACTGAGTAAAAATGTGCTTAAAAAGGAAAACATATGCCGAGGCAGAAAAAGAAAGCAACCTTAAGCTTCTCTAAGGCTATTAAGTGATGAATGCATGTAACCAAGCACACAATGCACATATAGTAGATTTAATCTTTTGAATAAAATTGTAAGCTCTGATATACTTGTTGACCATCAACATAGCCGAGGAATGAAATAATGTTGCAGCATAACTTGGAATCACTGTAATCATAGCTTAGTGGAACCTTAGGACTTATGGGAGATTTATTGTTCTTATTTTTGTTTTTATTTCTCTTATTTCCATTTTGCATTGCTAGAGGACAAGCAGTAATTCAAGTTTGGGGGTATTTGATGAGTGCGTAAATGTTCTATTTTATATGCCCTTAATCCTTGTATTTTGCTTGTTCTCAAGCTCATTTAGGTTGCATTTAGGTTAGAATATACATATTTGCATGTAGATAGGGAGTTACACCGCCTATGCTTAAATTGTCATATATATTGGAGCTTTTCACGTGAAGGTGGTGCTTTTTGGTGTATGTGTAGGATGCTGGAGGATAGTTGGAGCTGGAAAGGAGCAAATCACATGGCTGAAGATGATGAAACATGAAGAGTTGGAGATGAATTCTACCTTTTCCCATGTGGACTTTCTCCTAGATACGCAACATTTAATGAAGCGAGAAACAATTGGCTTTCTTTAATGAAGCCATGCACTTTAGGGTATTGAAGCCTTAGTTTCACTGCCTATATAAAGAAGACTTGGACGCTAATCAAAAGGGAGTCGAATGATAGAGAGTACAATTCAGAAGAAAGTCCTAGTCCGAGCTTGCGGAGAACCACCAGGGCGAAGCTAGATGATTCTTCTCACCGAACGAAGCCATCGAGAGAGGCTAGCAGAGAGGAGGCCTACAATACTATACTTTTAATTATGGTTGCTTTACGCCCAGACATGAGCTACACTTTTAAGTTGGGATTATTGCATCCTAGGATTTTTTGTTTTGATTATTTAATTTCAATACTTTAGTTGTTTTCATCTTTATCTATTCTATTCATGTGCTAAATGCGTAGTTAATTGTAAGAGCTATTCGAGAAAGGCCTGCTAACTATTGATTTGTGGCTTAATATTCGAGAGAGTTAAGTTATACAAACATGAGCAGTGGGGCTAAGCTGTCAATTTAGTCTTAATCCGGCTTAGACATAATTTTAGGGTTTTAACGACTAAAAAGGAGTTCTTAAACAAATAATAGAGTGGTTAGGGTTAACACAAAAATGTATCACCTTAATTACAAAGTTATTAACTTCTAGGCATCGAGAGAGTCATAAGTTCATTAGAAAATCCTGTCGAGTAGATGGAGTACCTTAGGATTTACGCAGACATGTATTACTTGTTGCTATAGCATTGAGATAGGTAATCAAAACATATATCCTTAGCAACAATCCCAACCTCCATAATTAATTGTTCAATCGCTACAACTATTTGTCTTTATTATTGCTACCTTTAAATTAGTTAATCTAGTTTTCCTTAAACCGACATACACCCATACTTGCAAATACATCCCTGAATACGATAACTTCTTATTTATCAACCAATTCTCATGGGTTCGACACTCTACTCTCACTTTATTACTTGATACGACGAGTATACTTTCTCTAAAGTGCATCACTGTTTGACAAGCATCATGGACATGGCTAATGTTTTGGAAGGTTATTTAATTGGTTTATTAAATAACAAAATTGTGTTTTTAAGACATTTAAAAAGAGACAATTTGGTTTTAAAAGTGGTTTTTGTGAATTAAATATGGAACACATGCTAAGAATCTTTAGGGAGCAATTGCACCCTTTGTATTTTAACAACTCAATTTTCTTTTGTTTGTTTTTGAAAAAGTATACTTCCGATGGTTAATATTTTCTCTGAAACATAGGTTTCCTAAATTTTCTTTCAAATTAGATCTATTGTTTCGTATTTTCTACTTTAATATATGTTTTCAAATGGTGATTTTCGTCTCATTTCTAATCTATTTTTCATCCAAATGACAGATGACTTTGGTCAACAATGTTGTTCACGTTAGAATACATGGGGAAGCTTATTTTGGTTGTACTCCTATCAATCTAGGTGAGCTATGGTTTCTTATTGACATTCCTCACACTTTGTGTCCTTAATCTATTGTTTCTATTAAAATATGTAATTAAAATAAATTTAATTCGTTTGTAATGGTTTTAAGATCAAATTACGGTTAGGTTGTTCAAACCTCATAATTTCTATTAGGTATAAATGATTTCTTTGGTTGATAATAATTTTAAAATTGGTATTACAAGTTTGGACTCAAAATTAATTTAATTGGCTAGATTTAGATAGTTGTTCTTCATGGATTATGATTGCTGTATGGTTAAGAGGAACTTTTTCTGTTAGACGCTATTGTTGAGAGTTAATTGTTGGTTGTTACTATGGTTTAAGTTGAGATTCAGTTAAGAAGATCTTATTTGAATTTAGAAAGGATTGGTGTCTACTAAAAGTGGTTTTTGGTAGATTGACATTGTTTTGAGGTTGGCAACCATATAAGTTTTGTACGGATTGGGACTACGAGAGTCCCGATATCATATGGGTGTTTGAGTATTTCTTGACGTTTTCCCGTGCATGAAGGTTGGAGAGAATATATCGTATGGTATGTTGAATTAAGTATTGTTGGAGGATATGTAGATAATTGGGAAGTTTGGTTCCGTGACATGTTGTCTCAATATAGTTTTGAGCTCGAATGTGTATTTGATGAGTTGCTTACGTTATATGGCAAGGTTTGATTAACCCTTTGTTTATTGTGGCCATAATGAAAAGTTGAGAGTGTTGAGTTTACCTTTGGTAAGGGATGTTTTCTGATTAAGTCTCTAGAACCTAGGTGTTGGTCATTGAGACGATTGAATTTGTGAAAGTTATGTGGCAGTGTAATCGAGGAAGTTGTTGGATGAAGGAACGTTTCTCTTTGTTTGTCCCCTTCACGTAAATTTTGGGGACGAAATTGTTTTAGAGGGGGAGAGTTATAGCATCTCGGAAAACATGCTAGAAGATTCGTGTGAATTATTATAATCATGTTGGAATTTTTGGGTTAGACTTTAGCTAATTAATTAATTCTAGAAAATAATTTGGATTGATTAAATTGGTTTCTGATATATTTATCGTGGAAAATATTTTAATGAGTTTGTCAAAGGACGAAATTGAACTTGGGTAAATTTAAATGGGTTGATTTAATAATAAATTGCATACTGACTATATTACAAGAATTGCAAAATTTTATTAATGACAATTTTGTAAAAGGAGATTTAATGGTATTTTTATTAGAATTATTAAATTAAATAAAAATATATTTTTCCTATTGTTTTTAACAAAAAGAAGTTGACGGTTATAATTTTCTAAAAGATAAGAAAGACATTTCTAAGTTTCTATCATTTCCTTCCAAACAAAACTTAAAGATTTCTTGATTCCTTAATTATTTCTACTTCAATTTCTCCTCCAATTATTTCTAAACAATTGTGGATTAAGGATTTGATTTCTACATCATCTTCACTATTTTTCTTGTTGGAAATCAAGAGGGGAGTTCATCTTCAAGTTGGTTTTCCATCAAGCAAGGTGAGCAAATGATCTTTAATGATTTTTTACATGATTTTTTTATTCTTAATCTAGGATTTCTCAGGCTTTTAGATAATTAAAACAAATTTCTAATGAAATTATTGGATTTTAATGGATTTTCTCATAAAAATTGATTATATTATAATAATCTAATGATTTCTATAGAGTTCTAATATTTTGTGCATAATAATAATCTAAAGTTGATTTTGTAATTTAATTCTCGAAATTAATCTAATTTGTTGAATTTAAATTTTAAGTTCTTCAAATGCGGTAATTGGTAGTATTGTTGATTCAATTATTTGATTACATTGTTGGGTGCATAGTGAGTGTTCGATGAATGTCCTCAAAAAGGTGTAGAATCATTTAAAAATAGAGAATGGTTATGCTCGAAACATGGTCGTGTCGCAAGTTGATCAGAGGGCTGCTATTGCCGTTTCATGCTATATTTAAATATGTTGGATAAAAAAAGACTTAAAAAGGGTTTAAGGGGAAATGGGTAGTGTACTGTGTCACGGGCCGTCAGTCGAGGCCCGAGTCATTGGCACCACGGGGTGCACACCGGGGTTCCCAAGAGGTTCAGACAGATATCTTAGACCCAAAGAGACCACCAAACTGGCCTGATCCGTGGGAAGATCCAACAAGACATAGTAATTACCATAGTAAATTATCTTTAATTTAATTAAAGATAATTGAAGAAAATTCCCACATTATCTATTGCTTGAAATTTAAAATTCAAATGTTGTAGATAAGTTAGAGGCTCTCATCTTGACCGTCGATGTAAATCTATATAGACCGTTGGATTAGAGGGAACTCAACTATAAATAGATACCTTCCCCTCCTCATTTTGTATTCAGTATCCAAGTTTCCAAGGAATAAAGGCATTTACTCTAAATCCTCTGAGTGTTCTTGTGTTCTTTCTTTGTTCTTGAGTGTTCTTTCGAAGTTCTTCTTCGCTCATCTCTTTTGATCCATTTCCGCGTAGAACGCTTTGCGTTTGTCGATGCTTGGGAAGTTTGATCTTCTAAGAGGGTTGAAAAGGCTTACTTAGGCGTTTGTCTGGAGTCACATCGCCTAAGGCCGCACGGTGGGCTGGTCGGAACTATAGCCACGTGACAGTTGGTATCAGAGCCTTGTTCGAGCAACGTGAGCTAGTTCGAGGCACGAAGCATCGAGTTGAGATGGCACCAAAGAAGGGAGAGAATGCTTCTGTGAGCCAGAAGGGTGTGGAGACCCAGGCGGACAAAGGAAGTCGAGCAAACTCGAGGGACAAGTTGTCGGCACTCGAAGAGAGGGTCACCAGGCTTGAGGGATTCTGTGGAGCGACTCGACGTGGTGGATGCACGGATCGAGGAGCTGGATGACCAGGGTGATCAATCAGAGGGAAAGAGAGATGCTCTCAAAGCCATGTTGGAGGCATTGAGGGTGGAAATGGTGGACCTGAAGGCGGAAGTGATGGTTTATCAGGCTGTCATGCGGAACGGTGTGTTAACCAGGACGACACCTAGACCGATGAAGGACATTCCGAAGCCAAGAGAGTTCAAGGGGAACAAGTTGGCGAAAGATGTTGAGAACTTCATTTGGTGCATGGAGCGGTACTTACGAGCAATGAGCATCACGGACGATGCCGAGAAGGTAAATACTGCTATTGTTTACTTGACTGACGTTGCTTTGTTATGGTGGTGACGTAGGTGCCTTGATGAGAATAGTAGGGGCACGGGCGTTGGAACATGGGAGGAGTTCCAAGCGGAGTTCAAGCAGCAATTTTGCCCGAGTAACACGGAGAAAGAAGCCAGGTCCAAGTTTAGGAGGCTTCGACACGATGGATCCATTGCGGATTACATCCAGGAGTTTAGTGAGCTACAACTCCTTATCCCTGGCTTGTGTGAGAATGATGCGTTTTTCATGTTTATGGATGGATTGAAGCCATGGGCCATGACCGAGTTAGAGCGGAGGGATGTGCAGGAACTTTCCAAAGCCCTAGCCATTGCGGAGTCCTTGACCGATTATAGTGCTTACAAGTCCATGGAGTCCAAGTCTTCCAAGCCCCATGGTAAGGGTATTGGTGGGAGAGGCGAGGACGTGCCCGGAGATAGCAGCGATGATGGCAAGGAGAGGCCATCGACCAAGCCAGACCGGTATGCGAAACCAGATGATCGGAAGGATTGAGGATCCATAAGGTGCTACCATTGTGATGGTCCACACGTAGTGAAAGACTGTCCCAAGAAGAGGAGCCGCATTGATGGCATTGTCCAGGAGGACGACGAGTCAGTTGGAGAACCTGGTAGAGTTGGTGCAATCACTAGCTTCAAAGGAGGGAAGTCGAGGGGGGAAAAAGTACATCGAAAGTGTTACCGATGTAGGGGGCCGCATTTAGCGCAAGAATGCCCTGATCGAGTCAAGAAGTCCAAGGAGGACGAGCCCAAGAGTGACGAGGCTGCGAAGCTTGGCTCGATGATATTGGATTCTGTCAAGGCGAGGAAGGGCCAGAAGCAGAATGGGTTGATGTTTGTCGACATCAACGTGGCGGGACGATCGAAGAGTGCTTTGGTGGACACCGGGGCAAGCGATCTGTTCATGTCCAGGAAGGCTGCCGAGAAGCTTGGTCTTAAAGTTGTGGATTCAACCGGTAAGATCAAGGCGGTGAATTCAAGGGAAGTTCCAGTTGTGGGGATAGTGCGGAAGATCGAGTTGCAGATTGGGGATTGGAAGGCCAAGGAGGATTTTAAGGTAATCGAGCTAGATGACTTTGATTTTATTTTGGGACTAAACTTCCTTGACCGTATTGAAGCTCTCATCATTCCGTATGCCAACGTCGTGTGCATCTTGGATCCGAGACAACAGTGCGTTGTGCATGTGTGCCAAGACAGCGGGCGAGGAACCAAGAAGCTGACAGCCATTCAGCTTGTCGAATATGCTCCAAGCCAAGGAGGCATCGAGTTGGAGGCGACAGTTGGGGACACTACCTTTGATGGGCGAGAGTTGCCCGAGGCAGTTGGCATGAAGGCCGTCGAGGAGCCATCCATGAGCGAGGTGGTCGATGTATCGAACTTCAATAGGAGAGAAGTGTCGATGGGATTTGCATTGCCGAGGAGCAATGGGGCATCAAACTTCAGGGACGAAGGATTGATGTGTAGAGTAAATGCTGGGAAAAGGAGTGAGGTACGTCTTGAGCACGGTGACAGTGTTTTACAGTTTGATTTGCCGGATTTGTTGGGTGTAGGGTGCAGAAAACCTAACCCATCAGATGGAGTTGCCAAGACTTGGTGCGGGCCGAAGCAACCACTCAGAGTACCGAGGGTTCGTTCGGTGTTTAACGTGAAGGCATTCAAGTTTGTGCACAAGGATCGGGACAGTCCAGATCGGGGCAAGTCAGAACTGGTAGGAAAAAGTTCCTACGATCAAGATGTGCTTGGGACGGTTGATTTTGCATGGCGGTGCGAGCCAAGGCGAGTAGTCCTTACGGGGGGATAACCGAATCAGAGTCCGGTGCTCTTTATGGGGAGAGCGGTCCTTATGGGGGGACAATCAAGCCAGATTCCGAGTTGGGATCAAGCCAAGGTGCGCGGAAGGAAGCTCCAGAATCAATCTCAACTTTGTTCGAGAGGAGCGACGAGGGCATCGCCAAGTTTGGTAGGGGAGATTGTCACAGGCCGTCAGCCGAGGCCCGATTCATTGGCACCACGGGGTGCACACCAGGGTTCCCAAGAGGTTCAGATAGAGATCTTGGACCCAAAGAGACCACCAAACTGGACCGATTCGTGGGAAGATCCAAGAAGACATAGTAATTACCATAGTAAATTATCTTTAATTTAATTAAAGATAATTGAAGATAATTCCCACATTATCTATTGTTTGAAATTTAAAATTCAAATGTTGTAGATAAGATAGAGGCTCTCATCTTGACCGTCGATGTAAATCTGTATAGACCGTTGGATTGGAGGGAACTCAACTATAAATAGATACCTTCCCCTCCTCATTTTGTATTCAGTATCCAAGTTTCCAAGGAATAAAGGCATTTACTCTAAATCCTCTGAGTGTTCTTGTGTTCTTTCTTTGTTCTTGAGCGTTCTTTCGAAGTTCTTCTTCGCTCATCTCTTTTGATCCGTTTTTGCATAGAACGCTTTGAGTTTGTCGGTGCTTGGGAAGTTTGATCTTCCGAGAGGGTTGAAAAGGCTTACTTAGGCGTTTGTCTGGAGTCACATCGCCTAAGGCCGCACGGTGGGCTGGTCGGAACTCTAGCCACGTGACAACTGCTACTGCCATGCCATTTTCATATATATATAATTTGGTTAAAAAAAGTTTAGGACAGTGGCTATTGTTGCCTTTTCCCTTTGGCACGAAGTTGTTAGGAAGATAAAATAGGTCCGAATATTTGTTGCGTGATATGCAAAAGGATATTTTAATAAATTGGTTATTTTGTTTTGGTCCAATTTATATTTACCCTTGCATTTTCTTGTGGAGGATGGCAAGTGTTTGGACGAGTTTCGGTTAGGCATCGAGGCAATAACGAAATGGTGAGTGCAAATGTATTTTGTTATTGAAAGAGGTTTGAATTATTATCTTGGGAGTTTAGTTAAAGCCCAGCATGCTTAGCTAAAGCTCAGAAGTAAGTTTTCTCTATTTTCGCCTTTTGAATATCAGATTGATATGAGACTTTATTTACATGTTTTGGTCTAAAAGCAAGGATTGATTTACCTACTATTTTATGCATTATTCAAATGATATGTTGTGATTAAACATGTTTATGGATGTCTAAGAGCATTAAGAAATGGTTCCTAAGAGAATGTGGTTGTTGTCTATGGCAATGTGATTTTATATAAATGGTTCCCGAATGGAATGTGTTGTTACTTTTGGCAATGAGGTTTTGCATATGAAAAGGTTTTGTGAAATGCATTGGAAAACAGTAAGTAAATGTATTTGAAAATGATATGTTGGCTATGTGACGAAAATGAGAAAGTATCGGATATAGTTGGCATGTCATAGGGTTTAAAGTGCACTACAATATAAAGTCGATTGCTCCGCGGCTCTTGAGGTATAGCGGTTAGCTACTCAGGCCGATGGTTTACTTTGGTTTCTTGCATTAAGGGGCGAACCTATTGCTATTGATAGAGGTTAAACTATCATGGTGGGTTAGGAGTGAACCTATCTCGGGCCGAAGGGAATTAGGTTGTGTTAACCACCAGAAAATCTGTGTATCTGATGTGTTTAATAAATGAATTGTTTTAAATGAAAGGGTAGGGGCAAACCTATCCGGAGTCACTATATTTTCCAATATATGAGATATATGAGACATATAAAAAGTGTTTTGATGCATATGGTTGTTATGCATGATACATTTTGGAAACAAACTGGAAAATGCTTTGGTTTGATAAAGCACGAGAATTGTTAAAAGTGTTTGATGCATATGGTTGTTATGCACATTATGTTTTCAAGAAGTAAGCAAATTGTGTTGGCTTTACACCCATATCTCACGTTACAATGAAGGCATGATTTATGTCAGAATATATGATGCTTATGATTCGATCAAGTATGTTTTATTTAATTGTCTTGAGAATGAAAAGATTGTTATGAAACCATGAAGTATATGTTTCAAATAAGCATGTTTTATTTAAATGCTTTGGAAATGGTGTGTTTGACTTGCTTTAATAAAGGTTTCTAATATCAGTTTTGATTGTGGAAATGCATTGACGTTTTACCCTTTTGAGTGCACTCACTAGGCATTATATGCTTACGCTCTCTTTTCTTCCGTCAATACAGTGAATTAAGCAAGTACGGGGTTGTGGTTTGAGGCAAGGTGGGATCTCAAGATAAATGTATTAAAAGAGTATGTTTATGGTGTTATCATTATTTGTAATAAGGCAATGTGGGTAAAATATTCAGATGGATTGTTTTATTTAAGATATGATAACTTGATTGATTTTGTATTACGTTAGGTGATGGTTGTATTTAATGATTAAGGTGTTAGTGTTATTATAAGGTATTTTATATTTGGTGGTTACGATCTAATGACCTAGAATGGTTGAAATAACAATTGCATGGTTTGATTGATTCTAAGTGTACATATGATCACATGTTTCTATTTTTAAGTGATCTATTGTCTATGTTTGTGACCTTATCCATTTTGTGCTTATTGGATAATGCTTTATATTATTAGGAAGCATGTCTTTAGTATATTTGTATCAATATGGATTGTGTTGATTAATCGGCAAGTAATTAATTGAGCCTATTTGTTTAATGATATCATAATATTAGAAGCATGTCAATGTTGTTTGTAAGTGATTTGGATATGCTCGCTTTGGGATTCGTATCCCTAAGATGCATTTTGGTGCAGCCGTATCGGTACACTTAGAGCCAATACTGAACGCGAGGTCATTCTAGTGTTTAATATTGCATATGGGTACCGGTACGCATGACTATGTTTTGGTATGTGTAGCCAGGTACCGGTACGCCCTGTAGCGTATCGATACTACTATTTCATTCGATGTTTTCCTGTACCAGTACGGTATCCCTTGCACCGGTATGACCGATAGTTTATTCAGTTAATGGGTTCTTACGAGTTTAGATTCTTTGTGTTTTGGTCATTGTATGTTGTAGCATCAATTGAATGGGCAAATGTTGTTCGTTTGACCTGAGATTTTGCAAGCATGCTTTTAATGTATCTAGTTGCTATAAGAAGCTTTTATAAACATGTTAGTCTTGTATTTTGGACAATTTTACGATTTAGTCCTTAATTTTGTATCACTAATTGGATGCTGAATTGCTATCTGTTGGAGCTAAAATTTGACATGCTTGCATGAAATATGATTATTTAAGTATTGATAATCTAAAACCTTTATAAGTCCTTGTAATTATTCAAATTTGAATTTTCGTCCCTAGAATGTTTATATTTACAATTAAGTGCCTTATCGATGTTTGAGTCGAATGAAAATTGAACCGTTGTTCATATGAACGCCATAGGTCTTAATAATGCATCTAGACAAGTTAAAAGGAAAAAAGTGGACCATAATTTGAGTAAGACAGTTCGGGTTTGCTTTGACAAACCTAATGTGATCTTCTTGGTTTGGGTCTAACGATTAGGCCCGGTTAAGGGGGTTACAACAATCTTGTTGGGGGAAGTTCCAAATGGAGTTTTGAAAGTTGTTCTGTATGCCCACAAGGAATCATCTATCCTCAAATATCAATTCTTCCTAGGTTGGTTCATAGTCTTCTCCAAGATATTTTTGATTTCCTTGTTTGAGATTTATTCCTAGCTATTTTTTTAGGATGGTAGGCAGTGGCAATTCTTCGTTGGATTCTGTACCTGTACAAAGCTTTAATGATGAAATGAAATTTAAAATGTGTACCTTCATCATGTATGATGGCTCTAGGGGCACCGAATCTGGTCAAGATATGCTTGTGTAGGAACTTGGCAACTGCCTTGGCATCATTCGTTGGGAGAGCAACAACTTCAACCCACTTTGAGACGTGGCAGTTGATGTCTTGGCTCTACGGCCACAAGTATGTATAAATTACCAAATGATGGGGGAAAGGACCCATAAATTCTATCCCCCACACATCAAACAACTCAACAAGCATGATATTCTAAAGTGGCAGTTGATGTCTGCTGAAAATGTTTCTAGTACGCTAGCATTTGTCGCATCCCTAAGCAAAATAATGGGCGTCTTTGAACAGTGTATTCCAGAAAAATCCAGACTACATCACTTTGGCTACTGTCTTTATTCTAGTAAAGTGTCCTCCGTATAGTGTTGCATGGTAGAGTTGAAGAATGTTTTGTTGTTCATCCTCTGGCACACACCATCGAATGATTTTGTCGACACAATGTTTGAATACGAATGGCTCATCCCAGTAATATTGCTGGATATCCCTCAGAAATTTCTTTTTGGAATTACTTGCCAAGTCCAGTGGCAAAATTTTGCTGACTATGTCAACATACCATAGCATGATATTGATTGCAAGCAAGTATTCACCAGGGAAATCATCTCTAATGGCAGCAACATTGCCATCCTCATGGTGATACTCTAATCAATACAAATGATCAGCTACTAGGTTCTTACTCCCCTTCTTATATCGTATCTCAAGATCAAATTCTTGTAACAAAAGTGTCCGTCGGATCAGTTTGGGCTTCGCATCTTTCTTGGCCAAAAGATATTTGAGTGCTGAGTGGTCTATGTATACCACAACTTTACTACCCACCAGGTAAGATCTGAATTTGTCAAACGCAAAGACAACTGTAAGGAACTCCTTCTCAATTGTTGTATAGTTAAGTTGGGCTTCATTCAATGTTCGGCTGGCATAATAGATGGTATGGAAAATTTTGCCACGTCTCTGTCTTAACACACCTCCAACGACATAGTCGCTAGCATCGCACATGAGCTCGAAAGGCTCATTCCAATCTAGTGCCACGATATAGGGGCATTAATTAACCAGTCTTTCAATTCCTAAAAAGCTTTCAAACAAGAATCATCAAATGCAAAAGTGTTATTCTGTCCCAAAAGTAAGCATAAAGGTTTAGAAGTTTTTGAGAAATCTTTAATAAAATGACAATAAAATCCTACATGTCCCAAGAAAATTCTAATACCTTTTACACTTGTGGGTGGTGGCAATTGTTTGATTACCTCTACCTTTGCTTTATCTACTTTCAGTCCCTTATTGGTAAGCTTGTAAACGAGCCGAACGAACACAAATGAGGGTATGTTCATGTTCGTCTGTTTAATTTTAACGGAACAAATGAACAAACACGAACAACTAACCGATATAGGGGCATTAAATAACCAATCTTTCAATTCCTAAAAAGCTTTCAAACAAGAATCATCAAATGCAAAAGTGTTATTCTGTTCCAAAAGTAAGCATAAAGAATTAGAAATTTTTGAGAAACTTTAATAAAACGACGATAAAAACATGCATGTCCCAAGAAACTTATAATACCTTTTACACTTGTGGGTGGTGGCAATTGTTTGATTACTGTTAAGTGACCAAAAGTACTATTTTATTCACCCTTTTTACTCATATTATTGCTAGACTTAGGCTCATATTAGTTGCATTATTAGCCATTCATACATGTTTGCATTGTTTCCCTAATTGTCAAGCTTGATTTCATATTTTGCTTAATTTTGTGGAAAAAGGGTGCTTTCAGTAGTTGCTTTTGTGTATGCAGAATTAGTTGCCAGAGCAAGCCTGGAACCAGTTGCTAGGGCAATACAAGAAGGAGATGCCGACGCAGTTGCCAGGGTAATGCATGAAGGATACGCCGAGCTAGTTGCCAGAGCAATTGTCGACAAGAATGGATAAGATGATGTGGCAGCCGAAACTGATGACTGGATAAACCCAGTATGACATGGAGCAAAGCTAAAGGAGTTGGAATTACATGAAGAGGTCAAAGAGAGATTAAATCCCAAGAAGATAGGAGAATATCTAGAAGGAATTTAAATATAATAAAAAAGAATTATATTCTTTTTAAGTATTTAATTCCAACTTGACTTCCTCCCCAATAAATACTTTGACCTAGTCATCTCCTATTTAAAGGAGCCCAAGCCATCAACTCCATATGTGCAAAAGGGGAGAGTATTCGACAAGAGGCTTTAACATGTTTATCTTTTTCTTTCTTGTTCGATTAGATTTATGTTAGGAAGACTTTGTTTTATGTTTCTTTGGAACCTAGTCATGAACTAAATCTATTTGGCTAAGGTTATTGTGTTTTGTGGTTGTGAGAAACGGTTGGATTTTGTTTAGGTAATAGAGTTTGCACTTTCAATTCAAGGTTTACTCATTCTTGGTTTTTATTCTTGTTTGCGAGTGAATTGGGAGAGGATTTCGTAAATCTATCTATTTATCTAATATCGGGAGAGTTGGATTCAAGAAACGAATGAGTATGGTTTTTATCCAATCTATCGATGATGAAGACTAATCCGGCTTAGGAATAAGTTTAGGATTTCAACGGCTAAGAAAAGCACAAGATTGGTTGTTGTTCACCCTTGATTCACGCAGGGATGTATTGTCAAGGCATGCACAATTAGCTAGAGTTTCGACTTAGGGATAAGAAGAAACCATTGAAGAACACTCTGCCGAACCTTGAAGTTTTCTGCCTAGTCGCCCAAACAGTTGCCCAGTCAGTTGCCCAGGCAACCGTTCTACTAGTTTCCAAGGCAACCAAACTGCGCAAGTTGCCACGGAAACTGAGTTGCCGCTGCACTCTTTTACCACGACGATCCTTTCGACTATCACACCTCAACTCACGATAACTTGGCCTATTCTCTCTCATTTGATTACATCTTCTTTTACTTTATTGCTCTCTAGTTTAGTTGTTAGTTAAAACTTCTACAATCACCTACTTGTGTTTTTACTTTTACAGTGCAAAAGATTAAATTCCCGAAGTGGCACCAATCCTTGTGGAGATGATATCTTTTATACTATTACTTACGATGTATACACTTGCACAATTGCGGAGCACTTATTACGCACAACAAGTTTTTGGCATCGTTGCCGAGGAATTGGCAATAGCAACTTTGTTTTTATTTTCTTGCACTTTTTATTGTTTAAGATTCGAAGGGTTAACAAACTTTGGTTTTGCATTGGTATATGACCAGGGCGAAACCAACTACATCAGAATATCCCATTTGATCCAGAAATCGAACGAACCTCGCTAAGACTCAGACGAAGGTTAAGAGTAGCAATGGCTAATCAAGACTGCAATATGAATCAGGATGTTCCAGCAGGAGGTGGAGTGATTCTTGCATGAAACAGAACTATTCGAGACTATCTAGAGGAAGATCTTGAAGGACTTAATCCAGGAGTTGTCACACCTGAAATTGAATCTGACCACTTTGAGTTGAAACCGGTGATGCTCAATATGATCAATACAATTGGTCAATTCGGTGGTTCAGCAACTGAATATGCACGACAACATCTTAAATCTTTCCTCGAGATTTGCAACTCATTCAAAATACAAGGAGTCACCCCAGATGTTTTACGACTATGATTATTCCCCTATTCACTGAGGGATAGGGAGAAAGCATGGTTGAATAGTGTTCCAGCCAGATCAATAGGATCTTGGACCTATCTATGTCGTGATTTCCTTGCTCGATTTAATCCTACAAATTTGATTGATAAGCTTCGTAATGAAATTACTTCTTTTCGACAGGCAGATGATGAATCCATGTACGAGGCTTGGGAGCGATATAGAGAACTTCTACACAAATGCCCCCTACACGGATTCACAGTGTGCACACAAGTAACAATGTTTTACAACGATGTGAATACACCAACAAGGATAATGCTAGATGCCTCGGCAAACGGCATACTCCTAGAAAAGTTGCCGGAAGAAGCAATGCAAATTCTGAACAGGCTCGCCAAGAATGATTATCAGTTCCCAACTGCTAGAAGAGGAGGAGTTAGACGCCAAGCCACAATACATAAACTGGGATCATCATACTCAATTTTGGCACAATTGGCCACTCTAACCAAGATGGTCCAGAACATGCAAAAACAAAACAACAAACATGAGATCAAGGTAGTAGATTCTTTTTATGAGTTATGTGGCGGTAACCATGATTATTCTGAATGTACGCAGAATGCAGAATCCAGCTTTTATGTGGGGAATTACAACCAGAACAACAATGTGATGTCCAACACAAACAACCCAGCTTGGAAGAAGCACCCAAATTTTTCATGGAGTAATCCCAATAACGCTTTGAACCAGAACAATCAGAATGCACAAGCGTTGGGATTCCAGCAGAATATGCCACGGCAACAGTTACTGCAGCAACAACTGACAACATCTAGTTCTTTGGAAAATTCTCTTAATGCTTTTATGTTAAAAGCTGAATCTTATATGGCTGAGAATAGTAACTTCATAAAAAGAATTGATGCTTTTATTAACAAGACCGAGATGAGATTGCAAAACCAAGAGGCGGCAATCAAATCATTGGAAACTCAAGTCAGACAATTTGCTCAGAACCTGAATACTAGACCGCAATGAGGTTTACCTAGTGATACTGAAGTCGCAAGAGGAACTGGCCACGAGCAATGTAAGGCGATCACCACTAGAAGTGGCCGACAACTTAAAGAGGCTCAAGCTCGCTCATCAAACAAACCTCCACAAAAAAGAACAAGATGAACTCAGCAGCCAAGCTTCAGATGTTGAACCAGGGAATGCCACGGCAACTAACGATAGGCATGCCACGGCAACCCCAGTTGACGATGCCTTAGCAACTCCATTTTCCCCGACAATGCCGTCAATCAGGTTCCAGACCAATGAAAAGATCGAAGATATCTGACTTCCACCACCATTCCCACAAAGGTTGAAGCGACAAAATCAAGAATATCAATTCAAGAAGTTTCTTGATATCCTAAAGCAAGTCCATATCAACTTGCCGTTGGTTGAGGCAATTGAACAATTGCCAAACTATGCCATGTTCCTTAAAGACATTGTGTCCAAAAGAATAAGGCTAGGGGAGTTTGAAACAGTTATCGCAACAGAGGGATGCATGGCCATGTTGCACAATCACATGCCACCCAAGTTGAAAGATCCTGGAAGTTTCACAATATCCTATTCCATTGGAAATCACTATGTCGAGAAAGCATTATGTGACCTTGGAGCAAGCATAAACTTGATGCCTAAATCAGTTTTCCAGAAACTAGGAATCGGGAAGGCAAGATCTACAACAATTATGCTACAGCTAGCCGACAGATCCTATATACATCCAGAGGGAAAAAACGAAGACATACTGGTACAAGTTGATGAATTTATTTTTCTCGCTGACTTTATTATTTTGGATTGTGAAGCAGATGGGCATTCACTTATCATTCTTGGAAGACCCTTCCTAGTAACATGGAGAACCTTGATCAATGTTGAGAAGCGAGAGCTCACAATGAGGGTGAGTGTCCAACAAGTTAAACTAAATGTGCTCCAAACACTAAAGCATGTCGATGATCCAGAAGAATGCCAACTTCTTCATGCCACGGTAGAGTTTGACTTCGATGAGGAAATTAGTTGCCTCGGCAAATACATTGCCGATCTAGAGGAACTTGAGTAGTATGAAGAACCGATCGATGAGGAACAACAAGAAGAGGCAAATTGGTTAGTCAATCGACCAGGTACATACTTTGAACCACTGGATTACTCAGGTAAGGAAGGTAAACTCGAAAAGCCCTCCACTGAACAACCACCGATTCTTGAGTTGAAATAATTGCCATGGCAACTAAAATATGCTTACTTGGGAACCGATAATACGCTGTCCGTAATTATTTCCTCTAAGTTACAACCTGAGCAGGAAAAGAAGCTAATCAACATGTTGATGCTACACAAGAAGGTGATAGGGTGGATAATTGATGACTTAAAGGGAATTAGTCCGGTAGTGTGCATGCATAAGATTTTGTTAGAGGCTGATCACAAACCTTCGATTGAGGCCCAGAGGAGACTAAATCATGCCATTAAGAGGGTTGTAATGAAAGAAATCATCAAGTGGCTTGACGTCAGCATAATATACCCCATATCTGATAGTACATGGGCAAGTTCGGTACAATGTGTACTAGAGAAGGGAGGCATAATGGTGGTAAGTAATGAAAACAATGAACTCATCCCAACCAGGACTGTGACCGGTTGGAGGGTTTGTATGGATTACCGAAAGTTAAATAAGGCCACTAGGAAAGATCACTTCCCCTTACCCTTTATTGATCAAACGCTTGACCATCTTGCAGGTAAACCATTTTATTGTTTTCTTGATGGTTATTCAGGTTACAATCAAATTGCCATAGCACTAGAAGATCAAGAAAATACAACCTTCACATGCCTGTGCGGTACTTATGCATTTCGAAGGATGTCGTTAGGATTGTGTAATGCCCCGAAAACCTTCCAAAGATGCATGATGGCACTTTTTTTAGACATGGTCGAAGACTTCCTTGAAATCTTCATGGAGGATTTTTCTGTATTTGGTAATGACTTCGACAGTTGCCTCGGCATTTTGGAGAAGGTGTTGGGAAGATGTGAAGAATTCGATCTAGTCCTTAATTGGGAGAAGTGCCATTTTATGGTAGATGAAGGAATCGTGCTTGGCCACAAGATTTCATCCTAGGGTATCGAAGTAGACAAAGCCAAGGTGGGCGTGATTGAAAGATTACCGCCACCAAGTTCGGCCAAAGTAATCCGAAGCTTTCTTGGACATGCAGGTTTTTACAGGAGGTTAATTCATAATTTTTCTAAGATTACTAAACCCTTGTGCAATTTGCTTGAACATGATAAAGTCTTCAATTTTGATGATTCTTCCACAAAAGCATTGAAAACCCTAAAGAAAAAGCTTGCCTCGGCACCCATTGTCGTTCCACCCGATTGGACACTACATTTTGAGCTCATGTGTGATGCGAGTGATTTTGCGGTAGGAGCAGTCCTAGGCCAACGAACAGGTAAGATTTTTCATGTGATATACTACGCTAGTAAAACTCTTAATAGCGCTCAAGTGAATTATACAACAACGGAGAAAGAGTTACTAGCCGTAGTTTTTGCATTTGACAAGTTCCGATCCTATTTGATTGGTACAAAGGTAATTTTCCATACAGACTATTCGGCAATTAAGCATATATTTGCTAAAAAGGATGCCAAACCTCGTTTGATTCGTTGGATATTGCTTTTACAAGAGTTTGACATTGAAATTAAGGACATGAAAGGAACATATAAACAAATTGCCGATCACTTGTCACGCTTAGAATGCAATAGGGAGGAGTACACGGATTTAGATTTATGTGATGCATTCCCAGATGAGCAACTATTAGTTGCCTCGACAACCGCTGTTGCCTCAGCAACTCCAGAAGCGCACGCCCTGGGAACCACAGAAGTAGTTGCCACGGCAACCCCTTATGCCACGACAACTCCTGAAGCACACGCCTCGGCAATACCCTGGCACGCTGATTTAGTTAACTTCCTTGTTTGTGGTATTTTACCTTATGGCCTTACTCACCAAGGAAAGAAGCGGTTCTGCCACGATGCTAAGCATTATTTTTGGGACGAGCCTCTTTTGTTTAAGCAATGTGTAGATCAGGTTATACGCCAATGTGTCCTTGAAGAAAAGAGCATAATGTACTCCGACAATGCCATTCTTCAACCTATGGAGGACATTTTGGAGGAACACGTACAACGGCCAAAGTTTTACAATATGGTTTGTATTGGCCAACACTTTAGAAAGATGCCCAAGAGTTTTACAAGCAATGTGATCGTTGCCAGAGGACGGGCAATATCTGTAGACGACATGAGATGCCGCTCCAAGACATCCTTGAGGTGGAATTGTTCTATGTATGGGGGATCAATTTTATAGGACCCTTCCCATCTTCATTCGGCAACCTCTACATACTACTCGTCGTTGACTACGTCTCCAAGTGGGTTGAAGCCGCTACAGTCCCCGCTAATGATTCCAAGACCGCGCAACGATTCTTGTAGAAAAATATATTTACACAGTTTGGGATACCGAGAGTAATTATCAGTGATGAAGGCAAGCACTTTGACAACAGACTCATTGCCAAGATGCTGCAACGCTTTAGAGTGTCACACAAAATTGCCACGGCATATCATCCACAAACTAATGGGCAAGCAGAAAATTCTAACCGGAATTGAAGAATATCCTCGAGAAGGTTGTCAATCCTTCCCGAAAAGATTGGTCTACAATACTAGACGAAGCACTTTGGGCTTACCGAACCGCATTCAAAACACCCCTAGGAATGTCCCCATTTTGCCTTGTCTATGGTAAGACCTATCACTTACCAGTGGAAATCGAACACAAAGCATATTGGGCAATCAAGACCGTGAATATGGATTGGGAGAGTGCTGAACAAAAAATGTTTACTAGATCTCAACGAGATAAAAGAATTTTGTGCACTCGCTTATGACAATGCATGAATTTACAAGGAGAAAACAAAGTAATGGCATGACAAGAAACTATTGTCTCAAAAATTCATGCCAGGGCAACTAGTTCCTCTATTCAATTCTCGACTGAAACTTTTCCCGGGAAAATTGAGATCAAGATGGTCGGAACCATTCGAAGCAGTCAAACCGTTCTCCCATGGTGTCGTGATAATCAAGTCCACCACTGACGGACATGAATTCAAAGTTAATGGACAAAAACTGAATCACTATAACGGTGCCCATGTGGAACGTAACAAAGAAGTGGTCACCTTAAGAGATGCATGAGTATGCTCTCCTTTTGATATTTTCTTTTTATTTTTATTTTTCTTTTATTCGAACGTATTTTTTTTTTATTTTATTAATTTTGGTTATTCTTAGGATAGATTTATTTATTTTCTTTAAGTTGAGACTACATCTTTCTTTCATATTTATCTAATTGTTTTTGAATTTTAGGTTTAAGAATTTCTTTGCACATCTTTATTTATTTATTTTTATTTATTAGTTTATCTTTAATTTTAATCCTTATTTTATTTGTTTTTGAATTGTAGGAAAACAGTTCAAGATAAAAAGGAATTGGATTCAAGAAGGAAGTTTCTTCGACAAGGAAACTAATGGGCTAAATCTAAGGCTTATATTAAGCATCCAATTTACCCTAATTCACCTACATAGCCGGCCAAACCCTTCCCCATCCCCTTCCCCAATTCCCTTTGCCGCCCCTTCCCTCAATTAAAACCCTTGCTTTCTTTCTTTCCAATCAATCCTCAATTCTTTCTTTCCAATCAATCCAAGTTTGAAAGCCGGAAGATTTACGAAGAACAAGGCTTCGAATACTCCAACTCTCATCAAGATTTCGGCCTTGAACCCTTCATCTTCCAAAGGATTGCACACCAAAAGTGGCAAATCTTTTACCATCAACCGAAACCAGGCAAGATCCCATGGGTAAGAGAATTCTATGCTCACTCGCCTAACCCGGATAATCCTTATGTGTTTGTTCGCGACAAAGCTATCCTTATAAGCACCGAGAGCATCAACGCCTTTTATGGGCTCTACATTGAGAAGGACGAGCATCAAGCCTTTGTTGATCAATTCACGCCCAAGCAACTCGACAAGGTGCTTCAAGAACTCACTCTATCGGGAACTCATTGGAACAAGGTAAATACAAGGGCACGGTAAACTACTTTCGGCTTAAACCCAAGGCAAAATTATGGAATAAGTTTGTCAAAGCTTCTTTAATGCCCACAACACCACCATCGATACACCTCGTCTTTTGCTCATACATTCTATCTTGCATAATCGCATCATTAACATTGGAAAAATTATTTGTAATGAGATTTTTGTATGTAGCACAAAAGACAAGGGTTCTCTTTTCTTCCCTTGCTTAATCTCCAATCTTTGCAAGGAGATGCATGTCCCAAATGAGTCCACCGATGAAAAAGTACAACCAAAGTCTGGTTGGAATCGAGCACAAATCTGAAAGCTAATGGGAGAAGCACCGGTAAAATCCCTAACGCCTATAGCTGCCGCGACAAATCCTACCCCCTCAGCAACTCCGGATGCCCAGGCAACTCGGCCAGCAACCCCAGGACAACTTGAAGCACTCTTACAACCGTTGGCGTACCGCCTTAAGCAAATTGAAGCTCGCCAACTAATGTTCATGCGGTACATGAAGGACTACAACAATGCCATCACCCAAGTCATCCTGGAAAACTACCCGAACAGTCGAGTGTTGTTCCCTATCTTTTCTGCCGAAATTCTTGCCACGGCAACCACCGAAGCAGTTGCCACGACAACCGTAAAAGATGATGCCATGACAACCGCAACAGCGGTTGCCATGGCAACCCACACTGAAGATGCTGTGGCAACCAAGACTAAAGACGCCCCGGCAACCATTGCAAAAGACAAAGGTAAAGCACTTATGCCTGAATCAACTCGTACTGAATCATTGTTTCATTTTTCAGATTCGGACGAGTCCTCCATTGCACCAACAAAGACCACACCAGTCGAATCCTCCAAGCCCAAGCGAAAATCCAATGACATTGAGGAAGAGGACGATGAGGACACACCTGTACGAGGATCGGTTACACCATCGGCAATAAGGAAGCAACCACCGTGTTCAAGCAAAAGAATCAAGACACCGACCAAAAGGAAACTAATCATCCACAATGACGAACTCTCGGAGTAAGTCATCGTTTGCATTTTACTTTTTTTCTTTTTCTTTTTATTTTCTTTCCTTTGTATGCATTAAGGAAAATGCCTCACTCGAGTTTGGGGGGTTGCTACTAGTTAGTTGTCATGTTTAGTTGCATTCATCTTAAGTATTGCATATAGGACACATAAATTGCTTGTCATGCCTTTAGTTGGAACAAGAATTGCCTAGATTTGATGAATATCCGATGATGACATTACCAATGTACTTAATTGATAGAAATTTTTATTCTAGGATAACCGTGGAAACACTTAGAATCTTACTATGATGATAAACTTGATGAAACACTGTTGTGGCTTGATTGATTTAAGGAATCCTAGCGAACTTAGGTTGATAGTTAAAAAATTGGGGGATTAAAATAAAATTTGGATGAATGCTAGAGGTGCCCGAAACTGGCTCTAGTATGTTCTAAAAATTGATCGCTAGAGGTGCCCAAAACCAACTCTAGTCGAATAAAGAAAAACTTAAGAAAACTAAAAACAAAACACTAGAGGTGCCTAAAACCGACTCTAGTTAAAACATGTTAAAAGAACCCAATGAAGTAATTTGAAAACCTCTTGTTCACATAGAATCCGAAAAATCAACTTGCACACAACTCCGCACACACTCACAAGCATTATAGTTTGATTCTGAGTAATTCCTAAGTTGTCCGAAAAATGAAAAGTCGATCATACTTTATGCCACGGTTCTAAGGATTGAAATCAAGTTCAAAGCTAAGTTTGTGAAAATTAGAGTCTTGGCAGGTAATTATTAGTTTGCAATGCTTGAAGACAAGCAATAGTTCGAGTTTGGGGGCGTGTTAAGTGTCCAAAAGTACAATTTTATTCACCATTTTTACTCATATTATTGCTAGACTTAGGCTCATATTAGTTAAATTATTAGCCATTCATGCATGTTTGCATTGTTTCCTTGGTGGTCAAGCTTGATTTCATATTTTGCTTAATTTTGTGGAAAAATGGTGCTGCCAGTAGTTGTTTTTGTGTATGTAGAATTAGTTGCAAGAGCAAGGTTGGAACCAGTTGCCAAGGCAATACAAGAAGGAGATGCCGAAGCAGTTGTCAGGGCAGTGCATGAAGGATATGCCGAGCTAGTTGCCAGGGCAATTGTCGACAAGAATGGATAAGATGATGTGGCAGCTGAAACTGATGACTGGATAAACCCAGTATGACATGGAGCAAAGCTAAAGGAGTTGGAATTCCATGAAGAGGTCAAAGAGAGATTAAATCCAAAGAAGATAGGAGAAGATCTAGAAGGAATTTAAATATAATAAAAAATTATATTCTTTTTAAGTATTTAATTCCAACTTGACTTCCTCCCCAAGAAAGACTTTGACCTAGCCATCTCTTATTTAAAGGAGCCCAAGCCGTCAACTCCATATGTGCAAAAGGGGAGAGAATTTGGCAAGAGGCTTCAACATCTTCATCTTTTTCTTTCTTGTTCGATTAGGTTTATGTTAGGAAGACTTTGTTTTATGTTTCTTTGGAACCTAGCCATGAACTAAATCTATTTGGCTAAGGTTATTGTGTTTTGTGGTTGTGAGAAACGATCGGATTTTGTTTAGGTAATAGAGTTTGCACTTTTAATTCAAGGTTTACTCATTCTTGGTTGCGAGTGAATTGGGAGAAGATCTCGTAAATCTATCTATTTATCAAATATCGAGAGAGTTAGATTCAAGAAACGAATAAGTATAGTTTTTATTCAATCTATCGATGATGAAGACTAATCCAGTTTAGGAATAAGTTTAGGATTTCAACGGCTAAGAAGAACACAAGATTTGTTGTTGTTCACCCTTGATTCACGCAGGGATGTATTGTCAAGACATGCACAATTAGCTAGAGTTTTGACTTAGGGATAAGAACAAACCATTGAAGAACGCTCTGCCGAACCTTAAAGTTTGCTGCCAGTCGCCCAAACAGTTGCCAGTCAGTTTCCCAGGCAACCGTTCTACTAGTTGCCAAGGCAACCCAACTGCGCAAGTTGCCACAGCAACTGAGTTGTTGCTGCACTCTTTTACCAAGATGATCCTTCCGACTATCACACCTCAACTCATGATAACTTAGCCTATTCTCTCTCATTTGATTACATCTTCTTTTACTTTATTGCTCTCTAGTTTAGTTGTTAGTTAAAAATCCTACAATCACCTACTTGTGTTTTTACTTTTACAGTGCAAGAGATTAAATTCCTAAAGTGGCACCAATCCCTGTGGAGACGATATCTTTTATACTATAACTTGCGACGTGTATACTTGCACAATTGCGGAGCACTTATTGCGCGCAACAATTACCTCTACGTTTGCTTTATCTACTTCCACTCCCTTATTGGTAGGCCTATAAACGAACCGAACGAACACTAATGAGGGTACGTTCATGTTCGTCTGTTTAATTTTAACTGAACAAATGAACAAACACAAACAACTAAATGAAAATAATTTCTTTTTCTTGTTCGTTTGTTAAAAAAATAAACGAAGGCGAACGAACATTGAGTATTGTTTAATTTTTCTCAAGAAATCTAAAGTCTCGTATATTGAGTATTTTTATTTTTTTTCCTTTTTATTTCATATTTTAACATATGTTTTTAAATTTCTTAAATATAATACTTTTTGTTGTGAAAATTATAAATATAAATGGACATGTGTGAATAAATTTAAACAAATGTATTATCGAATGTTCACGAACATAAATGAACAAACAAGCCTCTTGTTCGTGTTTGTTCATTTAATTAAAGGAACAAAAAATCTTGTTCTTGTTCGTTCTTTTAATAAATAAACAAACATAAATAAACTTCCTGTCGAATGGTTCTCAAACGGTTCGTTGAACATTTTGTTCATTTACAGCCCTACTTCTTGGTCACTTTATGTTTGAGAACTATGCCCTTCTTCACCACAAAGTGGCATTTTCCCAGTCCAGAACTAGGTTAGTTTCAATACATCTCCATAAAAAAAGTTCCAAACTCTGAAGGCATTCTTCGGAACTTTTTCCAAAAATAAAGAAGTCATCTATGAAGACTTCTAAGTTGTTCCCAATCATATCCGAGAAAATTGACATCATACAATGTTTAAACATTGCTAGGGCATTACATAATCCATAGGGCATTCTTCTAAAAGAGAATGTCTCATATGGACAAGTGAACGTAGGTTTCTCTTGATCTTCTAGAGCGATGGCAATCTAATTATAGCTTGAGTAGCAGTCCATGAAGCAATAAAATGCCTTACCTGCCAATCTATCCAACATATGATCAATAAAGAGTAGCGAAAAGTGATCCTTCTGAGTGGTAGTATTTAGATTCATGTAGTCCATGCACACTTTCCAGCCCGTCACGGTCCTCAAAGGGATCAGTTCATTTTTGTTGTCCTGAACCACGGTCATTCTACCCTTCTTTAGCACACACTGCACCAGTCTGACCCATGAACTATCAAAAATAGGATAAATTATCCCAACATCTAGCCATTTTATGACTTCTTTCCTGACTACCTCCTTCATGCTGGGATTTAGTCTCCTTTAGGCCTCGATTATTTTACCATGGTAATCCTCCAGAATAATTTTGTGCATGCATATTGTTGGGCTTATCCCTTAGATATCAGTTAGGGTCCATCCCAATGCTTGCTTGTGATTGCCTAGTGTCTCTAACAATCTTTTCTCCTGGTCATTAGTCAAATAGGTAGCAATAGTTACTGGCAAAAGTGGAGTTATCACCCAGGTAAGCATATTTGAGGTGGCTTGGTAAAGGTTTCAGTTCTAGTTTTGGTGGCTCCTCAATTGATATTTTGGGTGCCTTGATTTCTCTGCCAGCCAACTCAAGTGGCTCAGGCCTCCCGAAATAACTCATCACCTCATTTAACATGGTCGGTTCTTCAGATTCTTCGCTCATCATATCTTCATCATCCAGCTCCATAGAATCATCATTTGAGCCATAGCAAAACTTTGCTAGCTCCATATTGAAAATGGACTCTATCAACTCAATAGCTTGGCATTCCTCAAGTTCATTTGCACACTTAAGAGCTTGAAACATGTTAAACGTATTCTATTGGTCATTCATACACATAGTAAGCTCACCTTTTTGTACATCAATTAAAGTCCTACACGTGGCAGAGAATGGTCTTTCCAAGATGATTGAGACATTAACATCAGCCTCGTATTCTAAAATAATAAAATCATTTGGTAATATAAATTGATCTACCTTTACCAACACATCCTCGATCTTACCATTTGGATGTGCATAAGATCAATCAGCCAGCTAAAGTGTTACTATGGTAGGCCTTGCTTCACTATCGGGTTTCTTGAAAACTGACATTGGCATCAGATTGATGCTGGCTCCCAAGTCGCATAGTGCATTACCCATGAATCTATAGACAATCATATAGAGAATAGTGAAACTTCCAGGATCTTTCAATTTCTATGGTAATCTATTGGTTATCATTGCACTACATGTAACCCCCTTGACCCGGTCTAATCGCAAGACCGAATCGAGCGAGTCACACAAGGAATAGTAGAGTAAAACCCGAAAGTTTCACTTCAATAAACAACCTTTTTTCCTTTTATCTTTTCTAGATGTAGCATAGTTAACCTGAGCGTGAGAGAAAGTAGCAGACAAAATCTCAACTCGATCGAGCTTCAAATCGACATTCGATTGCCCCGTTACGCTTTTAGGTACCACTTTGTAAATATACCATAAAATATGGACCTTTTGTGAAATTAGAGTTACCAATATTCAATTATTCAGGTTTCATACTTACATGTCAAATTTCAACTCATTTCAAACACACATACTCATTTAATTGAACATCCATATATCCAGTGACTTAAACGCAAAGATTCAAAACTTTAGAAGATGTCAATTAACCACTTTAACCAATATACCATGCAATCGTAGCACCTCCAAACAATTCTGGATTGATCTCTGCTATTTTTACCCAACCAAAACAGAGAATTAAAGCTCAATCCAACATCTAAACTTGCTTACCAACAATATTCTCGGACAGATCACGCGCAACCAAATTTGCATCCCCAAAGTACCTCATACATCTTTGCCAAAATTTGTACCTAACCAACTCTAACACAAAAGCTTCAATACAAAGTTCACTTCACATCTTGATTGTCAATCAAGATTCGTTTCGGCACATCATTGCACATGAAACTGCTACCACTCTTGCTAATCTTAAACCCAAGTATTCTCATAATAATTGTCTTTTCACAACCTTGAATGCCACTGGATATTCACCATCTACTCGCCAAAAATACTAAACCAAAGCAACACCATTATCGTTAATTGCCGCACTAATGCTACAGGAAAAGAACTTATGAGCAAACGTTCCTACAACCACATTCTCATCTTACATACTGCCTTAACCAATCCAGGCCGCAACGCTCACATCATTTGTGTTCATCAGTAGCCAGCTATGGTGTATGCTAGCTCACTCATACAAATTGAACCTTATTCTCCAATTTAAACATGCCGCCCTGACCTAACACCATCTATAATCTCGCGAACGAGGACTAAGTCACTCAAGTTTGGGGATCACTTCTAACAATTCTTGATCGAGGACCAAGTCAACTCAAGATCAAATACCATTCTTTTCGACATACTCTTCCCCAACATTATTAGTCTTCCAAGCTCTCATTTCGGTTCCATTTCAAAAACAATTACATATATATAGCATGAAAATACAACCTTAAAACAATTAGGCCGGCTCGAAGCAAGATTCCAAGTTGTTCAGGTTTTAAAAACAATATCTCTTTTCAATAGTAATATGGCAATGGGTTACCCAATTCTCTACCACCACAACAAACATTAACCACTCAGCATGCTATCAATCACCGTGCATATCAATCAATCACTAAACAATCATAACATGTTCGAAACATAATCTCAACACCTTGCGGACAATAGATATTCAAACACCCATCAAACTTACCTCAACCTACCTCCTAATTTTTCATAAACCTGGCTCTGATACCAACAAATGTAACCCCTTGATTGGTTTAATCGCAAGACCGAATAGAGCGAGTCACACGGGGAACATTGGAGTAAAACCCAAAAGTTTCACTTCAATAAACAACCCATTTTTCTTTATATCTTTTCTAGATGCAGCATAGTTAACCTAAGCGTGAGACAAAGCAACAAACAAAATCTCAACTCGATCGGGCGTCAAATTGACATCTGATTGCCCCGTTACGCGTTTAGGGACCAGTTTGTAAATATACCATAAAATAGGGACCTTTTGTGAAATTAGAGTTACCAATATTTAATTATTCAGGTTTCATACTTACATGTCAAATTTCAGCTCATTTCGATCACCCATACTCATTTAATTGAACATCCATATATCAGTGACTTAAACGCAAAGATTCAGAACTTCAAAAGATGCCAATTAACCACTTTAACTAACAGGGTATCGATATGCCCAAGCACAATATCGATACAGTCCTTTGTAATTTCAAAACCCAAATTCTAGTAGCACAAAACTGTATCGATACAGTCCCGAGTATCGATACGCTTAGCCAATTTCTTCTTTCACCGTAGTGATGCGGTACATACTGTATCGATACGTCACGCCTTTTTTAGCTTAACAGTATCGATACGGTAGCCCCGTATCGATATGCCTGGATACAAAATGTCATTTTTTGCTCGATGAACAATCCGTAAACCAATTATAAACCCCTAGGCATGCTTCTAACACACATACATCATATTTAGGGATCGATCCTCAGCCATTAACAACAAAAACATCAACAAACCATGGCATCAATCTTCATAGAGAAATCTATAGGCATGCTTCCTAAAACCACATCAAACCAAATACCACAAACCATAGCAAAGCATAAACCAAACATAATAGGCCATTTACAACCTCAATAAGGCAAAACAAACTTGCCAAACCAGGGAGTTTAAAAACATCCTCTCCCAAAACACTTGGCTAACTCTATTGCCATTATTAGCTATGCTTTAAAATATCAAACCATACTTGATCTTACAATCGTAACTTGGATGGAATCTTTGCTTCCTTGCTGCCACCAACACTCTAATGATCTGTATTGTTGTAAAAGAGAGCGTAAGCATAAATGCCTAGTGAGGGTCGCTCAAAACAAACACAACAACAATGCATTTAAAACCATTTTAGTCCATAAATCTCCAATATCATGCTCAAATCAAATATCATGCTTGAAACCACTTTTCCAAAGAAAAACACATTTCATTTCTCAACATGTATCATTAGTCTCATGCATCTCAATGCAAAATCTCAAGTCTTACATCCTTAGTCAACAATCAATGCTTCCATTTAAAATCTCATGCATAATCTCACCTTATGCAAAGTTTCATGTATATACCATATTATACAAATCTTTCTCATGTATAAATCACATTATACAAATCATAATTTAAAAACATGATACATGTTTAGCACATACATTGGCAATACAAGTGATCCGGATAAAACTACCCCTATCCTTTGGATGGCACTACCTTCATCCTTTCATGTTCGGATATGAGGACACCTTGATGGCACTACCCCCATCAAGTCACATGGTGAAACTACCCTCACTATAATCTCACTTCGGCCGGGTTGCCACTACTCGCATTGGTGATAGCACTACCCTTATCGCTCGCAACACAATAATACTACCTTTATTGTGTAACTGAAGAATTTAGCACACGCGCAAATTTTGTATATTATAGTACACTCACATCCTATTGGTCGACCAATTATATCCGACATAGTGTAATAATATCATCACTTGCCAATATACAATTTAAAACCATGTGTACCGACTGTTTTTACCAATGCATCATCAAAACCATTTCAATATCCCAAATCTCATGCATTAAACCATGCAAAGCTTTTCAAAAGCATAAAATATCTCATTGTCATAACAATTCTATCTCATGGGATAAATCTCATCATATTTTACATATGAAAATATGCATTAAACAGTAGGTAACAAAACCATATTCACAACATGAGCATGATATCATTAAAACCATGGAAAAACCGAAATCCGTACTTTCGAGCCTAGATTGGCGTATCAAGATCAATCTAAACTACCATAAATCACTTTTAAACATTTTTAAAGCTGTAAACCATGTTTCCACTCGCCAACTTCGCTTCGCTTGCAAGCCGAAGCGTCAATCAAGTATCTCATGCAATCGTAGCACCTCCAAACAAGTCCAGATTGATCTCCCCTGTTTTTATCCAACCAAAACAGAGAATTAAAGCTCAATCCAACATCTAAACTCGTAGCCCACAACCTCCTCAACATTATAGCATAATTAACAACACGACACCAACCGAAAACTATCGAAAAAAAAGGCGAAATCATCCTAAATGATCTCCAGCCCTTACCCAACGAAATCAACACTTAATCAACATCAATATACATCAATTAAACACTTCCCAACATCCTTTAACTTCCAGCAACCATTAAACTCTTTTATCAAGCCACAAACCAAAGATATCAACCTAGATCCATAGCAATCTAACTAGTTTCAGGTTTACATTAATCAAAAACACTTATCCACATTCTTTAACACCAACTTAATGATTAAAATCATCATAATACTCAACATTTTCAGATCCATACGAATTTAAACCAATCTTTTCATTTATTAACTCAAAGACCTCATTTAAACCAATTTCCCTTAATCATCACAACAAAACTCATTAGAAAACATTGATAAAGGATCAAGAACTTGTGAATTTTAGTAATGAACCTTTCATTAGAGGAGGAAAATAGAACCTTACCTCTAATGGTAGCTTTCCCCTTAATTGGTTGATTTACATGGGAAAACAAAGTTTAAACAATAAGATTTTGGTAAGAAATCATTAGGAAATCATTTAGAAATCAAAAGTTAATTAAGATAAGACTTTACCTTAAGATTTTCAAAGAGGATAATGGTGTTTAGCTGGAGAGAAAGTTGAGAGAATTTTTTAGAGAAGAAAAGTTACGTCCAAATTGTTTTAGAGGAAATAACTCCCAATTAACTCTCCTAACCAATTTTAGTTAATTAAAACACTTTAAAATAAACCAATTAAGGGATAAAGTCTGATATTAGACTTTAGGGTTATTAGCTCCTTAAAGATTCTAAGTTCCCAGCCTTTTACAAAACGGTCACTAAAATAGTTTTGATTTCTATACAAAACAATCACCATTTTCAAAATGTCACCCTTACTCAATTTATTTTGGAAAATTGAGTTCACCATTATTTTCAAAACATATTTAAATACTTTCGATAACTTTTCCATATTTTATTTTGGCCAAAATATATTTCTTCTTAATTAAATCCCGAAACTAGTCTAGACCGCTACTCCAGTTCACCAGAACTGTCCGAACTAATCGGATAACTTCTAGGCCTAAAATCGGGGCGTTACACTACATGCTTCTGTAAGAGCGAATGTCTCGAACTCACCCAGCTTCCTCTTTTTGGACAAGATGTCCTTCATGAATTTAACATAGTTGGACATTTGTTCGAGAGCTTCCCCTAATGGAATGTTGATCCTGTAGTTGTTTAAGGACTTCCAAGAAACGCTTAAACTGCTGGACTTGCTTATGTTTCTGGAGCCTTTGTAGAAAAGGTGGTGGCAGGTAAGTGAATGTTGTTTCTGATGGTTTTGCCAAAGTGGTGTTAGCATTAGAATAAGGTCTGTCATCATCAGTGCTTGCCTCATTCTTCTTTGTTTCCTTGGTTTCATCTGAAGGCATCAACTTCTCGTCCTTGCAAATAATTGGTTGTTTGAAAGTTGTCTTATTCTCGTATTGTTTTCCACTATGAAGAGTGGCTTCTTTTTAGTGTTCTTTCCCTATTTTTCGAGCATCCTCTGCATCACTTGGTAAATTTCCATGGGGTCAATTATTGAGTGCATTGGAAATTTGTCCTAGCTAGACCTCCAAGTTTTGCATAGATGTTGTTAAACTCTGGATAGTTGCATCATTTCACTCTATATACTCTATTAAGGTATTCCCCTGGGATATCTCTACCCTAGATGGAAATTATTCTGAGCTATTTGTGGCATCACATTCTAGTTAAAACCTGGCCGTGTATTATCATTCTAACACTGGCATTAAATTGATTACCTCACTGATTTGCCCATGAAAATTTCGGATGCTACTTCTAACTTGTATTATAGGTATTGGAATATAGGTTAAAATTATGATTGAAATTCGGAACAAAATTTACCGATTTAGGGTTTGATAGGCATTCTTCCACATTATGATCTTTTCCACAAATTGTGTAGAATGGTTCTAGTGCCTTCACTTCTCAGACATCAGTAGGCTTTTGCATTGTTTTCACTATATTAGTGAGGTTGGAAATTTGAGCATTGATAGATGACAATGCATCAAGCTCTAATTTTTCAGTGACTTTTGTTCTGGTTCCTTATCTAGTAGTAGGATATTGAAGATCATTGGTGGCAATCCTTTCAAGGATGTCAAATGCCTACGTGTAAGTCTTATCTAGCAACAAATCGTTTGCCGAAGTATCAACCACAGTCCTTGCATGAGCATTGAGTCTGTTATAAAATGTCTCCATCTAGGTCCAAGTAGGGAATCCATGCATGGGACATCTTCTCAGTAGGTCCTTGAAACGCTCCTATGAATCATATAAAGTTTCACCATCAACCTGCCTAAAAGTAATGATTTCACTCTGTAGCTTGGCATTAAGTTTAGGTGGCTGGAATCTCAGAAGGAATTTCTGGCATAATTTTGCCCACGAAGTAACTGAACCAGGTGGCAAAGAACTTAGCCACATTTTTGCTCTATCTCTCAAAGAAAATGAGAATAGTCAACTTCACTGTCTCTTCAGCTACACCAGGTTGCTGAAATAATTGGCAAACCTCCATGAATTGCTTCAGGTGTTGCCTTGGGTCTCCAGTACGTGATCCATCAAATTGACCTACATTCAATAGCGTCTGAACCATTACCGAATTAAGTTCAAAATTAGCTGCATTTACCTCTAGACCAATCAGGTCTGCATAAAATTGTCCATCTTTGGTGCCATGTGTTCTCTAATAGGTCGTTCTTCTTCCAACACAACAGCAGGGGCAGGCGATATCTCTTCACGTATTGCTGGATTTTCCTCATTATTTATGATACCATCTAATCCACCATTTTTGTTACGAGCCATTTCTCATATTTTTCTTCTTAATCTATGTAGGGTTCTTTCAATTTATGGGTCTATAATAAATCTCCCTTTGCAGTGCGGCTTCTGGTCATACACCAAACAAAACAAAATAAGTAAAATAAACAAAAACAAGTAAAAACAAAAATAATCAACTCCATTGCAATCCACAGCAACGGCGCCAAAAACTTGTTGACTGACTAATGCTTGGCAAATAAATGATCAATTAAGGTAAATGGTTAGAAAATCTTGCCAAGTTTAGGTCCTTTTGCATGCAAGTATACACGGTCAGCAAGTAATACAACAGTAATCTGAGTATCGTATCCACATGGATTGTCCAAGAATTAAATGTCATGCTATTTTACTTGTGAATGGGAACAAATGAGTTGAATTGGATTTCAAAATTTTTTGATTAAGAAAACTACTACAACACCCCCTTCCCGGTTTGGTAGAAAACGGGGTCAGAGAATACTACCAGTGTTCGATACAGTAAAATGTACAATGATTTTGATGATTTAACTATCATTTGAAAACCTATCGACAACCACAATATTGGAATCTGTTCCATTCTTTGTTCCAGGAAGTCCTAAAACAAAGTCCATGGAAATGTCAACCCACGGCTCTTTAGAGATTGGTAATGGCGTGAAAAACCCTTGAGGTTGAAGTCTTGATTTTGCTCTTTTGCAAGTGATACATCACTCACAAATTTGTTCCACATCCCTTTTCATTTTTGTCCAAAACAAATGCTCTTGTAGAATGTTTAACGTCTTGTTAACTCTAAAATGTCCCATAAGTCTCCCACTATGGGCTTCCTTCACTAAGACCTCACTAGCACTACCTTGAGGGATGCAAAGTTTTCCTTCCTTGAATAAGAACCCATCATGCCCGTAAAACTTGTCAAACGCACCTTTCTTACATGCTTTAAAGATCTCTCTAAAATCAAGATCAGTAGCATAGAGTTCTTTAAGAAATGCAAATCCAATCAGTTTAGATTCAAGCGAACTAAGAAGAACATACCTCCAGGATAAGGCATCAGCAACAACATTCTCTTTTCCCTTCTTGTACTTGATGACGTATGGGAATGACTCAAGGAACTCCACTCATTTGGCACGTCTTTTGATGAGTTTGTGTTGTCCTTTGATGTGTTTCAATGACTCAGGGTCTGTATGCATAACAAATTCCTTTGACCATAGGTAATGTTGCCATTTTCCAAGTCCCTGATCAAAGTATACATTTCCTTGTCACATGTTGGATAGTTCAAGGTTGCTCCATTTAGTTTCTCGCTAAAATATGCAACTGGACGTCCCTCATGAGATAAAACAACATTGATTCCTACACCAGAAGAATCACACTCGACCTTGAACTTCTTATCAAATTTTGGTAAGGAAAGCAATGGTGCCTTCGTTAAGCACTCCTTAATCTGATTAAAAGCCTGTTCTTGCTCAATATTCCAAAAGAAACTTGCATCCTTTTTAATCATGTTAGTTAAAACAGTAGCAATGGTACTAAAATTGGGAATGAACATTCGATAGAAACTGGCCAATCCATGGAAGCTCCTTACCTCACTAATGCTTGTAGGCGTCGGCCACTCTTTAGTTGCTTTTACCTTCTCGTGATCAACCTCCAAGCCTTTGGAACTCACTACAAATCCTAGAAAAACAAGTTTGTTTGTACAGAAAACAAATTTTTTAAGTTAGCATACAATTTCTCCTTTTCGAAGTGTATCCAAAACAAACTTGAGATGTATTTCATGGTCCTCCAAAGAACGGTTGTATATGAGAATGTCGTCAAAATAAACAACACAAAACGTACAAATATAATTCCGTAAGATGTGATTCATCAATCTCATAAATGTGCTAGGTGTATTTGTTAAACCAAAAGGCACCACACTCCGCTCATAAAAACCTTGTTTTGTTTTGAACGTTGTCTTCCTTTCATCACCTTCTCTCATCCTGATTTAGTGATATCCGCTTTTAAGATCGATCTTTGAAAACACACTAGAACCACTCAATTCATCCAACATATCATCTAGGCATGGTATATGATGTCGATAATTGATTGTGATCTGATTGATTGCTCGGTAATCCACACATATGTGCCATGACCCATCTTTCTTGGGTACCAACAGTACGGGAATGACACATGGGCTTAAGCTCTCTCAAATATAGCCTTTTTTCCATTAATTCTTGTACTTGTCACTATAACTCTTTTGTTTCCTCAGGGTTACTCCTATATGCTTGTCATATCTTGAAAACCGGCATAGCTAAAATTGGGCTACGGTGATCAAAAATTTTGAAACCAACGTAATAATGTTTGTAAAAGATTGACTTTTGTACCCCTCTTGTTGTAATAGAACTTCATTTTGGTCTTATGTTTGTGTAAATGGACACCTTGTATGAAATTCGAAGCATACTATGCAAATCTGAGTTAGTCGTATCGATACGCCCATATGAGTATCGATACGGCCTAACTGTCAATAACTAACTTTTTGATTTTCGTGGGAGCGTATCTATACGGGCAGAAGAGAAGGGAAGACAGTAGGACCAGAAGTCTGCTACTTACCAGTAGCTACCCCGATCAGGCTACGTACCACAGTTCCAATCTGTAGGAACAGTTGTTACCCGTACTGCATCAGTGATAGCATAGGCAGCTCTATAAAGGGCTCTCAGACTCCCTTATGTAATTTCTGCCATAAGAGGCACCCAAGGCAGTGTCGTAGACAGTCTGGTTCCTGCTATCTTTGTGGAGAGTCTGGCCACTTCATCTGGCAGTGCCCACATAACCCTCAGGCTCCTACGACTGTAGCCTCTCAGAATAATCCTAATAAAGGGAGAGGAACAAAAGCAGTGCCAACCGGATCCACAAGAAGACTCTACAACAACAATGCACCTACGGTTGGCCGTGATCCATAAACTTCAGCTCAGATGTATCATGTTTGAGGTCGCGAACAGGAAGATGACCCTGATGTGATTGCAGGTATGGTCGAGCTATGTTTCGATTATGTTTATGCATTGATAAATCCAGGCTCTACGCACTCTTTCATTAGTGAACCTTTGATCGAGAAGCATGCTTTAGAATCAAAACCGCTTACCTCCGAGATAATTGTCTCCAATCCACTAGGAGATAGTGTGACCATCCGAATGATTTGTAAAGATTTCCCTCTAAGGATCTAAGGGATCCCATTTTTGGCCAACTTGATGGCCTTGCCTTTCCATGAGTTCGACCTCATACTAGGCCTCGATTGGCTAGCTGAACACCAAGCTTGGGTGGATTGTTCAAAGAAGAAATTATATATCCGTAGACTCGATAAGGAAAGCATAACCTTGATGAAGTCTGAACCCGAGCCTAAAAAGAGTCTCATATATGCCATGAAGTCCAATAAATATTTGAAGCTTGAAGATGTGTCAGTTGTGAAGGAATTTCCTGATGTTTTCCCTGATGAACTTCTGGGACTCCCTCTCATTCGTGAAGTCGAGTTCAGGATAGAAGTACAACATGGAACCACTCCAGTCTCCACTACTCTGTATAGAATGGCTCCGATGGAGTTGAGGGAGTTAAAAGCTCAAATTCAAGACCTTCAAGATAAGGGATTCATTCGGTCGAGTTCCTCACCTTGGGGAGCACCGGTTTTGTTCGTCAAGAAGAATGATGGATCGATGCGTCTATGCATTGATTATCGTCAATTGAATAAAGTGACAATCAAGAACAAGTACCCATTTTTGAGGATAGATGACCTCTTTGATCAATTAAAGAATGCTTCTGTCTTCTCCAAGATAGATCTTCGGTCCGGATACTACCAAATGCTGGTAAAGGAGTCTGACATTCCAAAGACTATCTTTCGCACTAGATATGGTCACTACAAATTTCTAGTGATGCCTTTTGGGCTCACAAATGCACCTGCAGCCTTCATGGACCTGATGAATCGTGTATTCTGACCCTATCTCGATAAGTTTGTGGTTGTCTTTATAGATGACATTCTGATCTATTCTAAAGACTCAGTTTCCCATGAAGAACATCTCTGGATCATGCTTCAGATCCTTCGGGAGAAATAACTCTACGCCAAGTTCAATAAATGTGAATTTTGGCTGTCTGAAGTATCCTTTCTTGGCCATATAATCTCTTCTACGGGAATTAAAGTGGACCCAAAGAAGATTCAAGCGATCTTTGATTGGACTCCTCCGAAGAATGCGGGAGAAGTCTGTAGCTTTCTGGGCCTTGCAAGCTATTACTGTAGATTCGTTAAGGGATTCTCGTTGCTTGCAGCACCCTTAATGAAGCTTCTCCGCAAGGATACTCTTTTTGTGTGGGCCACTGATCAGCAAAGGAGTTTTAACCAGCTCAAACAACCTGTCTTGGTACAACCCGAGTCGGGCAAAAATTTCACCGTGTACAATGATGCGTCCCGCCTAGGATTAGGCTGTGTTCTGATGCAAGAAGGCAAAGTCATAGCTTATGCCTCACGTCAAATCAAGCCTCATGAGCTAAATTACCTGACTCATGATCTGGAACTTGTCGCAGTTGTGTTTGCTTTGAAAATTTGGCAGCATTATCTCTATGGTGAGAAGTGTTACCTATACACTGATCACAAAAGCCTGAAGTACCTCCTGACCCAGAAAGAGTTAAATCTTCATCAGTGCCGATGGATGGAGCTATTGAAAGATTATGATTTAGTCATTGACTACCATCCCGGTAATGCCAATGTGGTGCCTGGCGCTCTTAACATGAAGCCCACTTCTTCTCTGAGATGCTTGAATTCTCACTTCCGGCTCAAGAAACATGGCAAATTGTTAGCTGAGCTAAGAGTTCACTCTAGCATTGTATCTCGAATTAAGGCACTCTAAGAAACTGATGAGGAGTTTCAACCCCTATTGCTAAGGCCAAGGATAGCATAGATCCTGACTTTGCTTTGAATTCTGAAGGCTTATTGTGTTTCCTCAACCACATTTGTGTTCCTGATGATGATGATCTTTGGAACCAAATCCTAAGTGAAGCTCATTCTAGCCCTTACTCTATTCACCCTGGAGCTATCAAAATGTACAAAGATCTGAAGGATATCTATTGGTGGTCTGATATTAAGAATGAAATTAAAAACTACGTAGCTAGGTGTTTGACTTTCCAACGAGTAAAAGCCGAGCACAAGGTACCTACAAGTCTTTTGCAACCTATTGAACTTCCGCAATGGAAATAGAAGCATATCATGATGGACTTTGTAAGTGGTCTACCTTTGACTCCAAAGAAAAATAATGCCATTTGGGTCATAGTGGACCGATTCACCAAGTCTACTCACTTCCTTCCAGTAAGAATGGATTTCAGCTTGCCTAAGCTCACATAGTTGTACATCCGTGAAGTTATTCGTTTACAAGGAATTCTGATATCTATCATCTCTGATCATGACCCATGATTTATGTCTCGGTTTTGGAGGACCTTACACGAGGCCTTGGGAACGTGATTGCATCTTAGGACTGCTTTCCACCCTCAAACTGACGGTCAATCTAAAAGAGTTATTCAAATTCTGGAAGATATGCTTCGAGCCTATATCATCGAATTCAGGAATATGTGGGAGAGATCCCTACCCTTGGTCGAGTTTGCTTACAACAACAGTTACTAGGCTTCAATTCAAATGGCTCCGTATGAAGCTCGCTATAGAAGAAGGTGTAGAACCCCTCTTTGTTGGATTGAACTTGGTGAAGGCAATATACTAGGTCCTGACTTACTTCGAGAAACCGAAGAAAGGACTACCATTATTCGTGAACGGCTTAAGGCTGGCTTCAATCGATACAATTCCTATGATGCTCTGGGCAAGAGAGATATTCAGTACGAGGTTGGTGAAAAGCCTTCCTTAAGGTATCTCTGTGGAAGAAGATTCTTCATTTTGGAAAGAAATGAAAGCTAAGTCCCTGGTTCATTGGTCCATTCGAGGTGATTGAAAAGGTTAGGCCTGTTGCTTATCGATTAGCCTTCCCCGAAGAGTTAAGTCAGATTCACAATGTCTTCCATGTGTCTATGCTACACAAGTACCAGTCAGATCCTACCCATGTGATTGAACCAAAATATGTGGAGATTCAATCTAATCTGGCGTACGAGGAAGAAGCTATTCAGATCATCGCACAAGAGACCAAGAGGCTTCGTAACAAGACTGTGCCCTTAGTGAAAGTTTTGTGGCGAAGTCAATCCATTGAAGAGGTAACATGGGAACCCGACGAGACTATGTAGAAATAGTATCCTCATCTTTTTGCTTGAAATGAAAATTCGAGGACAAATTTTCTTAAGGGGGAGAGCTGTCACATCCCGAAAACTGGCCTAGCTAAAATTGGGCTTCGGTGATCAGAAATTTCGAAACCAACATAATAATGTTTGTAAAAGATTGACTTTTGTACCCCCCTTGTTGTAATGGAACTTCATTTTGGTCTTATGTGTGTGTAAATGGCCCCCTTGTATGAAATTCAAAGCCTAATATGCAAATCTGAGTTAGTCGTATCGATATGGCCTAACTGTCAATAACTAACTTTTTGATTTTCACGGGAGCGTGCCGATATAGGCAGAAGAGTATCGATACGGGTCCCTTGCTTTGAGCAAATCTGATGACATTTTGATAAGGAAATGATGATAGGTGATGAGTCACCTCTATGCTTGTCCAATCTCACGTGAAATTCATCAGAATTCACAAGCAAACAAGATCATAAGCCAACTTGGGGAATTGTTAATCATTGGGCCTAGGAAACCCTCAAGTAAGGGAAATGATTCTATTGGTTGTTGGAGTGGTGAAGGAATGATTAGGATTTTAATCATTTAAAGTACATAGGCAAAAGGTAAAAAGCTTCTTCATTTTTTGATCACCCCTCCCGAAAGCTAAACTCAAGCTTTGCCTTCCAAATAAGCTAACACCATCATTGTCTTCAACCTTGAGCCTTAAGAACACACCTCTCTTCTTGCCCACCCTAAGCTCATCTTTTCTTCAAATTGAAGGTACCATTGTGAAGCTATCCATTGGGTAAGGCAAAGCCCTCTTTCGATTATTGAATCCCATGTAAGATGGGAGTTTAATTTTGATTCAAAATCCTAAGCTAGGCCTAAGTTTTATTGTCAATTTGGTTATAATGATTCCTTTTGTCTTTCCTAGCTCAAAACAAGGTGGAAAATGATCCATCGACCCCAGTCGAAGCTAGGAACAAAGGAATCACGATTCAAGAACCCTAGAAGCCTTCGTACCCTAAGGTGAGTGTAGTTGTGTCAAAGGATAGGCTAAGTGCCATCCCATTACATTATTTTGTGATTATGTTTGTATTTGTTTAAGGGCTCACATAGAGCAACTATGTCGAATTCGATTGGCAAATCCAGTAAGTACCTACATTGCTTTGATATGTGCAAATATAACTATGATATGTTATACGTATGTGATATATGAAATTAATATGAAATGTGACATGATATGGAGCTAAGGCCCATTTTGATATCTAATATTTGATATGATATGACTTGAAAATATGGACTATGTAAATTTGTGTAATTATGGACATTGGATACAATTGGCATGCCATAGGATTATTTTGAGCTCGTATATGTAAGGGATGGACTACAGTTCGAGGCTACGGCCTATATGCGGGGGAAATTAGGATGTATTGTGTAAGGGGTATGTTTTCGGAGCTACGACTCAAGGCTATGGCCTATTTTTGATATGTGGTTTAAATGGGAATCTCTATATCCAATGGTACCTAATGGAAATTTTATGTGTTTGTGAACTTTGATATGAAATTATGTAAGTATGTGAAATGAGCATGAAACTGTGTATATGGAACTATGCCTATGTAGATTACTTGATCATTATGTCATGCATAATATGAATTGATCATTGTATTCGTTATAACTGCCTCACTAGGCTATGTAAGCCTAACATGTGTGTCTCATGCATTTTTCAGGGCCTTAAACGTTTCTGGGCTACGATTGTGTTCTTGCGATTGCAAGTCCCATCTTTATCTTATACGTATGTTATCTTTTGCTATAAACTTCTAGTGAAGTGGCATATGGTCCGAACATATTTTGTATGAGCATCCTGATACTTGCGTAATAATCCTATAATGACCTAGTGTTGTATGCATGAAATGGTATGTTTTGAGAATGTCAAGTTTGTCAAAAAGGGCCTAAAACGAGCCTAAGGTGAAAACTAGGTAAATGGATTCGAAGTGCTATAAAATTTGGCATGACAGTAGATTAATGGATTTTAGGCGTGCTGGTAAAATTTGGTAATAATTAGACAACACTTGGGGAATCAAATCAGATAAAAACCAGATAAAATATGTCATTACAGGCCAGGCATATCGATACAGGGAAGCCTGTACCGATACAGCCTTGCATATTTGGTCTTCGGTGAAGCAGAGGGTATCGATACACTAGGAAGTGTACCGATACGGACTTGGACAATAAGGCCTAAAAATTTAATTGCATCGATACGGCCTCAAGTGTACCGAAACGAGTCAACCCAAGTCAACGTGTATCAATACGAGCATAGACGTATCGGTACGAGGTCCTTGTCCTCGAACCTAGAAATTGTGAAATTCAACATATCGTATCGATACAGGCTTTAGTGTATTGGTATGGTGTCAGTTAATTCTGTTAAAAGGCTTAAGAAATTGTTTTAAAAGAATTACAAATTGGCCACTAATAATTATATGGCTTAAATGGATAGGTAAGAGATATCCGTTAACAACGAAACTTCACAGGTTAATAATTGGAGAGTTTAATTACAAGTTGGTAAGAAAGAATCTAGATTAGGATCACTAATTTGTAACATTTACAATTTAGTCCCTTTAGTTTGAAAAGTTTTCCGAATCCGATCTCCGATTTCGTTCCCGATAGCACTTTCTGACCCATTTCTCTACCAGACCGGGAAGGGGGTGTTATAATATTGTTCGATTGGGTAATGTAGCACCAGGCACAAAATTGATTTGATGTTCTATGCCACGATTAGGTGGTAAAACTCCTAGAATCTCATGTTAGAACATCTTCAAAATCCTGCAAAAGAGAAATAATAGAAGAAGGCAATGTTGCATCGTGTTCGTTAGTATTCAGAAAATTCTCCTTGTACAAAAGCATAAGAAGTTTTTGCCTCGCCAAAACACATTTTCTAATTTCACTACCCCTTTCAAATATGCTCATTTTAAGCTTGTCTCCCCCGCTTTCAATTTCACTTTTTCCCTTTTACTAGTACTTACTATTTTTCTCTCATTCTCTCACTCAGTTTTCCTCTCATTTTCTTTTTCTTTTTCTTTTAATCCTTGGAAACTCTTATTCAAGTGCCATTGATCATTGTGTACTTGTTGTGGTGAGAAAGGGTTTAGCGTGTGCTTCGTTCCTTCAAAAGTAAATAAACGCTAATTTCTATATCCGTCATGATTCACTCTTTGATCAAATTGCCAAGGCCTCTCCAAAAGTAAGTGGCTGGCGTGCATGGGTACAACATCACATAGGACCTCATCCTTGTATCTACTGATGGGAAATAGTACAAGTACCTGTTGGTCACCTTCAATTCCCTACCATCATTAAGACATTGAAGCTTATACAAGTGTGGGTGTTTTTTGTCACCAATCCATGACTATCCACCATTAACGTGCTAGAAACATTAGTACAACTTCCTCCATCGATAATCACAAAACATACATTTCCATTATATGGCAGCACGTATGAAAGATATTATCTTGTTGCTGGTTGCTTTGTACAATTTGTGTATTTAGTCACCTCTTCACAATGAGCATTTCTCCTTTAATGGGAGGGTCTAATTCTTCATTATCTTCACTTATGGCATCAAATGCTTCTTTTTCATATTCAGATTCAATCTCGCCACTTCCTCGAATCACCATAGTATGCCTATTTGGGCACCGACTAGCTACATGTCCCCTTCTAAGACATTTGAAGCATTGAATATCCCTAGATCAATTTGGTGTAGCTTGTGGCTTTCCTTTCTTCACATCAACAATCTCTTTGGTTTTGAAGTCCCATCATTTTCGTTGAACTAATTTGGTTCGTATAGTGCTTTGGGAGCAATCTGTCCCAATTTAGAATTTTGACCCCATTTAGAAGTAGAAGGGTTGTTTCGAGACGTACCTTTACGTTTAAATTGTTGTTCCACCTTCATAGCCAAGTGAACCAATTCTTCTAAGTCCACATAGTATTGCAAATCCACGGTTTCGGCTATGTCTTGATCTAGACTCGAAATGAACCTTGCCATGGTAGATTCAGTGGCTTACTCCATATTTTCTCGTAACATTGACATCTTCATCTCTATAAATAATCTTCCACACTCATATTTCCTTATTTGAGGTTTTGGAGTTCCTCATTAATTCTTGATGATAGTAGGTTGGTATAAACCTCTTCCTTATTATGCCTTTCATTTCCTCCCACGTGGACACCAGACGTTCTTTATTTCTTCGATTGTGCATGGTTAACTGGTTCCACCAAACTATTGCATAATTAGTGAATTCAATGGATGCTACTTTTACCTTATGTTGCTCGAAGTAATTGTGACAATCGAAGATGTGTTCGAACTTTTGCTCCCACTCATGACAAGCCTCTGGATCTTTTATCCTTGATATTGCGGAATGCTCACATTTATATTCGCAAGGTTATCATCAAACCTTTCTTGATTCCTCTGATGTGGGCATTGGTTTTGTACAACGGTAGGTCGTTCGTTGTCGCCCACAATCTCCTCAATCTCCCCTTCTTGGATGCCTTGTCCTGGGTTACCCTATGCTAGAACGGTTGGGGCTCCCACGGATCTCTCTCCAAAGCCATCAATCCGCTCGTGTATGGAGTCGAGTTTTTGATCCATAAGCTGTCCCAATTGTCGAACAACTGCTTGGAATTGTAGGCTCGGGATTCTTCCTATTTTTTCTTCATTAGACACCCCTATATTCTTGTCTGTGTTCATGGCTCCCTGTTCACACTAAAGAAAAAAAAAGAGGAAAAATAAAAAAAAATTCACTCACTCTCTTCCGCCTTTACCCTTTGATGTAATCACTCTCTCTTGCCTTTTACCGCTATTTTTATCTCAAAAGTTTTTGGATCAGCTGCAAAATAGGTGTTAAGGTTTGGAAAGATATGGTGTATAAAGTAGGCTTAGAACAAAAGGATTATGGTTCAAAGTTAGAATATTGAAACAAACAAATAATGATATGAAAGAAGGAAAAACAATATCTCGAACCTTGTTGTCGATTTGCTTTCTCTTTTTTAATCTCTTTTTCTATCATTTTTACAATTTTTTTCTTTTTTTAACAGCAAAACACAAAGGCTTACTTGATTTAGCCTACGCTCTAATTACCATATGATGCGATCTCATCTTGGAATATACCAAGATGCTTAATTTTCCCGATCGTAAATGAAGTAACTTTGTGTTGTAAGATTTGCAATGGTTTCGAATGGTTTAAAGAGTGATGGTGTGTAACGATATAAAAGGTGATGGGAATAAAGGTTTTGCAATTTTGAATGGTTAATGTGTTCGGTGGTGGAGGTAGAAAAGGATGATGGAAGACGGATAGTATTTTAGGACTTGAGAATTGAACCAACACTAAATAGTGTGACCCAAACTCTATAACGGTCTCTAAACGAAATAAGGATCTTGACCCACTAGTTATGTAGAACTAGGAACCAAAGATATCAACGGTTTTATTCAACAAGCAAAACTTGAAGGGTTGATAAAGTTCTCAAAAGAATGAAAAAGATAAAAACTCAAATTTCATAATTCAAAGCTGTGTCTTACAATTGAAAAACCAGCCTCTATTTATAGGCTTTTACAAAATGAAGTGATCAGCCAACGTTCCTAGGGATGTATGAAGGGATAATGAATAAAAAAGAAACCTTGAAATATGTGCCTTTTCCGCCCAATTTAATCATAAGCTAGCAAATCAATTTTCGTGTTAATGTAAGCAAGCATGCCAATTTCTATGTGAAAGTAAGCAAGCATCTCAAGCAAGCACCTCTCTAGTGTCGTCATCCATTGTGAAGGTAAGCAAGCATATCCATTTCCATGTGAACATAAGCAAGCACCTCTCCAATAGTCATAATTCTTTGAATCACCCTAATGATGTGTCAATTCATTATCCTTGCATAACACCTGTAAATACGGGAAATATAATAAAAAATAAAACAAAGTAATATGATGCATGCTAAATATAATAAATATATGTTATATGATTCAATGAACTCTAGTGCTGTAAAATAAACAATAAAGAACGTAATAGAAACCATGTGCGTACTAAAACTATAATAATCAAATGGAGCATATGCATCAGAAATAAACATGCTACAGGTTGCATGGAATCCCTTTCAAGTTGCATGAATCTTCCATATTGCTTGACATTGATTCATCATCGGCTGCTTCAATAATCTTCCATGCATGATTGCACCTGTTGCTAGCTGTATCTCTAAATTTCCTTTCCCTTGCACGAGTAATGGGGCCTAAGGGAAATTCCACCAGATCCAATGGTGGCGGTGGTGGTGGTTACTCCATGATCTCATCCTCCTCCCCTTCTCGAGATCGATTTGTCCTCAAAACGTTACTTTGCTCAAAAAAGTATAAGTCTGAAATGTTAAAAGTAGCACTGACACCAAACTCTCCCAGAAGATCTATCTTGTAGGCATTATCATTGATCTTCTCCAATACTTGAAATAGCCCATCCCCTCTAGGTGAGAGTTTAGACTTCCTTTGTGATGGAAATTGTAACACCCTCAACCCGGTTTGAAAAAAAATGGATTTGAAGATGTCACATAAAAATAAATCCAGAAATTTTGTGACCAAATTATAAATTTTAGTCAAGTTTTAAAATTAGCTAACAAAATTTTCATTATAAACTTTGTTACCACAAAAGTCTTACATCAGAGAACATAAGGATTGAGGTTATTAATATTTTGTTATAACAATGTCATTTATTATCATAATGACTTAATTAAGCTTTTAAACTTAACTTGATTTAGAACGAACAATCCAAAATCTTGTAAATTTTCGGGTACACATAAAGTTATTTCCACTTTTAAGACCATACTAGAAACATACATACATATTAAAGTAAATTTAAAACCAATTACCTCTAAGGGTTCGAACAAGAGGGATGAACCAGGTTTCAATCGATTTCTTATAATTCAATTAAAGATTTAATTAAGATTAAAGCTATTCAATCCAGTGATTATACCTTCACATGAGTATTGATCAAGTATATCTATTCACTTAATTAGTTTTCCAATGATCAATAAGAGACATTACTTATTATGCAAGGCATCAAGTAATCGAACCAAATATATACATGTATACGTGAATATACTTTAACCAAGCATATGTATATAGACACTAAATGGAACACACATATACTATGGTACTACAAACATATATCATCTTCTTGCCAAGCAAAATTTTTACAAAAGAATATATATATATATATATATATATATATATATATATAAGCATTCTTGTAGGCACACAAATAGTCAATCCAAAATCAAAAAGTAAGACATCTAATGTCACTATTTCATACCTTTATGCTTTTAGAGATTCAAATTTCATATTTACCATAGACATGTATCCAAGATATTATATCCATAATTAGCAGGCATTCAACCAAGAATTTGTGACGTAAGTTCAAGTTCACCTCAAACATAGTTTATCCCAGTATAACATATTACAACCAACATGTAACTATGCTCAAAATCCCGTTGACAATGATATCTAGCATGTCTTATTTAATAAGAAACTAATAGATTTGATAAACCATTTGCATATAATAGGTCTTTTACGATGCACATACCATATAGCAAAGGCATTATGTAAACATGGTATTTAATTAACCTATTTTTATTGTACAAATCATACACTATACGAGAACAAGCCATACAAACTAACAATCTTATCACATTCAGTCACATGTTTTATAAACAAAGGTTGTCTTGTTAAACAATATTAACACAATCGCTACTAGACTTATACAAGTACCATATGCCACCATTCTAGGAGTTACTAAAGAAAGAATAAACAATACACAAAAGTCTTGAAAGTGACTTGCAACCACTGATCACAAATCGAACTCAAAGCTTCTACATCCTGAAAATGCATGACAATGAATGCATTAGGCTTATATAGCCTAAGTGAAGTAGTAACATTAGAATATCAAAGCACAAGGCTAACATTATCAAATAGAAATTCAAGCATACGAACATTTGATATTCATTTAGTACTTAGATCTTAGTCTTAGTTTAAGCATGATGTTTTTTGTTGAAAGCTTTATTAGAGCTCAAGTCTTTAAAGTCAATCCTTCAAGGATTTAACTGAGTTCCTTTAGAAATTTCTTATTGGGCTTATTAAAGTTTCAAAACTTATCTGATTGTAGCCTTAGTAAGGCTTATTGAAGTTCTTATCAAATCTTATCAGAGTGCTTAACAAAGCTTATCGGAGATCACAACAGAACTTGTCCGAATTCATAACATTACTTGTCAGAGTTTCTTTTCGAAGCTTAATACCTGAATTCATATCTTTTAAAATGTTTGCCTTGGATCACATTTGGACATGGGTAGCATTTGTCCGAGTTTGACCGTATTGGTCTGTATTACACCTAGCTCAAAGCACATAGCAATGGCTAGTGTCAAAAACATAACAAACCCAACTTCTCCACTATCCAACCAAACTGTCGCCAATCTCCGTATCAACTCCCTCCTTACCTCCTATTGTCGCCAATATATCACATATATAAAGGGGCATCCCCCGAGCCGTAGCTCATGGACCATAGTCCCTGAAATATATATCATTGTGCCATGCCAAATTGTCCAAGGTCTTCTATTTCTCAGGCAACTTACGTATTTTATGCTTTGAAGTTAGGAGGTATCTTATTTCACAAGTAAACTTATCGCTTATTTTCGTAATAACTTATTTTGTAAGACAAGCTTTTAGCTCAATAGAACATTAAGGATTTCTGAACTTACATTATAGAAATTGAACATTGTGCATAATATTTGTTCCTTTATAGCTTTTAAGGTTAAGAGATATCTTAGTACAAAGGTAAACTTTATCTCTAGACTTATCAAATTCACCATATCTTACAATATTTAAGGGCTTATTAGAGACATGGAGTTTTAGCCTTAAAGCAAGATCATATCAATTTGATATTTTATGGAAAAAGATTCATACTATAGTCTCTAAGTTTACAATTAAAGTTTAATACCATGTAACATACATAAAAGCATAGCAAAGAAAATATGCATATGAAATGCTTCATACTGAAATCAAAATGATTTGCAGAGATGCTATGCTTGAATGCCCTTCCCCATGTTGCTCTATTTGAGCCTTATGCACAATGTGTATGTTAAATGTAATTCAATCATGATATCGAATGTTTTAAACAAAAGAAACTATAATCGGAATGACCTCGTGTCACCCGAGACAACGACACTCACCTCATATCCCGAAGTTACGAGATACCTGAATCCCCAATCCTATCATTCTTCTCAATCAATTCCATTTCCTAGCCTTCCTTATTAATGTATGCACCTCAAAACAAATAACAATTCATTACTAACCAAGACAATCTTTTATACTTATACACTCATACATACTTAAGCATATAACTGTCCAATTTCATAACTTTACATTTATGTGCACAAAACAGTCCCTATCCTTCTTATATACATTCAAAACAATCCACACACTTGCATACATACTTTTATTCATCAAAACATTCCATTAAATATTTGTATACACACCAACTAATTTGCTTATACATACATACATACATACATACATACATACATACATACATACATACATACATACATACATACATACATATATGTTTACATATCCAAACAATTCACTAACTTTTATATTGTTGCAAAACAATTCTTGCTTTAGTATACATACTTAGTTTCCTCAAAAAAGCTTACTAAAACATTATATATATGCAGGATAGATTCATCTATTAACAAAGCAGTCCACTAACTCATTTTCAATCCCATAAATTTTACTACTAACCAAACTATATATGTAAATTCAAAACTGCATTCTGCACATACATACTAGACTGCATATTAAACTTTCAAAACTGCATTCTTACGATATTAAAATTCTGCATTCTAAGCTTTCAAACACTGCATTTTATTTGATACATAAAAAGCTCATTCGATTCCCTCATTTATTTAACATCAACTCAAGACATTCATTTATTTAAGCAACAGTCCAATTACATATATACTTTAACCGATTAGTTCAAATGTAATCATATATGTTTGAAAACAATTCAACACACATTACTTATATAAATATATATATATCCATATATGTTCTCAACAAAACATTCCAGCCTGAGTTTAATTACACTCCAAATAACCCAATTTCATATGTATTCTTATAGATGATCAAAACAGACCTTAATCTATTCATATATACTCAAAAACGGTCCATTGACATTTATATTCCTACAAAACAACCCTTAATACTTATATTCCCAATTCTAGAACCACAAGACAGTCCATAGCTCTAACAAACAGCCTATAACTTCATTTACTCATTTTCAAAACAGCCCTAAATCATAATCACACAATCTTTTAAGCTTAAGCAGTCCTTAATTATCTAAACTGTCCAAAACAGTCCCTAGTTCTAGTATTCACAATTTATATACATAAAAACAGTCCACATACATTCAAGTTTGTCCAAAACTGGGCAGTTTTCATTCATCTATAATTGTTCAGTTAAAACAGACCAACTACACATGCTAAATGATCAAAACAGCCACCTAAATATATGTATTTACTTATGCAAACATATAACAGTCTGCTGACTCTCATTTTTAATACAAAACAATCCAAAAACAGTGGTATTCTTGCTTAATCACTTCCAAACTGTCCCAAATATTTTCACCTATATAAAACAGTCTCTTAGCTTTCATATTAATGTAATACAGTCCCTACATAGACATACATGCTGTAACATATCAAAACAGCCCTTAAAGTATTTGAATACATTAGAAACAGTTTTTATGGAACATTACAGTCCCTCCCCTTATTTGTATCAATCCAAAATAACCCATAAGATTTTTTTTATATGTCCAAACAACCCCTAAATCACATATATTCTTGATTAAGCATGTACAACCAGTCCATTAACATCTAATTCTATAGCAAAACAGTCCCTACGTACTTCATATACCCGTCCCCTGTTTTTAGATTGCTCAAATCGAATCTCATGTCTTCAATAGACTCAAAACAGTCCTTAATTTATTCATATCAGTCCATTGTAAATGATCCAACAAATTAGTTCTTATGAATATACATATATACATCGATCCATGCGACTACAATCTAAGTTCAAACCAAATATGCTATTTTAACATATATACTGTTCAAGAATCAAGAACTCTCTAGCATGCATTTGTTCTTTAAACCAAGTCTAATGTCAAGATAGCATGTAGACAATTTAGAATTCAATTAACTACTTAAACCTTGAATCATAAGAGAGAAAGAGATTTCTTACCCTCTTTCTCCAAGTTGTTCAAATTAAAACCAAGAATTTGGTTTATACCCAAGTTCCCAATTGTCGAATCCTCTTGTAATTTCCTCAAACCCACAACCATGGTGATTTCGGTCAAGTCTAAAGGATGAAGAGGATGTTTCCACTATTTCTTCCTATAATCAAATCCCATAGTACATGTGTCTCTCCAAACGGTTGACATGTATGTGAGTCCCAAATGGATTTTCTAATTTATATGCAAACCATTTGTTTGTCTTATCATACACTTTAGTCTATCATTAAAGGCCCTCCATTTTATTATTACTCAATTTGGTCCCAAACCCAATAATAATACTTCTAGCTCATTCTTAAAAAAATGAACATACTTCTAGGCCAAACATTAGGGTATTACAGAAATAGTTCCTTCCCGAAGTGCACCCAAACCCAATCGTCAGGTTCAAAGTTGACTCGTTTTGCCCTTTATTTGCTTGTTGTTCATATTGCTTTGTTCTTTTCTCAATGTTCTCTTGAACCTTCTAATGAAGCTTTTTCACGAATTTAGCCTTGTTTTTCTCGTCCGTGTTTAATACTTGAACAATGGGCAAAGGTAACAAATCCATAGGTGACAATGGATTAAACCTATATACAACCTCAAATGGTGTGAATTTGGTGGTTGAATGAACTAATCTATTGTAAGCAAATTCCATATGTGGCAAGTTCTCTTTCCACGATTTCGGATTCTTGCTAATCAAAGACTATAACAAAGTTGAAAGTACTCGATTTACCACTACGGTTTGGCCATCAGTTTGAGGATGACAAGTTGTAGAGAACAATAACTTTGTCCCAATCCTGCTACATAAAGACCTCCAGAAATGACTCAAAAACTTCGTATCTCGATCTGAAATGATTGACCTTGAAAATCCATGTAAACGCACAATCTCCCTGAAAAACATATTAGCAATATTGGAAGCATCATCAGTTTTATGACATAGAATAAAGTGTGCCATTTTTGAAAACCTATCGACAACCACAAAAATGGAATCTCTTCCATTCTTTGTTCTAGGAAGTCCTAAAACAAAGTCCATGGAAATGTCAACCCATGGCTCTTTAGAGATTGGTAATGGCATGTACAACCTTTGAGTTTGAAGTCTTAATTTTGCACTTTGAAAGTGATACATCGCTCACAAATTCGTTCCACATCCCTTTTTCATTTTTGGCCAAAACAAATGCTCTTGTAGGATGTTTAATGTCTTGTTAACACTGAAATGTCTTATAAGTCCCCCACTATGGACTTCCTTCACTAAGACCTCATGAGCACTACCTTGAGGGATACAAATTTTCCTTTCTATGAATAAGAACCCATCATGCCTATAAAACTTGTCAAACTTACCTTTCTCACATGCTTTAAAGATCTCTCCAAAATCAAGATCAATAGCATAGAGTTCTTTAAGAAATGCAAATCCAATCAGTTTAGATTCAAGCAAACTAAGAAGAACATACCTCGAGGATAAGGCATCAACAACAACATTCTCTTTTCCCTTCTTGTACTTGATGACGTATGGGAATGACTCAAGGAACTCCACCCATATGGCATGTCTTTTGTTGAGTTTGTATTTTCCCTTGATGTGTTTCAATGACTCATGGTCTGTATGCACAACAAATTCCTTTGACCGTAGGTAATGTTGCCATTTTTCCAAGGCCCTAATCAAAGCATACATTTCCTTGTATGCTGGATAGTTCAAGGTTGCTCCATTTAGTTTCTCGCTAAAATATGCAACTGGACATCCCCTTGAGATAAAACAACACCAATTCCTACACCTGAAGCATCACACCCGATCTTGAATGTCTTATCAAATTTTGGCAAGGAAAGCAATGGTGCCTTCATTAAACACTCGTTAATCTGATTAAAAGCCTGTTCTTGCTCAATATTCCAAAAAAACTTGCATTCTTTTTAATCACATTAGTTAAAGGAGTAACAATGGTACTAAAATTATGAATGAACCTTCGATAGAAACTGACCAATTCATGAAAGCTCCTTACCTCACTAATGCTTGTAGGCGTCAGCCTCTCTTCAATTGCTTTTACCTTCTCGTGATCAACCTCCAAGCCTTTGGAACTCACTACAAATCCTAGAAACACAAGTTTGTTTGTACAGAAAACACATTTTTTATGTTAGCATACAATTTCTCCTTTCAAAGTGTATTCAAAACAAACTTGAGATGTATTTCATGGTCCTTCAGATAATGATTATTATGAGAATATCATCAAAATAAACAACACAAAACCTACCAATATAATGTGGTAATACATGATTCATCAATCACATAAATGTGCTAGGTGCATTTGTTAAACTGAATGGCATCACATTGCATTCATACAAGCCTTGTTTTATTTTGAACATTGTCTTCCATTCATCACCTTCTCTCATCTTGATTTGGTGATATCCGCTTTTAAGATCGATCTTTGAAAACACATTAGAACCACTCAATTCATCTAACATATCATCTAGGTGTGGTATAGGATGTCGATATTTGATTATGATCTAATTGATTACTCGAAAATCCACACACATGCGCCATGACCCATCTTTCTTGGGTACCAACAGTACATGAATGGCACATGGGCTTAAGCTCTCTCGAATATAGCCTTTTTCCACCAATTCTTGTACTTGTCGATGTAACTCTTTTGTTTCCTTAGGGTTACTCCTATATGCTAATCGATTGGTTAATGTCGCACCAGGTACAAAATCAATTTGATGTTCTATGCCACGACTAGGTGGTAAACCTCCTAGAATCTCGTTGGGTAAAACATGTTCAAAATCCTGCAAAAGGGAAACACTAGAAGAAGGCAATGTTGCATTGAGTTCGTTAGTGTTTAGAAAATTCTCCTTGTACAAAAGCACAAGAAGTGTTTGCCTTGCCAAAACACATTTTCTAATTTAACTACCCATCACATAATCGCTCATTTTAAGCTTGTCTCCCCCGCTTTCAATTTCACTCTTTCCCTTCCTGCTTTTACTAGTACTTACTATTTTTCTCTCATTCTCTCACTCATTTTTCCTCACATTTTCTATTTCTTTTTCTTTTAAACCTTGGAAACTCTTTTTCAAGTGCCATTGATCATTGTGTACTTTCTGTTGCGATAAAGGGGTTAGCGTGTGCTTCGTTCCTTCAAAAGTAAATAAATGTCAATTTCTATATCTGTCATGATTCACTCTTTGATCAAATTGACAAGGCCTCCCCAAAAGTAAGTGGCTGGCGTGCATGGGTACAACATCACATAGGACCTCGTCCTTGTATCTACTGATGGAAAATAGAACGAGTACATGTTTCATCACCTTCAATTCCCCACCATCATTAAGCCATTGAAGCTTATACAGGTGTGGGTGTTTTGTTGTCACCAATCCAAGTCTATCCACCATTAATGTGCTAGCAACATTAGTACAACTTCCTCCATTGATAATCACAAAACATACATTTCCATTTATATGTCAGCGTGTATTAAAGATATTCTCTCGTTGCTGGTTGCTTTGCACTATTTGTGTATTCAGACTCCTCTTCACAACGAGCACTTCCCCTTAAGTGGGAGAGTCTAATTCTTCATCATCTTCACTTATGGCATCAACTTCTTCTTTTTTGATTCAGATTCAATCTCGCCACTTCCTCGAATCACCAAAGTATGCCTATTTGGGCACTGACTAGCTACATGTCCTCTTCCAAGACAATTGAAGCTTTGAATATCTCTGGATCGATTTGGTGTAGCTTTTGTTTTTCCTTTGTTCACTTCAACAATCTTGTTGGGTTTCGATGACCCAACGTTTTCCTTGAACTGATTTGTTTTGTATGGCGCTTTGGGTTTCGATGTCCCAATTTAGAATTTTGACTCCATTTAAAAGTATTAAGGTTGTTTCGGGATGTACCTTTACATTTAAATTGTTGTTCCACCTTCATAGCCAAGTGAACCAATTCTTCTAAGTCCATATAATATTGCAAATGCATGGTGTCAGCTATGTCTTGATTTAGACCCGAAATGAACCTTGCATGGTAGATTCAGTGTCTTCCTCCATATTTGCTCATATCATTACCATCTCAATCTCTATAAATAATCTTCCACACTCATGTTGCCTTGTTTGAGGTTCAGGAGTTTCCTCATTAATTTTCGATGATAGAAAGCTGGTATAAACCTCTTCTTTATTATGCCTTTCATTTCCTCCCACATGGACACCGGACATTCTCTATTTCATCGTCTCTTCATGGTTAACTGGTTCCACCAAACTATTGCATAATTAGTGAATTCAATGGATGCTATTTTACCTTCTTTTGCTCGGATTAATTGTGACAATCAAAGATGTGTTCGATCTTCTGCTCCCACTCAAGATAAGCCTCTAGATCTTTTTTTCCTTGAAATGGTGGAATGTTCATCTTTATATTCGCAAGATTATCATCAAACCTTTCTTGATTCCTTCGATGTGGGCGTTGTTTTTGTACAACGGCAGGTCGTTCGTTTTCATTCACAATCTGTTCAATCTCTCATTCTTGGACACATTATCCTGGGTTACCCTGTTCTAGAACGGTTGGGGCTCTCACGGATCTCTCTTCAAGACCTTCAATCCCCTCAAGTATGGACTCGAGATTCTGATCCATAAGCTGTCCCAATTCTCGAACAAGTGCTTGGAACTGTAGCCTCAGGATTCCTCATGTTTGTTCTTCATTAGACTCCCCAATATTCTTGCCTGAGTTCATGGCTCTCTGTTCACACTAATAAAAAATAAAGAGGTTAAATAAAAAAAATCACTCGCTCTTGTCATCTTTTACCCTCTGATGTACTCACACTCTCTTGCCTTTTACAGCTCTTTTTATCTGAAAAAGGCCTTGAATCGAACTTACTCAAAATCCTCCAAAATACTTGTTGGATCAACTGCAAAGTATGTGTTAAGGTTCAGATAGATATGGTGTATACGGTAGGCTTAGAACAAAAGGATTACGGTTCAAAGTTAGATATTGAAACGACCAAATAACGATCTAAAAGAAGAACAATATATCTCGAACCTTACTACCGATTTGCTTTTTCTTTTTTAATCTTTTTTTTAATCTTTTTTTCAATGAATCGTTTTTTTTTTTGTTTTTTAACAGCAAAACACAAAGGCTTACTTGATTTAGCCTAAGCTCTGATTACCATCTGATGTGATCTCGTCCTGGAATTTACTAAGATGCTTGATTTACCTGATTGTAAATAAAGTAACTTTGTGTTGTAAGACTTGCAACGGTTTCGGATGGTTTAAAGAGTGATGGTGTGTAACGATATAAAAAGCGATGGGAATAAAGATTTTGTAATTTTGAATTGTTAATGTGTTTGAAGGTGGAGATAGAAAAGGATGATAGAAGATGGATAGTAGTTTAGGACTTGAGAATTGAACCAACACTAAATAGTGTGACCCAAACTCTATAACAGTCTTTAAACGAAATAAGGATCTTGACCCACTAGTTAAGTAGAACTAGGAACCAGAGATAGCAACGGTTTGATTCAACAAGCAAAACTTGAAGGATCGATAAAGTTCTCAAAAGAATGAAGAGATAAAAACTCTCAAATTTTTGGATTCAAAGTTGTGTCTTAAAATTGAAAAAACAACCTATATTTATAGGCTTTACAAAATAAAGTGATCAGCCCACATTCCTAAGGAGGTGTGCATGGATACTGAATAAAAAAGAAACCTTGAAATGTGTGCCATTGTCGCCCAATGTAATAATAAGCTAGCATGTCAATTTTCATGTTAATGTAAGCAAGCATGTCAATTTCCATGTGAAAGCAAGCATCTTATGCAAGCACCTCTCTAGAATTGCCGTTCATTGTGAAGGTAAGCAAGCATGTCAATTTCCATGTGAACATAAGCAAGCACCTACAAAGCCAAGCAAGCATCTCAATCAAGCACCTCTCCAATAGTCATAACACCTGTAAATATGAGAAATATGATTAGAAATAAAACAAGGTAATATGATGCATGCTAAATATAATAAATATATGTTATATGATTCAACGAACTCTAGCGCTGTAAAACAAACAATAAATAACATAGTAGAAAACATGTGCATACTAAAACTATAATAATCAAATCGAGCATATGCGTCAGAAATAAACATGCAACACATTGAAATGACTCACTTTTAAGTTGCATGAATCTTCCACGGTTCTTGAACAAAATCTCGCGTTGCAGGACATTGATTCAACGTCGACAGCTTCAATAATATTCCATGCATGGCTGCACTTGTTGCTGACAGCATCTCTAAATCTCCTTGCCCTTGCACGAGTAATGGGGCCTAAGGGAAATTCCTCAAGATCCAATTATGGTGGTGACTCCATGATCTCATCATCATCCCCTTCTTGAGAGCGATTTGTCTTCAAATTGTTACTTTGTTCAAAAAGGGTAAGTCTGAAACGTGAAAAGTAGCACTGACACCAAACTCTCTCGGAAGATCTATCTTGTAGGCATTATCATTGATCTTCTCCAATACTTGAAATGGACCATCCCCTCTAGGTGAGAGTTTAGATTTCTTTTTTGCTGGAAATAGTTATTTCTTGAAGTGCACCTAAACCCAATCGTCGAGTTCAAAGTTGACTCATTTTTCCCTTTATTTGCTTGTTGTTCAAATTGCTTTGTTCTTTCCTTACAAATTCGTTCCAAATCCATTTTTATTTTTTGCCAAAACAAATACTCTTGTAGGATGTTTAACGTCTTGTTAACTCCCAAATGTCCTATAAGTCCCCCACTATGGGCTTCCTTCACTAAGACATCACGACCACTACCTTGAGGGATGCAAAGTTTCCTTTCCTTGAATAAGAACCCATCGTGCCTATAAAATTCGTTAAACACACCTTTCTCACATCCTTTAAAGATCTCTCCAAAATCAAGATCAGTAGCATAGAGTTCTTTAAGAAATGCAAATCCAATCAGTTTAGATTCAAGCGAGCTAAGAAGAACATACCTCGGGGATAAGGCATCAGCAACAACATTCTCTTTTCCCTTCTTGTACTTGATGATGTATGGGAATGACTCAAGGAACTCCACCCATTTGGTGTGTCCTTTGTTGAGTTTGTGTTGTCCCTTGATGTGTTTCAATGACTCATGATCTGTATGCACAACAAATTCCTTTGACCATAGGTAATGTTACCATTTTTCCAAGGTCCTAATCAAAGCATACATTTCCTTGTCGTATGTTGGATAGTTCAAGGTTGCTCCATTTAGTTTCTCGCTAAAATATGCAACTGGACATCTATCTTGAGATAAAACATCACCATTCCTACACCTGAAGCATCACACTCGATCTCGAATGTCTTATCAAAGTTTTGGTAAGGTAAACAATGGTGTCGTCGTTAAGCACTCCTTAATCTGATTAAAAGCTTGTTCTTGCTCAATATTCCAAAAGAAACTTGCATTCTTTTTAATCATGTTAGTTAAAGGATCAGCAATGGTACTAAAATTAGGAATGATCCTTCTATAGAAACTAGCCAATCCATGAAAGCTCCTTACCTCTCTAATGCTTGTAGGAATCAGCCAATCTTCAATGGCTTTTACCTTCTCGTGATCAACCTCCAAGCCTTCGAAACTCACTACAAATCCTACAAACACAAGTTTGTTTGTATAGAAACACATTTTTTTAAGTTAGCATACAATTTCTCCTTTCGAAGTGTATTAAAAAAAACTTGAGATGTATTTCATGGCCCTCTAAAGAACGGATGCATATGAGAATATCATCAAAATAAACAACACAAAACTTACCAATATAATGTCGTAAGACATGATTCATCAATCTTATAAATGTGCTAGGTGTATTTGTTAAACCAAAAGGCATCATAGTCCACTCATACAAACCTTGTTTTGTTTTGAATGTTGTCTTTCATTCATCACCTTCTCTCATCAATCTTTGAAAACACACTAGAACCACTCAATTCATCCAACATATCGTCTAGGCATGGTATAAGATGTCGATATTTGATTGGGATCTGATTTATTACTCGAAAATCCACACACATGTGCCATGACCCATCTTTCTTGGGTACTAACAGTACAGGAATGGCACATGGGCTTAAGTTCTCTTGAATATTGCCTTTTCCCATCAATTCTTGTACTGTCGATGTAACACTTTTGTTTCCTTAGGGTTACTCCTATATGATGGTTGATTGGGTAATGTAGCATCAGCCACAAAATTGATTTGATGTTCTATGCCACGAATAGGTGGTTAACCTCCTGGAATCTCGTTGGGTAAAACATCTTTAAAATCCTTCAAAAGAGGAACAATAGAAGAAGTCAATGTTGCATCGAGTTCGTTAGTGTTTAGAAAATTCTTCTTGTAGAAAAGCAAAAGAGGTGTTGGCCTCGCCAAAACACATTTTTTAATTTCACTACCCCTCGATATACACGTATTTTAAGCTTCTCTCCCCCACTTTCAATTTCGTTTTTTCCCTTCCCGCTTTTACTCGTTGTCGCGACCATTTCTAAACCAAGGTGTGAAAATATCCTGACAATCAGTTTTGCAAAATAGGGTTTTGACCCTTTTTAATTCATTTAATCTTGAAAATTAGGTTTCTCGTGTTAATTCAATTTTTATTAATTAACCATGAAAATTACCCTTTTATTTAATCTTGAAAAATATTTTTGGAGTCACCACCGATCACTTTGGTAGTCCGAACACCATAATAACAACCAAAGATTTGTTTCTTTAAAATTTGGGTTCAGGAGTCGGTTACGTGTAGGGAAGGATTAGCACCCCCACAAATGCCCGTTATTGGTACATTTTTAATTTCATGTTGCATTTTGGTATTTCGAACAGTAATTAAATTAAATTTAACCATACTTATTAACATGGATTTAAATTCCAAATGGAGATATCCTTTTATAAGGAAATACGTTTTTGAACGAATATGAGTTTGGAAACACCCAGTTACTTTAGGATACTTCGATTCATATTCAAAAATATATCCCAACATAAAAGGTTTTTTATGCATGTTCGACTATTTTCTTGTTAATTTTAAGTTCTAACTTAATAGTCTCTAATTAATTAAACTTGTTTAAGAAACTATGAATATTATTGAATTTAGGGTGTTTATGAGATAACACCTAATTGCCTAGGTACTATCCATATTTAAACCCTAAATCGGCAATATTCCTTTTTTATTTAATGAATCTAGTTATTTAAACCTAATCTTAATTAAAACCTTAATTTAATTAATTATGTGCTAACTATCACATTCTAAGTTTAAATGAATATCAAATACTCAATTAAAAAACCCCATTGGATAACATCTCATTACAATGAGGCACTATCCAATATAGGGCTTTAAAATCTCACTTTTAATATCCATGTATTTTTTACAATTATCTCTCTTAATTACATTATTTAATTCTAATTAAAGGACCAAAATACTAAGGTTCTAATTAATTAAAACTGTGTGAATTAATTATCTAACAAATATTCTATATGCTTTATTTTAAAACATGCAACATTCATATAAACTAAATAATTAAAATTAAATTAAAATAATTAACAACATTGGCTAAATTGAATTTTTTTTTAGAAATGAAGAGCCAAATTACAATGATAAAGTGACCAAATTGCAAAGGGTTGCAAACATAGGGCCAAAACAAAAAGAACCCGCAAAGAAAGGCAGGAGTCATATATCCGACCCGAGTTGGGCATGCGGATCTTGAGTTGACCCGATGCCAAAACGGCACTGTTTCACTCAAGATATATAAGCCCAAAGACCAAGTTAGCATGGGCATTTTCCACACCCACTCTCTCTACCCTCTACCCTCTCCTAAACGTTCTGAACCCAAATACCTTAAACCCAAAAAAACACCTCAAAATGGATCAAAACAAAGCATTTTAGGATGGATTTCATCCGAGTTCATCATGAACCGGATAAACTTCATCCACCTTGTCCACACTCCACCACGAGCCCCGTCGACATATCTTCCTCTGCCATGCTCCGATGACCTTTTGTCATTCATCGGTCACTGCTCTCAAAGACCGATCACCCTTAACCTTACTCTGGCGGCCATGATGTGATTTTTTGGCTTCCGTCCATTTGAACTAAAACTTCATTTTTAATCCCGATCTCACCTAGATCTAACCGGCTCAATAGAGCCACCCTTCTTCCCCGGCCTAGACTACCTGAAATCTCTCATTTTCGACTTCGACATCCCCTAAACAAGTTCGGCCACCAAGAAACTCCTCCGATCACTCAACAGCTCTTCAATTTATATCTTCGTTCATTTTCAGTTTTGCTTTCGGTTTTCATACATGAATATAAACTGGTATTTTCATTTATTTTTGCAAGGATCTAAGAGATGAATGAATTTTACCTTCACAACGACGTTCCTGGTTCTGTTGCACTGCAGCCGTTCACCTTCTCCAACAACCTTTCCTTTCCCGGTGACGTTCGATCTCCACAACCGGTTCAACTCCTAACGTCAATTCCACTTCCAAATATGGTAAGTCCCTCTCTCATCTTTTTTGGTAATTAGTGCATCATTATTGTCATTAAAAAAATCTAACATTTCTCTCTCTTCCATTTATAGGTTGACCAATGCTGATGTCATGGATGACATCTTGACCATGACATCATCTACCAACTGTTGAGAGAAAGCATAAGATCCGTGTCTAACCCAATTGGACGAATTGGAGGCTACCTTGTGGTGCTTTTAGGCGGGAAAATTTAGATTTGTGTTTGTTTGACTGGTTTTTACCCAAAATGAGTTGTATAAGAGCTGTTAGAGATTGGAGTTTGGGCGTAAATTGGGCTTTCAGAATTTTATGATGTAAATGGGTTTTGTAATGAAAAAAATGGACTTTGTACATTGTAACATGGATTTTTTGGACCATTTATTATTATCATTTTATTCATAGATTTTTTTATATCTTTCTACTTATTTTTATTTGCTAAGAGAAATATGTATTTATATATACTTATACTCAGGTGAAATTAGGGTATTACACTAGTACTTATTGTTTTTCTCTCATTCTCTCACTCGTTTTTCCTCTCATTTTCTGTTGTAGCGACAATTTTTAAATGGATCGCTAAAAAAGGAGTAATTGGTTTCCTTTAAAAACTCATTTTTTTGAAAACAATAAAATTTGAAGTCGCCACCAGTCACTTGGATTAGGTAGACCGGACACCAAAAATAAAACCAGAGGTTCGGGAGTCGGTTACGAGTGGGGAAGATTTCTCACCCCCACTATGCCGGGAAATAGGTACCAAATTAATTACCGCTTTGTTAATATTGGATTTTGCGGGTTAAACTGATGATTAAACCAAAATTCGGTTATACATGCGAGTAGATTTTAAGGGCCCGTTATTCGAGAATAAATGAAAAACTACCACCACTACGACTGGTACTAGCCACGTTTACTCCCGAATAAAATAGCAGCGCATTGGCAGTTTATATCCCGGATGCAACATGCGATAACATAACAAATAAGCATAAAACAAAATAAAATTCACATGTCCAAATATGTAAAACAACTTAAGCTATATGCTACACCACATATATATACGAAACACATAATACATACATACATATATGCATGCTCACAAAGTTATATACATGTAAAAAAGGAAAACTGGCAGCCACATAAGTGTAATATTTCGAACCATACATCATACAAAATTTTAAAAAAGCATAAATTCAGAACTCATACTTTAATGTCACATAGGATATATAAATACATATTTAAAACCTATGTACTATATTGTAACATACATAATATATATTATATACCGTATAAGACATACATTATATATAAAAGAAAAAAACATATATTATGGGTCATATATCACAATAACATAATACACATTTATATACCAATGGTCACATGAAACATACCAATCATAACAATATAAAATAACAAGCATACACATATAAATAGGACTAAAACAAAAAGAAAATAAATTATAGGGCAAAAATTAAATATGCATGAAGTCAGGGGCGAAACGGTAAAGATTAAAAAAACCCAGGGACTACATTTGTGGTTTAAAAAGGCAGGATGGCCATATTTGTGAATATAAAGGGGTAGAGGGATTTATTTATGTAATATGGCCCTTTTCAAAATCTCGAAAGAAATATAAAAAGCCCTATCAATAAAAAACTTCCCCATTTTGGCCATTTTGATAACCTAATTCCCCAAACGCTCTCTCTATTTCCCTATTTGCTCTGCTAGGGCTAAACCAAAACCCAGAAATTGTCGTATACTGCCGCATCAACCACCGCTAATCGACACTGATGACCCCAAAACAACAGCCGACGACCCTTTTCCTCTGAAGTCCGAGTGGTTCACCACAAACTGGCCCCCAAATGGAGGTAGAGAGGCTTATTACCGATGGGATTCAAAATGATAGAGGAGGTGAACGGGTGCAAAGGTAAAAATGAACCCTAACTCCTTTTTTCGACTCTTTATGCATACAATGGAAAATAGGAGATGAATTACCTCGTAATTTATTACTTTTCTATTGATCTTTGAAAAAAAAAAGTATGAATCCCTTTACAACTATTTAGGGCTTTGGTTATATAGCCCCTGATTTACTTGTCTTTTGAAAATAAGAAGAATTCATATTGGCCAATATGTGCATATTTGGCCGGATTCATATGGTTTTCTACGGATGTTGGCTCTAACCCTATTGCATGTTGGTGGTTACTACCTTTTGTTATTTTTTTCTGCATGCCCTTGTTTGCATCCATCTGATGATATGTTTTTGCCTCTTTTAGTTGCATGATGCCCTGTTTTTTGTTGTTGTATGTTGTCGATGCCCGAACAGAGAAGTCACGGGCTGGAGGAGACTGGCTCTTGGGTTGCCAGACGCGTGGGCGTACATCGGGAGTAGAACAGTCAGGGCGTCGTCATTGCATGCGCGCATGAGTGGAGTTGGACGGTCGGGTGGGATTTTCTCGCGCGATGGGGGCGATCTGAGCCGTCTGATGTAATCTGAATCCAACAGTCATTGGGGCTACGACGCGAGGATGAAGAAGGGCTCCTTAGGGTTTCATCTTAATGGCTTGATCTAGACCGTTGAAGATGATGCCATTGATCTGATGGTCCAGATCCGGCTGTGCAAGGATAAGGATGTTAGGGTTTCTTGGGTTATCTGATTTTAGGCCCTATTGGGCTGAAATGTAATAATATTTTTTGGGGTTTTAATTGTAAATAGACATTTGTTTAATAAACTTGGGCCTTTATTTATATTGGATTATGTTTACTTAACTTATTTAGTTCTTTTTTTGTTTTTTGGGTTTTTTATTATTGTTTAATAATACTTATATACATAATACAATGATAACAATAATAATGATAACTAAAATATGATAACAACAATTAGAACCAATTAGCATAATGTTTTTCAATTCTTTTTCTTTTTAATTAAACCAACACATGATACATAGCATAGTCTTTTTGTGTTTTGTTTTTAAAATAGATAATAGACAATGGTGGCATACAAAAGAAGGCCCATTATTATAAAATTAATGAAAATAGTAAAATGGGTTAACACCCTGAATAAAAATTAGTGATTACAGCTGTCCATCTTTGCTTATTCTTCATGGAACAAAAATAAAGCAAAGACCATAAGCACTAATTTTACCCGACTTTCCTCTTTGAAGATTATGAGCTACGAGTTCCTCTTGTGTGGAACCATTCACCTTTCATCTTCCAGAAATCCAGAGCCATGCGTATCTAGCTCCATTACTCTAAAACCCTTATATGGCAAGTTTGGAATCCTTCGTCAAAAATCTTTGAGTCGTGGGTATCTACCCCTTTTCGCTCTATAATCCTAATATGGCGAGTTTGGAATTCCTCGCTTGAAATCTTTGAGCTATGAGTATTTGCCCTTTTCGCTCTATAATCCTGATATGAAAAGTTTGGAATTCCTCTCCTAAAATCTTTGAGCTAAAAGTATTTGCCTTCGCTCCGTAATCCTAGTGTTGTGAGTTTAAAATTCCTCGCTTGCAGGCCTTAAGCTATGAGTATCTACCCCTTTCGCTCTATAATCTTGGTGTTGCGAGTTTGAAATTCCTCGCTTGTAGTCCTTGGGCTATGAGTATCTGCCTCCTTCGCTCTCGCCATTCTGGGTTTGAAATTTCTCGCTCACAATTTCTTTCGTATTTCCATTTTGTTATTTACTCCTTTTCTCAGGAAGTACTTGATGTATCCTTCAAATGCCTGTAAAGTGAGATGAAATGCTATGATGGGATGAGTTATCATGCTCCTAACTTAGGGATGTCTAACTAGGTATGATGCATGAACGGTCATAATTTTAAGCTTTTCTCAGGCTCTTTCACTTTTTGGTTCATCATTCTTGCCCTTCTCTTGCTTTCTTATTCTTTTCTTGGCACCTCGTTTTTTACTTGGGTTCAATCCTCTATGCCCCTATTCTAAATCATTAGCTTTGAAGCGCCTTTTTAGGCTTTCGTGCCAGATTACTTTTTTACTTAAAGCGCCCTTTTGGGGTTTTCACTTTAGAGGCTTTCTCTCTTTTTTCTTTCATTTTCCTTTTTTCTTTCCTCTTTTTTCTTTTTCTTTTTTCTTTTTTTTTCTTTTTTGTCTTCTTTTTCTTTCCTCTTTTTTTTTCTTTTTTGTTTTTCTTTATTCTTTTTTTGTTTTTGTTTTTTGTTTTGGGCACCCTTTCGGGTTTTCTTCTTTAGCTCTTCGGATATCAAAATGAGAGACATTCGTTGTCCCTTCTGGGTGAATTCCATCAATTTTGCATCCAATGTCTTTTAGCCTTAGCAAGCTTCTTTCTATATTGGGATTGTCTGCACTTAATAGGTTTAATCATAGTAATGCCAAGAAATCCTTTGTTTTTCAGTAATCTACGTCAATCTATCTATAGGATATGTAAATAGAGGAAGTAAGAATAAAGTTTTATTAATACTTGAAGAAATGTTGGAGTGATTTGAAAGTCGTGGCAAACATGAAAATGAAAAGATATAGATGGTATCTAATGTAACAACCCTAAACATTGGTCGTATGAATGATGCAAAAGCCCATCGACCGCAGTAGATCTCTCACTTACCGTCCTTGACTGAAACTCTTGTTGACCCGTAGATCGAGGTATAACCCTTTGATTAGAATAGAGCCTGTCAATTAGATGCCAAACATATAGTTTATCTGAATTTCCCTTTTTCAAATTTTCAATTCAGATCCTCCTTTGGTTTTAAGAAGCCTGTTTCTGGGTTTTCAACTTAAACCCTCTTTCTTCTTCTTTTCTTTTTCTTTTCTTTTTCTTTCTATTTTTTCTTTTTTCTTTTCTTTTTTTCTTCAAGCATAATACCTCTTGACAGAGTTCGAGTTTATTGGATTGCTCAATTCTTTTCCATCCATCTCTTTCAAGATTAATGCCCCCCAGAAAAAGCCTTTTCAACAACATAAGGCCCTTCCCAATTAGGCATCTACTTCCTTCGAAAGTCCCTTTGATTTAATAATATCTTTTTGAGCACCAGGTCCCCCTCTTGAAACTCCCTCGGGCGAACCTTTTTGTTATAAACTTCCATCATCCTCCTTTGGTACATTTGGCTGTGACAAATGTGCCTCAACCTTTTTTCTTCAATGAGGTTCAACTGATCAATTTTGGCCTGCATCTATTCGGCTTCGTCCAACTTTACTTCATTCAAGATTCGAAGGGATGGGATCTCTACCTCAATGGGTAGTACCGCTTTGGTGCCATATACCAGCGAATAGGTGTTGCCCCCGTGGAGGTTCTTACGGAGGTTTGATAAGCAAAAAGAGCGAACGGTAGCTTCTCGTGCCAATCCTTGAAAGTGTTCGTAGTTTTTGCTATGATCATTTTAATATTCTTATTTGCCGCTTCTACCGCCCCATTCATCTTGGGATGATAAGTAGTAGAATTATGGTGAACAATCTTAAATTTTTCACACACTTCAATCATCATCTTGTTATTTAAATTGGAAGCATTGTCGGTGATAATTCTTTATGGTAAACCATAGCGACATATAATTTCTCCTTTTAGGAACTTACAAACCGTTGCTCTTGTAATGTTGGCATAGGAAGCGGCTTCTACCCACTTGGCGAAGTAATCGATGGCTACCAAGATGAAACGGTGCCCATTCGAAGATTTAGGGTGTATTTGGCCAATAACATCCATGCCCCAAGCAATGAAAGGCCATGGTGAATTCATGGTGTGCAGTGGCACCAGAGGGGAATGTATCTTGTCGGCATAAACCTGAAATTTATGACATTTCCTTACATAATTGATGCAATCTCCCTCCATGGTTGACCAAAATAAGCCATATCTCATGATTTTTCTGGCCATTAAAAATCCGCTAGCGTGGGTTCCACACAAACCATCGTGGACCTCAACTAAGATGGTTTCGGCTTCTCAAGAATTGACACATCTTAGCAACATCTGGTTTCTTCTTCTTTTGTACAAGATCTCTCCGTCAAAGACATACCCTGATGCTAGCCTTCTGATGGTTCTTTTATCGGTATCGTCAGCCTCTCTTTGGGTAAGCCTATGACTTGATGTACTGGAGGATATCATGATACTAAGGATTGTCGTCCTCCTCCAAATTATATCAATGGGACGGTATCTCAAAAATTTGCATCTCGACTGGCTTCATCCCTGCCCTTTGGCTTACTTCAAATACGGCAGCTAATGTTGCTAGAGCATCGGTCATCTGATTATCCTACCTCGGTAAATAAGTAAAATTGACTTCCTTAAAGTCTTTGACCAATTGTTGGATCATATCGTATTACTTGAGCAACTTCGGATCTCTAGTCTCCCACTCTTTCTGGAGCTGGTGGATTACCAAGGATGAATCCCCAAAGACTCAAAGCACCTTGATTTTCCTTTCTATGGCTGCACTGAGTCTCATGACACAGGCTTCATATTCGGCATGGTGTTGGTGCAAAATAATTCCAACCTACATGTAAAGAGGTAGTAGACATTCTTGGGTGAAATTAATACTTCCCCTATCCCATGGCCAAGGGTATTAGATGCTCTATCAAAAAAAAGCTTCCAATACTTGTTCTTGGTGGCAGGCTCTTCCTTGGTCAAAGCATAGATCAAATCCTTATCCGGGAAGCTAAAATCCAATGGCTCCTAGTCGACTAAAGCGCGACCTGCCAAAAGATCTGCCACTACACTCCCCTTTATCACTTTATGACTTAGATAGCATTTGCCAATGGGCCATTTTCCCTATTAGCACGGGTGCCTCCATCAGAAATTTCAATGGATCTAATTGTGAAATTAAACAAGTGGTGTGGTACAACATGTATTATCTGAGTCGCTTAGTAGCTCATACTAAGGCACAACACAGCCTTTATATCTATGGGTACCATGCTTCACACTCGGTGAACTTTTTGTTCAAGTAATAAATTACCCTTTCCTTCTTGCCAAAGTCGTCAAATTACCCCAACACACAACCCAGGTTAACGGCCTATTTGGCACTGTTGCTACTAAAATTGGAGCATTGGTCAAGTACTTCTTGATCTTCTCTAGCGCCTCTTGGCAATTTTCGTCCCACACTCCCAGGTTGATCTTTCGAAGTAGTATAAAGTTAGGATCGCATTTATTGGTTAACTGGGAGATAAACCGAGAGTTGTAATTTAACCTCCCAAAAATCCTCGTACTTCTTTTTGAGTTTAGGGTGGCGGGAGATCTTGAATTGCTTTCACCTTATCAGGGTCAATCTCAGTTCCCTTCTGGCTTACCACAAAACCCAAGAGTTTCCCGGATGTGACTGCAAAGGTGCATTTAGCGGGGTTAAGCTTTAACTGGTACTTTCTTAGCCTTTGGAAGAGTTTACGTAAATTTTGGATGTGCTCCTCTTCGGTTTGAGACTTGGCTATCATGTCATCCACATACACCTCAATTTCCTTGTGCATCATGTCATGGAACAAGGTCGCAATGGCTCTTTGATAAGTTGCCCTAGCATTCTTTAACCCAAAAGGCATCACCTTATAGCAAAATGTGCCCCACATAGTCATGAAGGTGGTTTTCTCTATATCTTCGGGGTGCATTTTAATCTGATTATACCTAGAAAAGCCATCCATGAATAAGAACCAAGCATGTCCCACAGTGTTTTCAACTAGTGTATCAATGTGAGGCAATGGGAAGTTGTCCTTAGGGCTCCCTTTGTTAAGGTCCCTATAATCCACCCACATCCGCACCTTCTTGTCCTTCTTCAGCACTGGTACTTTGTTAGTCGCCCACTCTGGGTATTTGGAGACCTTCAAAAATCCAACCTCAAACTATTTCTTTACTTCCTCTCTAACTTTTAATAGCATGTCCTTCTCATTCTTCGAAGTTTTTGCTGAATGGGTTTGCATTCATGCCATATAGGGAGCTTGTGTACCACAAAGTCGGTGTTTAAACCAGGCATGTCTTGGTATGTCCACACAAACACGTCTTTGAATTCCAAAAGCATTACACCAAATCCTACTTGACCTTTGAGGACATAGAATTACGGATCTTTACTTCTTTTCTCTCTTCTTCAGTCCCTAAATTTATGACATCTATTTCTTCTTGCTGCGGTAGTATTTGCTTTTCCTCACTTGCCATTAGTCTTAACAACTCATATGGGACCTCATCGTCTTGATTGATTTCTTCCAAGCACATGGGTCATTTGAAATCTATCCCTAGACTAGATTCAAAATCATGCATACAGTTCATGTTGAGGGGCTTGCACGAATTTGAAAATATGCATTGGGAATAGAAAAGGACAGCTTATGATATGAATAAATAATGAATAAATAATGAATGAAATGAATGTTATGTTTGCCACTTGAGAAAGAGATATAAAAAGCTCCATTTTATTCAAAACATATAGAAATTGACATAGCTACCCTTTTACAAAGAATCCTCATTACTCTTGGGCAGAAATAAAGGGGTTGTTTTAGGCATTACTCTAATTTGGACCTAGAAACCACAAGCATGTCCACACAAGTCTAGTTGTTGAGCTTTTCACCCGGGAAGCACGGGCAGATCTTGGCCAAAGACTGGATAATCTTATCACCCTCGCTAATCACATTCATCTCCTCCAAAGCTTCACAGGTTAGTTATTCACAGAGGCATCTCTTGCCTTCTCTAATTGCCTCTTAGACTTCCAGCTCAGTGTTCTTTAGTCTACCGGACTTGAAAATGCAATTGAAATCCACGTAAGTAATGGGAGCCCAGTGAATGTCGTCCCTTCTAAATCGGGCCTTCCTTTGTTCTTGCCTCTTCTTACACTCTTGTTTCTTTTGTAGAAAATTGGGCTTATAGCCAAGCCCAAAACGGTCATTCTTGTGGATAACGCTCACGAGTTAGAGGCGTCCTTGCAGATTCTTTCCATAGCCTTTCCGCTTTCTTGCCCTCTTTCCTAGGGTCTCTAATACCACCATCTCGGTGCAGTTAGATAGTTTAGGGAAAGGGATCCAGCTCTCTTCAGCGAAAAAGGTAGCGTTGATAAATTCCAAAGCCCTAAAAGCGCATTCCATTCCCTCCTCATCAGTCTGGATATACGGTGCATTCGAAGCCACCGAAGTGATGATGCCTTGTTCAGCATTAATCGTGACCAATTTCCCTTCAATGACAAATTTCAACTTCTGGTGTAGCGAAGATGGGACGGCACCAGCCAAGGGTATCCATGGTCTTCCTAATAGACAATTATAGGATGGTAAGCGTATTCACTAGGGCCAATAAGTAGGGGTACTTCAATTTTCCCAACAACGTCTCGTTAGATCCCATCAAATGCTCGTGTGGTGTTCTGACAGGGTTTCATGTGTGAGCTATCGATTGGTAAGTGATGTAAGCTAGCCAAAGGCATGACATTTAGAGCATAGTCGTTATCAATCAGTACTCCCGATAACACGTGTCCTTTACAATGGGTGGTGATATATAGGGCTTTGATGGATCCCCTACCCTTCGCCAATATCTCATCGTCACTAAAGGTGATGTAATTGTCAACAGCGATATGGCTGTTAATTCGGTCTAATTTATTGACTAAAATATCACTCGTGATAAAAGTTTGATTCAGAATCTTCAGCAGAGAATCGTGATGTTTTTTCGAATTCAGTAAGAGATCAAGTACTAGAATCTGGGCTAGCTATTTCTGGAGTTGCTCCAAAACATTATACTCACTATGTTTCAAGAACCTTAAGAATTATTGGGCTTGGACCTCCATGACTAGTTCTTTAATCTTTGGGGTGGCTCTTCTCCGAATACCTTCTTAGGTTTAGGCTTAGTTTCCTTACTTTCTTCTTTTTGTTCATCCGCTGCTTTGGGTGCTTATGGATTGTAACATCACCCACTTCTCGTGCAATGCCCTACACCGTTTATCCTCTCATGACTTGGTTCCATATACCCTTTCAGAGTGAGTTTTCTCCCCGTCATTACCTTCGCACCTTCTTGTGAGCTGGAAGATCATGGTGCCGAAACGCTTGCGGTGTATTTCCAAGGGGCCAGATGTGTGTCCTTGAAAGGAAAAGATGTGGGGCAAAAATTATGACCTTGGAGACCGCCTTAGGTACACTTTTTTCTCCTGGCTTAAGATCAAGGACAAATGGCCTTTTTGCACTATATCTGGTATCTTGACTATCTGAAACACACACTTCTGATTCTTTCTTTCCTTCTTCCTTTTCAAAAAACTCAATTTCTCTATTATCTATCATATCCTGAATTAATTGACGAAACTCCGTACAATCTTGGATCTCATGATCCTTTGATGGATGATACTCGCAATACAGGCCGCAACCCTTCTTAACGACCACCATTCCCTGGTCAATGAGGCATGGCAAGCATAATTGTTGAAAATCCCACCTAAACGGGGACTGGACTTCGGCTACGCTCACTTTAGCTTTCCTGGCATATTCTCCTTCAACGGCGTTCCTTGGCCTCTATGATTTGGTTGGGTGTTATTGGTTGTTCTTGGTTTCCCCAACTGTAATACTCTAGTCCGGATCAAATTTTGGATGAATTTCTTAAACGCCATACAGTTTTCAATTGAATGCCCCGGAACATTAGTGTGGTATTCGCAGTGTGCCTTAGGGTCATACCACGCTGGGTAAGGTGGGTTAAAGGGGGTAAATGATAAGGCCAAACTAAATCTGCCTTATACAACTAGGAGTAGAGTTCTTTGTAAGAGATTGGTAGTGGAGTGAAAAACTGACTCTCTCCTTCTTTCTTAGGCCATTTTTCTTCTTTCTCGTTGAAGTTCTACTTATTTTTCGTCGTGGCTTGTGGTTGGGAGATAGTGAGGTTCTTGACAACTTTATAACAATCTATGTTGTTAACTTCGTGATCTTTCTTCTTGAAATGTTTGCACGATGGTTCGCCTCTATCAATCCTTCCACTTTTAATGGTAGCTTCAATACGCTCGCCAGTCATGACCATCTCTGCGAAGTTCCTGATAGGATTGCTGATCAAACGGTCATAGAGTGTCCCTTTTAATGTGTCTATGAACATTGGTGAGATCTCGTTTTCATGAAGCGGAGGCTAAACCTATGCTACCACATCGCACCATCTTTGAGCGTGCTCTCGAAGGCTCTCGTTGGGCCTTTGCTCTATTCCATGCAACATAAGTCGATTAGGGACCATGTCAGTTATGTGCTTGTATTGGTTAGTGAAAGCTTTGGCCAAATCCTTCCACGACTTGACTTAGGCTCGTGTTAGCTGATTGTACCACCTTGAGGTGGATCCCACTAAGCTATCCTGAAAGTAGTGAATCATAAGCATCTCGTTATCGGTGAATCCAGACATTTTTTTGGTAAAACATGATTATGTGTGCCATAGGGCAAGTCGTCCCATCAAACTTCTTGGATTTCAGAGCATTGAATTTGTTCAGAATTTCCACATCTGGGAACAAACTGAGTTCTCAGCATTCAATCCATATAAGTCTTCTCCATCTTCTTTTACTCGAAACTTTTCTTTGAGATCCTTCCTAGTGTCCTCCAATTGTTTCAAGAATTCCGCCTTCATCTGGTTTAGTTTTTCCAACTCATCAAAATCTAGGATGTTATCCCCAACATTTTTGATGTTTCCAAAGGTCAATTAATGAACGGTCAAATCCTCCAACATCGCCAATAGACTAAATTAAAACACATCCAGCCAACATCACTAAATAGAGCCTTAGCTCAAGGACCATAGTCCCCTCCATATAAATGAGCTCATGAATTCTATGGAAGGCCAATCCTTTACATAGTCCCTTCGAATCCAAGGTTCGTTAATTAAGCCAATAACAGTATTAGTAATAATAGCAATATCAACAGTTCAATAGCAATTTCCAATGATCAATATAATATTGTATCAATGTTTTGATGATGTCGATAGTAATAACAATGATTCAATGGACAATAACTCAATGCAACAAACTTACCGATGTTTACCAATGATACCTTCTAAGAGGACTCAATGCAATGGAACTTGTAACATGTTAGCTATGCAATAATCAATGGAAATGGAATCGGGAAGGCACCTAGCCAATCCTGAGACTCTACTTGTAACACCCCAAAACCTGGCTTAGTTGAAAACCAGATTCCAGTGATCAGAAATTCAAACTCCGATAAGTTAAAATAATCTTTAAACTATTGTCACATGCTTGATTTCACGTATATTGGGAGTTAATTCGACATTGTTATTGATATTGTACTATATTGCGAGTATTGAAGTTTAAGGAATATGTTTAGTGACTAAATTATAAGGAAGTAATGTTAAGTGATTTAAGTTTAAATAGGAGAAAGACTATTGGCTCATAGCTAATTAACCCATAAGGTTCCTTCATGGCAAGGAAAGGAAATTGAGGGACTAAATGAGTGATTTACCTATTTTCCTAAAATGGTGAATAAGCTACTAGGTGTCTTGTTGAAAATAATTAAGGACAAAAATAATAAGAATTGAAAATCCTTGAAGGTGGGTTTCTTTCTAATTTCTGATGATGAAATTATTGTGTGAGTGTATGTGTCATTTAAGTAAGACTATAAGCCTCCACCATGTGCTAGCTGTCTCACGCCCCTAAGGCCAACCATCTCCAATTTCCTTAGCATGTGACTGGAAATTTAATGGAAACCATATTTGATATTTTTATTTATTATATCGTATTAATTCAACATTATTATTATTGGGTGTTATCCACGAAAGCTTTCATCAACTAGTTAGAATTTAGGAGTTTTGTCTTTCCTTCTTTCTTCCTTCAAATGAGTGAGGATTAGAAAGGAAAAGTTAGCTTTTGACTATGAGAGTGAAGAAGAAACACAAAGTGAGCAAACAATAATAAGTACTCATTTTGTGATAGTTTAAAGATTGTTCAGTTAGATAGAGGAAACATGATGAGATACTTGAATCGATTCATGGTTGGAACATTAAGGTAATGGTTTAAGAACCCTAAGTTGTCCATGTTCTGTATTTAAAATTCATGGATGAATTAGTTATGTGATTTGTCTTTTTGTTTTCTTTTGAAGCAGTTGTTGTTAAAAGAATTAACCAGACTCTAAAAGTATAAGCGAATGAGAAGGAATCTGGTTAGCATTGGTCGTTCTTAAAATTGTTATAACAAAGGTGAATGTAGTCGAACTCTCGGGAATAGGCTAGGTGCCTTTCCCGATTTCATTGACATTGAATATTGCATAGCTAATATTGTGTCTAAGGATATTGTATCGAAGCTCTTTGGAGACTATGTTGGTAAGTTTTAGTAAGCTATTACATTGAAATATTGCTCATAGAAACATTGCTATTGTCATTGACATCGTTGAAGCATTGAAATATAGAAACATCGATCATCGGACATTGATATTGTCATTATCGTAGCCATTTATAGTGATATTGTCATTGCCATAGACATTGGATATTGATATTGCCATTGTTATCGGCATTGATATTGTCATTGTTATTGTCATCGATATGGTTATTATCATTGTTATTGTCATTGACATCGTTATTGTTATTGAACCTTGGATTCGAAAGGACATTGAATACAATGGCATGCCATAGAATTCATGAGCTCATTGGTACAAGTGGAATACGGTCCTTGGGCGAGGCGAATGGATGTTTGTGTTATTGGTCAATTGGCGAGGAAGAGAGACTAAACCATTCATTGATTTAACGAGGCGTAGGAATTGTGTATCCACTATCTTGATTTGATCCAAGGAAAAAATTTTATATATGTTAAATATGTTTTGAACATGATTCATAGCATTGTCATCGTTGAAGGATGGTTGGAATTTCATAACATTACAATTGACATTGTTTATGACTACCTCACTAGGCTATGTAAACCTAACATAGTTCATCGTGTACATTTTTAGGTACTATAGCTTTGTGAAGTGGATCGTGGATATCCGGTTGCAAGTCACCTTCGAGTCCCCTTTTGTATTGTACCTTTACCCTTTGAACTCCTAGAATGGTGGCATATGGTCCTAGCATATTTTGAATGACCTACATGGTATGTTTAGATGTGTAAGTTTTAAGTTTTGCATATATGGTATATTTGGTACTTTGAATGGCTATTAAAATTGCATAAATTGTTAAATTGCACTCCATTAGTTCAAACGTAGATAAAGATGTTAAATTGAAGTATGAGCATGAATTATAGGTCATAGAGCATGTTGGAGATCCTAGGTACTGATTAATGAATCATTTGACATGGTTTGGTTAGGTAAGTGATGCAAAAACCAGCAAAATTATAGAATTACAGACAGGGCGTACCGATACAGGCAGGTGCATATCGGTACATGTGTGCATATTTGGACCAAGTGTCTAAAGAGGGTACTGGTACAGTACCAAGTGTACCAGTACGAAATTTCGTTACTAGAATTTGGTTATTTAACGGGGTACTGGTACGGATGAGACTCGTACTGACACTAACCTTTATCTAATGTCTGGTACCGGTATGGCATAGTCCGTACCGATACTAAATTACGTCTCTGTAATTTGAGGGTTGTATTGTGTACCGATACATTTAATTTCGTATTGATACCTACATTAATCCAAAGCAGAATAAAGGCCCAGGCATGCCGATACAGTCTTTTGAGTACCGATACCGAGGTAGGTAATTCTGTTATTGGCCTGAACCGGATTTGTAATCTTTATAAAAAGGTCCTTAATATTGGTAGGGTTAATTAAGCATGATTTAGACCTCAAAACTTAGTGAAATTTGGCATGCGGGTATAATACGACCAAAATTTATTATTTGCACTGTTAATTACTTATAAGGGCCTTAGTTTTCCTAAGTTTTAAAATTTGGTCCCTAAGTATTGAAAAAATAGCAAAAAAGCCCTTACTGAAAAATTAGATGATTAATTGAATACCTTATGATTATTTGATGAAATTTTGCATCACTGGCATTCATTGATTGAACCATCATACATATAGCATCAGTTTCACTGTTCAATTTTTGACATTGGTTATTGGCGACACTTCCGAACTGATTCTCTATCAGACCGGGAAAGGGGTGTTACAATTGTGGTATCAAATCTAGAGTTTACTCAATTCTAGGGCTAAACAGAGACTCATTGCATTGTTTGCATTGTATATGCCACCTAGGAGTTAAATTTTGTATGATATATGTGACTTGCGGCTGACACAGTCTTCTCTTACTCTCTCGTAGTGTACTTGATGTCTGATTATAATTAAGGATATCACAATATCGACTATCCTATCTGCTCCTTCATTTAAGGATGGGAGATTGGGGCATCCTTCGACTTAGCAAGAAATGTAAAATGATTTATCAAACCCCCACCAATACCTCATGCTAGTAAGAATGTTAGATGAGTATGGCAGAGGTGTTTAATAGCCTATGGTCTTATTGAAACTCGGGTAAATTGTCCAACCCTTGTGGATACATTATTGACTTCGAGAACCTCTATTGACTAGTTAACCCTGTATTAGGCATATACCTTTATTGGCGGGGATGATGATGACCCTAACATATATACACACTGACCTTAATCACTAATAACTTTAGCATTTATGGTAATCTACCTCGTTTACCTTCATAGGAGAAGTTGTTTCCTAAGGATTCCTTTGAGAGGATTCTATAAGAAATCTACTAGCAAGAATTTTCTAATTAATGGAGAAGCAAAGTATCTTAAGATCATTGGAGAGCGAAGTAATGAATCTTGTCCTCTCTCATCACCGAAGATGGCAAGACATTGATGGCCAAAGTAACCTATTTTGCAATACCTTTCCCAATTTAATCATATTGTAAAACCCCAAAGTATGTTTCACTCTACTGCAGGAATTATTATCGGGAGTACTAGTGGCCGTGAGTCCTAACATCCAGTGTACCACCTGCCAAGTCATTTAGGGGCAAGGGAATAAGGAAGACTCGTTGGGAACCTTTAGTGTATCATGCAAGAGGGAAGATAGTGGTCAGCATACATTGTGAGTATTGTTAGATTGTTCTATACTTGGCCTATGCATTGATTGACCTAAGGTCCCCACACTCGTTTGTTAGTACTGTATTGATTGAAAATTTTGAATTGAACCCGAAACATACTTCATCAAAAATCATAGCTACAAACCCCCTATGTGATAGTGTGGCTATCAACATAGTCTGTAAGGATTGTCCTTTATTAATTCAAGGGATTCCAATCCTGGCCAATCTGATGGCCTTACATTTCTATGAGTTTGATTTGATATTGGAGCCTGATTGGCTCGGCGAGCATCAATCCTAGGTAGACTGCTCAAAGAAGAAAATTTAATTGGATGGATTCAATAAGGAAAGCGTTACTTTGATGTATGCTAAACGTGAAATAAGAGACCCATTGATAAATGCCATTGTGAGTGAGACTAAGAATGAATCAAAGTTAAAAGACATAGATACCGTAAGCGAATTTCTGGATGTCTTTTTCTAATGAACTCCCAGGTTTACCACCGACCCGTGAAGTAGAATTTGTGATAAAAGTGCAACCAAGAGTTACCCCAGTCTCTATTGCACCGTATAGAATGGCTCCATTTGAAATCAAGGAGTAGAAGCCCAAATAAAAAAATTGTAGGACAAGGGTTTCATCCAACCGAGTTCCTTAACCCGGGTAGCTCTGGTGCTTTTGACAAGAAAAATGATGGCTCTATGCGTCTATGCATTGACTACCGGCAACTGAATAAATTTATCATTAAGAATAAACATTTTTTTGGGGTATATAGTATATCGACATGTATTCAAGTTGACCCAAAGAAGATTCAAGCTATCATTGATTAGAGACCCCCCCAAAGTATGTTGGAGAAGTAAGATGCTTTTTTGGTCTTGCAAGCTATTATAGAAGATCCGTTAAAGGATTCTCTATGATAGTAGCGCCATTGACCAGATTACTCCGAAGAGAGACTCCCTTTGAATGGTCTAAAAAGCAAAAGCGAAGTTTCGATCAATTAAAGCAAGTATTAACTTATACTCTTGCTTTAATCCAACCTGAGTTTGGCAAAGACTTCATTGTGTATAGTGATGCATCACATTTGGAACCGGGATGCATTTTCATGAAAGAAAGAAAAGTCATTGCTTGTGCTTCCAGACAACTTACACGAAAAGAATTATCCCACTCGTGATTTGGAATTGGTTATAGTTGTCTTCGCGCTGAAAATTTGGAGGAACTATCTCTACGGAGAGAAATGCTATCTATTCACTGCTCATAAAGTTTGAAATATCTCTTAACACAGAGAGAATTTAACCTCCGTTAAAGAATATGGAAGGAACTCTTAAAAGATTACAATTTAGTCATTGATTACCATCTAGGTAAAGCCAACATTGTAGCTGATAGACTCAGTCGCAAACCATTGTCTGCTACCTGTACTATTAATGCTCATTTCAAACTCAAACGAAACCATAAGCTCGTAGCTGAACTGCAAGGACAGTCTACCATTGTGTAGAGTATCAAAGAAATTTAAGAACAAGATCAAAAACTTCAATTCATTGTCTCTAAACTGCAAAATAACTTTGATCCTAATTTTTTAGTTAATTATGAAGGCCTTTTATATTTTCGTGGTCGAATTTGTGCATCGAATAATGAATCCCTCAAGTCATATATTCTCAAGAAAGCATACAGTAGTCATTTTTCTATTCATCCAGGGTCAATGAAGATGTAAAAAGATCTTCAAGAACTTTATTGGTGGCTTGATATTAAACAAGCCATTACTGACTATGTTTTAAAGTGTTTGACTTGTTAACGAGTCAAAATTGAACATCGTGTCCCTACAGGACTTTTGCAACCTATCGAATTGCCTCAGTGGAAATGGGAACATATTACCATGGATTTTATAAGTGTACTACCTTTGACTCCCAAGAAGAATGATGCTATATGGATAATAGTTGACTGATTCACTAAATTAGTCCATTTTCTACCAGTAAGGATGGATTTTAGCCTCCCTAAATTCGTTGAGCTATACATTAAGGAGATTGTCCAATTGCATGGAGTACCTAAATCAATTATCTTCGATCTTGATCCTTGTTTCGCTTCATGATTTTAGAGAGCCTTACAAGAAGCCATGTGAGCGAAAGTGAAGCTTAGCACTATGTTTCACCCCAAACTGATGGACAATCAGAAAGGTTGATTCAGATCTTGGAAGATATGTTTCGGGCATGTGTTCTTGATTTTGAAGGATCTCGAGAAAAATCCTTACCCCTTATCAAAATTGTTTATAACAATATTTATCAAACATCGATTAAAATTACCCTTTTGAAGCATTGTATGGAAGGAAGAGCAGAACGCCACCATGTTGGTCGGAACTTAGTGAGGGAAAAGCATTAGGCCCAGATTTACTTAAGGTAGCCTTTGACAGGCAAAAGGCTTATGTTGACCTTAAAAGAAGAGACATTCAATATTTTGTGGGAGAGAAAGCAATCTTTAAAGCCTCCTCATAGAAGAAGATTCTTCGATTTCGCAAAAAGGGGAAGCTTAGTCCCTATTTCATTGGCCCTTTTGAAGTCACTGAAAAGATAGGTCATGTAGCCTACCGCATATCATTGCCACAAAAACTCAGTAAATTCCATGATTCCTTTCATGTATCGATGCTCAAAAAGTACCGTTCAGATCCATCACATATTATTGAACCAGAGTTACTTGAGATCCAGTCAAATCTGACATATGATGAAAACCTGTACAGATTCTGGATCAGGAGGTGAAAATACTCTGAAACAAGATGATTCCTTGGGTTCAAGTACTTTCGAGGAGTCTCAAAGTTGAATAATCTACCTAGGAACCAGGAGAAACGATGAACGAGAAATATCCTCATTTGTTTCCTTCAAGTAAAAAAATTCGAGGACAAATTTTCTTAAGGGGGTGAGAGTTGTAACACCCCAAAAATTGGCTTAGTTGAAAACCAGATTCTGATGATCAGAAATTCAAACTCCAATAAGTCAAAATAATCTTTAAACTATTGCCACGTGTCTGATTTCATGTATATTGGGAGTTAATTTGACATTGTTATTGATATTGGACTATATTTCGACTATTAGTTTAAGGAATATGTTTAGTGACTAAATTATAAGGAAGTATTGTTAAGTGATTTAAGTTTAAATAGGAGAAAGACTAATGGCTCATGGCTAATTAACCCATGAGGTTTCTTCATGGCAAGGAAAGGAAATTAAGGGACTAAAGGAGTGATTTACCCATTTTCCTAAAATGGTGAACAAGCTACTAGGTGTCTTGCATTGACACCTATTTTATTCCGCCCACCTTTTATTTGGTTTTTGATCCAAAATTAAATTAAAAAGAAAAATATGTACAAACCCAAAAAAATAATAATAAGCCAGCCCATTCAGAAGATCCACGTACAATGAGCCTAATTTGGCCCCAAATTGAAAACCCTAGAGCCTAATGCTTCCCCCGTGTGCAACCATCCTCCTTACCGTTGGATCAAACTCGATCCAACAGTCCTGATCAACGCCCTAAAAACCCTAACCCGCTATCCATACGTCGCACAAGCATGCACCGTTTGATCCAAGGGACGATCAACAGTCCAGATTGCGTAAGGGAACTTCACAGGGATCATCACTCATGCGTGATCTTCAAGTGTCTGACGTCCGGCCTTCCATCTTCCAATTTGAGGCTGCATTTTGCTGCCGATCACCAAATGCTATCGTGCCTTGCTGCATAGCCGAACGCCCTTCTTAATCACTCGGCCACAGCTTGCAAGCAAAAGGGAAGGGGATCATATTCGAATCAAAGTAAAAATAGAAGGAAATTGAAAATCATAATCAAATCTGAAACTAATATGGGAAGAAATCAAACCAAATCGGATCAAATAACATCCGACAAGAATTGAAGCAAATCAGCAAAATGCTAGCGCTTTTAATTCCTTGTTTATATACTTTGTAATGGCTATAAAAGCCCTTATACCCACCGATTGTAACACATGATTCATGCAAGCAATATACTAGCAATTTCCAGTCAAATTCTTGAGGTATTCTCGTACACAAATTTCATTTTTTAATCTATATATGCATATTTCTGGTCTGAATCAGAAGTGAAGAGGGGCGTGGGTTACCGTTCGAGACGTTGGAGAGAGAATTCGCCATCACCATCGAAGTCGGACGCGAAAACTGAGGGGAATCATCACCGAAAAGTCACTGTCGGCCAAAGGCCACGGCGGCCGATATGGAGGAACATGGTGGACCGCCGCTAGGATCTGGGTAGACGCGGTGGTGTTCTTCAATCCATGAAGAACACCCTAGAACCTCTTAAGAGAATTTGGATGAGCTATGTTTAATCCATTTAACCCGTGGAAAAACAAATGAAAATTGTTTTTGTTTTGGCCTTTATATGCGACCCGCGAATCAACCCGTGAGCCGACCCGTGCCCACGCATGACCCGCGCCCTTCTTCTGTAGATTCACGCTTCAGACCCAAAATTTGCAATTCTTTCACTTTAGTCCCTTTTTATTTCAATTTGGCCGTTTAATTTCTTAATTTATGCAATTTAACCTTTTTTGTATGTTTATTTTGTTATGATATTTGTTATATTTTCATGTTTTCTAATATTCTAAACTTTTTGGATAAAGAGACTTAATGGTAATTAATAAGTGTGATTTCTTTGTAATAAAAGCTTGTAAAAAAACCTAAAATGAACACTTTTAGAATAAATTCTTTAAATGTATATAAATATGTTAGGGTAACTTGAATTTAATTGTAAGTTATAATAATATATAGTAACTAATCCCTAATTTTAGGTCCATTAAAATAACTTACTCTTTAAATAAATGCGGTAACCCCCATTAGAAAACTTAACATAATCTTAATTAAAAACCTGTCTAGTAGAGACTTTTAGGGTTAGCTTCTTTAAACACTTAAAAATTAACATTTATGATCTAGAAATTAATAAAGGCAAATAAAACATCATTCAAAAAATGTTTTTACTCTCGCATCATGAAAACAAAGTATTTTCTCAATAAGGGTTAATTCAGTCTTCCCCTAGCCGTTGTGGGAATGGTTGAGACTCCTCGGCGAGACTATATCTTTGAATTTTACGGATTTATGCTATAATCCCCTTGTGTCCATATGGGTTTGGGTTTTCTCAGCCGTGAGTGAATTCAAGCCAATTTTAGAACTTTGCAAATTTTTGCATTAATCATTGCATGCACGCATCCAAATTATAAGGAAAATATTAGTGATCAGGTAAATATTGTTCTGCGGGCATGATGGGGGTGTTAATCCTTCCCCACACGTAACTATGCCCCCGAACCCTTGAGATTTCATAATCTCTGTTTTGTTTTTAGGTTTCTGGTCCACCTAAAACAATTAAAGGGACCGACAGCGACTCTGTTGTTACAGCTTGGCGACTCCGCTAGGGATGTTTTTAAGAGGGCACAAATTTTACTTGATCGCGAGTTATTTGCTTTAGTAATTTGTTGCATTTTTTGTGCGTGCACTTTTTTGGTACTTTAAATTGTTTGCATCATAACATAAGCCTTCTACCCTGTCTTTACTAAACTTAAGTGGAAGAAAATAACTATGCCTTCGTGAGTAACCCTCCGCATGGGCTAATAACCTTTTCTAGATCCAAACTTTCATGTATGTATATTTTAGAAAGCCCACCCCATTAGAGCCATGTGAAGCCATAGGTTTTGTTTTTTGTATTATGGTTATTTATTGTTTTACTTTCTATATCTTACCCTTGTGTTTTGTTTCATTGTTATCATGTACTAACACTTTTTTGTATCCTAAAGAGCATATATCGCATTGCATCCAGTTGGTATTCCGAAACATCAGTCAGTTAGAGATCATGAGTGTTTGGGTTGCATTATCCAGTTCTAAAGTCCCTTTGTTCAAACACCAACGACCGAAACCAATCTTTAGAGATTTAGCCCAACATGGGGACAGCAACCACCGAAGCAATTGTACATGGTTTTGCCTCACAACCAACGAGCCATATTCACCATGAGGTATGGAGACATAGCCCTTCTGCTTGGGGTAGAGATAGACGAGCCCATGGTACTATAGGTGGTTGAATTCTAGGATCTGGCCTACATTGCTTCGTCTTAAATCAGGAGGACATGACCCCTACAATCGAAGAATACTTGGTTCTATTGCGACTAGAGTTAGAGAAGCCTAATAAAATATACTGGAAGGAGAAGAGCTCTGGTTATCGGAAGAAATTCGCTAAGCTTGCTAGTATTAAAATGAAAGAGGTGGATGCCAATCTTGCCGAAAAGAATAAAATCCATTGCTTCACGTGAGATTTCATCCATACCTAGATCATGAAGGACGTAAAGCATAGAAAGATCCTCGATTTGCTTGCTTTGGCCATCTATGGGTTAGTGATCTTCCTAAAGTCCTGGGGCATGTTGAGATAACCATAGTAGACTTGTTAGCCCAGAAGAACATGAATCACGTACCAAGAATATTGGCATAAACCTTCAGGTCCCTAAACTTTTGCTGAACTCGAAGATAGTTGTACATTGATCATCCAACTTGGCAATTCCAGAAGGTAGTATCCAAGGCTCGTGAGGTGAAGAATCGGGTTGAAGATTGAAGAGAGAGGTTCTTCCTAGCTAAGGAGGACGGGCAGCATATGTTAGACTTTCTCGATGCGGCAATGTACCAGTAGGTTATCCAATTTTTCGGCCATATTCAGATAGAGGCTGCACCAGTCAGAGGATTCGAGCAACCAGCACTGAAGCGCATCAAGGGAAGAGAGAAATCAGAGTAGAATACCATTTTATTTATTTTTGAGAATAATATGTACTCAAACCTTATGATCTATGAAGTGTACTCTTGATTTCGGAATATCATCGATTTTGCATCATTTGCATTTGCATTTTTCCATCACATAATTAACTGTGGTAAGTTTAACCACGGCAAATCGCAACAATATTACGCACAAGTACGGTGCCCTTTCTCAAACTCAAAAAAATTGACATGGAAAACAGAATGGTAGTATTGGAAGTCAGCTTGAAGGGAGCTCAAGACCAGCTTGCAAAGATCAAGAAGGATTTGAAGGAAGAAATCCCCAATGCCAAAGAGAACATTGTACTCCAGATAGCGGCCATGCTTGGCTATAAAAACCCTGAAGCTGTCAAAGCCCTTAAGAATGCGAATACAACGATACCCCCGCAAGAAGTTAATCATGAAGCACTCAAAGGGAAGCTTCAAACCCATCTTCTAAGAACCTTAACCACTGCTCTGGTAGAGTCCAGGGCAGGTCGAGGCAACGATCAAGACATTGAAGTTCCAGACCTTGATGAGATGGTCTACAAGATCAAGGCAGATAAGAAATTAGAAGATCATTGTGACAAACTGGAGGGAATTGTCAAAGCCCTGCAAAGAGTCAGCATTCACCGTGGCATAGATGCAAGAGACCTTAGCTTGATGATAGATCTGGTCATTCCCCCCAAGTTCAAAACACTAGATTTTGAGGAGTACGAAGGAACTACCTACCCTTCAGCATATTTGACTATGTACTATAGGAAGATGTCCTACTACCTTGAGAACGAGAAGTTTCTTATACATTGTTTTCAAGACTGCTTGTCTGGGTCTGCCACCTATTAGTACACTCAACTGAGCTGGGCCAATATAAAGACATGGATGGATCTGTCAAGGGATTTTATCAAATAGTATAAGCACGTGACCGATATGGCCCCAAATTGGCTTGTGTTGCAAGGGATGGAGCAAAGTGCCAATGAAAGCCTTCGCTAGTATGCCTAGAGGTAGCGAGATGTGGCAGCCTAGGTCCAACCCCCACTGTTGGAAAATGAGATTACCCCAATGTTTGTGGGGAGTTTAAATGGTCCTTTCTATGACCATATGGTAAACCATGCCATTGAGCACTTCGCAGACATGGTCACGAGCAGAAAGTTGATACTAGTAGCCATCAAAAGTGGAAGAGTCGATGAGATACTAGGCAAATATGATGAGCACCTACAACCTGAACTACTCGAATGATGAAATCTTGTCATTGGAGCAAGCTTGGCTAGAATTCACTCATGCCTTCCAGGGGTAGTTCTTAACAATTAGATAGTAGAAGACTTTTCTACTGTTGCGAAATCATACCAAGAACCAACCCTTTTGCTTTTGCTTTTGCTCGCGAGCATTAGGATCTTTTGTAAGGGCTTCTATGTTATTGTACTTGCTTTAAAGATACATTTCCTTTATTTTCTCAAGTTGCAAACATTTCATTTCTTTCATTCATTACATCCATTTCTCTTCCAAACCACATCTTTTTTGCAGGGCCTCTATTATTGATTGCATGAATGATTCTTGAATGTAATCCTGTGATAGAGGGTAAACAAAAAATGTGCTCAGGATTAATGGGAAAGGTCCCAAATACAAATTTTGAGAGAATTTTCCTCTCAAACATTGTTGTTTAAGGTCTTTGGATTAAGTGATAACTCTAAAACATCTACCAATTAAGGACAGCTTTTCTTCAATGATATCCACGTACGATAAGAGATTTGGCATTCCTTCATTTTCCTTCACAAAAAAAGGAAAAAGTATCCATTGTTGTCCCTTTTGAACCTGATAGTTTTCTTTTAGTTGAACCCTAACCAAGGATCACTCCCCACACTACGGGGAAAATATGATGAAAGTCTATTTTCATGAGAAAGATGATTGGTTTTGACCATGCTATGAAGATAACAAGAATGTGTGCATTGGATGCAAGGAGCAACATGAGCAAAACAACATGCAGACTAAGATGGGTATCCAAAAAAGAAAAGGAAAAAGAAGAAAAAAGAAAAAAATAAAAGAAAAATGTTGAAAATATCCTCCTTAGAGGAAGCACCAAGTTGAAAAGTGTAAGTTTTTCAAGAAAGCATCACATGAACCATGTGTTAGTTGAAGATTCTCGAAGAAAAAAGAAGGAGATGAACTCTATGGTGAAAACCCAAAAATGGGCAGTCTAGAGAGATCTAGAAAGGAAAAGAAAAGAGGAAGTTAATGAAGCAATACAAAGCAAGGACTTCATCAAGAAGAATTGATCCTTGGTTTAATCACGCTCAAACACTTATTTGGGCCTATATATCCTTTCTTTTGTAACCATGAACCTTAGCCACATTACAAGCCTTGAAAGACCACTTCGATCATATAAGGATATCTGAGAATATGAGTTTATTTACAGAACACATTCTGCCTAATTAAGTTCACCTTTTACCAAGGACTTCAAAACTTCTAATGTTTGTTTGAGATTAGAAAAGAGGGAAAATGAATTTGGGGGAGTGGTGAGTCAAAGACAGTCACCTAAATGGGTAGAAATTAGGAACGCTATATGGTTGATGGGCTCATGAATCATTCATGCTATGCATTCTGGGGCATTTGTCTTTGTTTTTTAATTTTACCTTTTCCATGTTTGCCATGACTTTTTAGATTTCCTTTAAATCCTCATGAATTCTCATTTCAATTTTTTACCTTGTTTATTCACAAGCATATTACAAGTAGATTAACATGAATTCAAGAAAAAACAAAAAGAGTTCTTGGTATGACTTCCAATTGTAGGGATCCAGAAATAAATGTTCACACTCGCGTGAAGGAGGTGTTGTTGCGTATGAAAGAATTCATTTGTTGTTGAAAATAGAAATCAAGAACTGGTGTAGCCATCATGAACTAAATCAAGAGATGACTCGATCACATTGAAGATAGTTGAGCCCAAGGTCGAATGGGGCATTACCTCACATAAGGGGCACACATGGAAGAGCGGGGTAGAGGTTCCCTCCACGAGCAAATCATGATATGATGCCTAAGTGCAGCCAGATTGAAGAGGTCAAAAGGAGTTCCTCCTAGAGACTTTAGTAGTGGGGCATCATTACCCACAAAACGACAAGATGAGTTCACTTGTGAACAGACAAGATGTGAAGTGGAGCTGGAAAGCAACTTGAGCAATGAAGAGCTTTGGAAAGTTCAAAGTTCTAGAGCAATAGCTTGTTGGGACATGAAGATTGAGTTAACTCCTCAGAAGGCGGAACTCAAGTAGAAGGGAATCACATACATCATGAGTTTTACATGCGTCTTTGCATTGCATTGCATTGCATGCATCATGAGTTTACATGTGTCTTTGCATTACATGCATCATTTAGATTGTAGCATGAAGATGAATCAGCCTAACTGGGGAAGATGGCTAATCAAGAATTTGCTTTCTCTGTCCCTTCTTAAGAACATTTTTAGTAAAACATATCATGCATTCATGAGTTAGGCATCCCTAGGAGCATGCTAACTCGTCACAATCATAGAATTTTGTTGTATTTTGATAGGAATATAGGGATCCTTTTATATAAGAGGCCATAGGCGCAAGACACATTATGTCACTTTAGGGGCAAGGCACCCTGCGCCACTTTTCAGAGATGGCCATAGGCGCAAGACACCCTATGTCACTTCAGGGGAAAGACACCCCGCATCACTTTGAAGGAGCAAGCCACATTTTTTGATTCACCATATATCCATTTTCAGTATATGGCCTATCCGTTCAGGCCCAAGAAGAATGAGACCTTTATCTTTTGCAACAATCGCCTATCCATTTAGACATAAGGAGAATGGAACCTCATTTTGACGTTTAGCGCCAGTTTGCAGTTTGACCAAAAATTACAAGGATGTGAAACATGGTCATTTTGCACCATTTTATTTCTGGCACTCTGGAGAAATAGGATTTTTTTCACCGACTCGGTGTCCGCTAGAACAAGAGTCATACCACCATTTGAAGAAAAGTCATTTGATTTGTTCGATGCCGCTTCGGAGGAACAGATCATTTGAAGAATTGTCATCTGGTTTGTTCACTACCGCTTCGAAAGGACATGTCAGTTTTATCTGATTTATTTTTGTCGCTTCGGAGAAACAAGCCTTTTCACTGACTGAAGTCATTTGATTTGTTCATTTCCGCTTCGGAGGAATAGGTCATTAAAAGAATTGTTATCTGGTTTGTTCACTGTCGCTTCAGAGGGACACCTCAACTTTATCTAATTTGTTTTTATCGCTCTGGAGAAACAAGTCTTTTCACCGATTGAAGTTATTTGATTTTTTCACTACCGCCTCAAAGGAATAGGTCATTTGAAGAATTGTTTTCTTTATTGCTGCTTCCAAATGACATGCCAGTTTGTTTTTGCCGCTCCGAAGAAATGAGTTGCATCATTAGAAGAAATGTCATTTGATTCATTCAACGCCACTTTGGGAGAATGGGTCATTTGAAGAATTGTTCACTACCGCTTTGGATGAACACATTGTTCAACCAACTTGGCCAGATAAAATCAGTGCCTTTTGTTCTTTTCCCTATTCTCGTTTCACCGAAATGAGCAAAAAGAGGCAGTCATTGACACTTATTTTATCCGGCCCCCTTTTTATTTGGTTTTTGATCCAAAATTAAATTAAAAAGAAAAACATGTGCAAACCCAAAAAAAAAAAATAAGTCCATTCAAAAGATACATGTATAATAAGCCCAATTTGGCCGCAAAATTAAAAACCCTAGAGCCTAATGCCTCCCCCATTTGTAGCCATCCTCCTTATCGTTGGATCAAACTCGATCCAATGGTCCCGGTAAAAGCCCTAAAAACCTCAACCCCTTATCCATGCGCCGCACAAGCATGCACCATTGGATCCAAGGGACGATCAACAGCCCAAATCATGTAAGGGAACTTCATAGGGATCATCACTCGCGCGTGGTCTTCACGCGCCTGACGTCCGGCCTTCTATCTTCCCATACGAGGTTGCAGTTTACTGTCGGTCACTGAATGTCGTCGTACCTTGCCGCGCATTGTCGCCAAACACCATTCTTCATCACTCATTCGTGGCTCACAAGCAAAAGAGAAAGGGATCATATTCGAATCAAAGTAAAATAGAAGAAAATTAAAGATCCAAATCAAATTCGAAACAAATATGGGAAAAATCAGTCCAAATCAGATCAAATAACATCCAGCAAGAATCGAAGAAAATCGGCAAGATCAAATATAGATGCTAGGGCTTTTAATTCCTTGTTTATATACTTTGTAATGGCAATAAAAGCCCTTGTACCCACAGATTGTAACACACGGTTCATACAAGCAATATACTAGCAATTTCCAGTCAAATTTTTAAGTTATTCTTGTACCCAAATTTCTTTTTTTTAATCTATATATGCATATTTCTGGTTCGAATCAAAAGTAAAGAGGGGGTGTAGGTTACCGTTCAAGCCGTTGGAGAGAGGAGTCGACATCACCATCGAAGTTGAACACTAAAACTAAGGGGAATCAGCACCAAAAAGTCACGGCCGATTGAAGGCCACGGCGGCCGATATGGAGGAGCAGGGTGGACCGCCTCCAGGATCTGGGAAGACGCGGTGGTGTTCTTCAATCCATGAAGAACACCCTAGAACTTCTTAAGACAATTTGGAGGAGCTATGTTTAATCCATTTAACCCATGGAAAAAAATGAAAATTGTTTCTGTTTTAGCCTTTATATGCGACCCATGAACCGACCCGTGCCCACGCATGACACGCACCCTTCTTCTGTAGATTCACGCTTTAGACCCATTGTTTGCAATTCTTTCACTTTAGTCATTTTTATTTCAATTTGGCCATTTAATTTCTTAATTTATGCAATTTAACCTTTTTATGTTTATTTTGTTGTGATATTTGTTATATTTTTCATGTTTTCTAATATTTTAAACTTGTCGGATAAAGAGGCTTAATGGTAATTAATAAATGTGATTTCTTTGTAATAAAAGCTTGTAAAAAAACCTAAAACGAAAACTTTTAGGATAGATTCTTTAAATGTATATAAATATGTTAGGGTAACTTGAATTTAATTGTAAGTTACAATAATATATAGTAACTAATCCCTAAGTTTAGGTCCTTTGAAATAACTTACTCTTTAAATAAATGCAGTAACCCCCATTAGTAAACTTAACATAATCTTAATTAAAAACATGTCAAGTAGAAACTTTTAGGGTTAGATTCTTTAAACACTTGAAAATTAACATTTAGGATCTAGAAATTAATAAAGGCAAATAAAACATCATTCAAAAAATGTTTTTCCTCTCGCATCATGAAAACAAATTATTTTCTCAATTAGGGTTAATTCAGTCTTCCCCTAGCTGTTGTGGGAATGGTTGAGACTCCTAGGCGAGACTATATTTTCAAATTTTGGGGATTAATGCTCCAAGCCCCTTGTGTCTAGATGGGTTTGGGTTTCCTTAACCGTGAGTGAATTCAACCCAATTTTAGAACTTTGCGTATTTTTGCATTAATTCTTGCATGCACGCATCTAGATTATAAGGAAAATATTAGTGATCACGCAAGCGACGTTCTGCAGGCGTGATAGGGGTGCTAATCCTTCCCCCACATGTAATCGTGCTCCTGAACCCTCAAGATTTTGTAATCTCTGGTTTGTTTTTAGGTTTTCGGTTTGCCTAAAACAATAAAAGGGACTGGTGGCGACTCTGTTGTTACATCTTGTTGAAAATAAGTAAGGATAAAAATAATAAGAATTGAAAATCCTTGAAGGTGGGTTCTTTCTAATTTTTTATGATGAAATTATTGTGTGTGTGTATTTTTCATTTAAGTAAGACTATAAGTTGCCACCATGTGCTAGTTGTCTCACGCCCCTAAGGCCAACCATCTCCAATTTCCTAAGCATGTGACTAGAAATTTAATGGAAACCTTATTTTATATTTTATTTATTATATCATATTAATTCATCATCATTATTATTATTGGGTTTTATCCACGGAAGCTTTCATCAACCAGTTAGAATTTAAGAGTTTTTGTCTATCCTTATTTCTTCCTTTGAATGAATGGGGATTAAAAAGGAAAGGTTAGCTTTTGACTATGAGAGTGAAGAATAAACACAAAGTGAGCAAACAATAATAATAGTACTCATTTTGTGGTAGTTTAAAGATTGTTTGGTTAGATAGAGGAAACATGATGAGATACTTGAATCCATTCATGGTTGGAACATTAAGGTAATGGTTTAATAACCCTAAGTTGTCCTTGTTCTGTATTAAAATTCGTGGATGAATTAGTTATGTGATTTGCCTTTTTGTTTTCTTTTGAAGCAATTGTTGTTAAAAGAATTAATCTGACTCTAAAAGTATAAGCGAATGAGAAGGAAGCTGGTTAGAATTGGTCTTTCTTAAAATTGTTATAACAAAGGTGAGTGTAGTCAGAGTCTCGGGAATAGGCTAGGTTCCTTTCTTGATTTTATTGACATTGAATATTGCATAACTAACATTGTGTCTAAGGATATTGCATTGAATCTCTTTGGAGACTATGTTGGTAAGTTTTAGTAAGCTATTACATTGAAATATTTCCCATAGAAACATTGATATTTTCATTGACATCGTTGAGGCATTGAAATATAGAAACATTGGTCATCGGACATTGATATTGTCATTGCCATAGCCATTTATAGTGATATTGTCATTGCCATAGACATTGGATATTGATATTGCCATTGTTATTGACATTGATATTGTCACTGTTATTGCCATCGATATGGTTATTGTCATTGTTATTGTCTTCGACGTCATTATTTTTATTGAACCTTGGATTCGAAAGGACATTGGATACAATTGACATGCCATAAAATTCATGAGCTCATTGGTACGGGTGGACCACGGTCCTTAGGCTACGAACTTTACTGTGGCGAGGCAGAGGGATGTTTGTGTTATTGTTCAATTTCCAGGCGGGGGGACTAGATCATTCATTGATTTGGCGAGGCGTAGGAATTCGCATATCCACTATCTTCATTCGATCCAAGGAAAAAATTTATATGTGTTAAATATGTTTTTGAACATGATTCATAGCATTGTCATTATTGAAGGATTGTTTGAATTGCATAACATTACAATTGACATTGTTTATGACTACCTCGCCAGGCTATGTAAGCCTAACATATTTCCTCGCATACATTTTCAAGTTCTATAGCTTCGTGAAGTGGATCGTGGATAGCTGGTTGCAAGTCACCTCCAAGTCCCCTTTTGTAATGTACCTTTACCCTTTGAACTCCTAGAATGGCATATGGTTCTAACATATTTTGAATGACCTACATGGTATGTTTAGATGTGTGAGTTTTAAGGTTTACATATATGGTATATTTGGTACTTTGTATGGCTATTAAAATTGCATAAAAGGTTAAATTGCACTCCATTGATTCATATGTTGCTAAATATGTTAAAATGAAGTATGAGCATGAATTATAGGTCATAGAGCATGTTGGAGATCATAGGTACTGATTAATGAATCATTTGACATGGTTTGGTTAGGTAAGTGATGCAAAAACCAGCAAAATTATAGAATTACAGACAGGGCGTACTTATACGGGCAGGTGCTTATCGATACATGTGTGCATATTTGAACCAAGTGTCTAAAGAGGGTACTGGTACAGTACCAAGTGTACCGGTACAAAATTTCATTACTAGAATTAAGTTATTTAAAGGGGTACCAGTACGGATGAGACTCGCACCAACACTATCCTTCATCTAATGTCTGGTACCGGTACAGCATAGTTCGTACCGATATTGAATTTCATCTCTGGAATTTGAGGGTTGTATTTTGTATCAATACGTTTAGTTCCGTACTGATACCTATATTAATCCAAAACAGAAATAAAGACCCAGGCGTACCGGTACATTCTTTTGAGTACCGATACTGAGGTAGGTAAATCTGTTATTGGCCTAAACCGGATTTGTAATCTTTATAAAAAGGTTCTTAATATTGGTTGGGTTAATTGAGCATGATTTAGACCTCAAAACTTAGCGAAATTTGGCATGCATGTATAATATGACCAAAATGTAATATTTGTACTATTAATTACTTGTAAGGACCTCAATTTTTCTAAGTTTTAAAATTTGGTCCCTAAGTATTGAATAAGTAACAAAAAACACTTAATGAAAAATTAGATTTGAATACCTTATAATTATTTGATGAAATTTTGCATCATTGCATTCATTGATTGAACCATCGTACGTATAGCAGTGGTTTCACTATACAATTTTCGACATTGGTCATCGGCGACACTTCTGATCCAATTTTCTACTAGACCGAGTAGGGGATGTTACACCGACTACACTCACCGATACTCTAAGACCTTCAAGGCTCTCGAATGACAATCCCCTTGTTCCCTTGCTTGGTAGGTTCTGATGGAATAGTCGTTTCCTCAACTTGCACGTTTTGAGCTATTCATTCATGACATGAAACAAGGGTTACAATAGTTCCATAAATTCTAACAATAATATGTTATTCATATCTTCAATTAGCTATAGGAACAATAGAGCTTAAACTAGGAAATTCATGGAATTTAATTAGAATTTTAGGTAAGCTCAATACAAGGGTTTTATCTATAACCCTACCTTAAATTTGTTAACAAAGCATTGGGCTTACCTTGCTCGATAGATTAGAATTCACTAGGGTTGCGAAATCGACGAAGCCAAAGCTTTAGAATTGGCCTTCAATGGAGGTGGTTGCTTAATTGGTTAAAGGAAGAAGATGATGAAGGTGCTAGGTTGAAGAAAGCTAACCGGTAAGTTTTCTTACTTTATTCTTTTAATTACTATTAACATAGTTAGTTTTCCTTGTATTGAAGGAAGCTATTTTCCAACATCCACGTAAGTGGTGATTAAGCTTGGAGAGGGGCTAAACGTGAGGTTAGTCATTCAACTTGTCATTCCTTATTCCATTGCAATAATAGTTTCAATTTTCACACTTAGGTCACTAAACCATGATTCAATAGTTCCAATATGGTCCTTAATCAATAACAATGCTTAATTAGGGTTCAATAGTACTTGAACAATTGACCACTTGTTCAAAGGTCAATTTGACTATCTGATCGCCGAAATCCAATTTCAACTAGGCCGGTTTTTAGGGTGTTACAATTACTAAGGAAAAATAAAGTAGAAAATGCAAACAGTTTGGAAAACAAATGTATTCAAATGGACGATAGGCGTTGGCAAGGGGTGCTTGAATTTCATGCTTAGCGTAGATAGCAAGTTAATAACTTTCAGCCTTGGTTTATTTGTCGATCAGATTTTAAAGAGAATATTGCCTTTGTGTATGGTTGTACCCTAAGTTAATCACTTTAAAACACCTATATGTCTATTGTGCTATTTTTAAATAATTAACCTGACAAAGTTTTAATCTTTACTCCTAAGGGGTAAATTCACTTCCGAAGTAAGCTCATCTACTTGAACATCTTCTGTCGAAGTTTCTCACCTTAGTACCTGGAAATTCAATTAATCGTTATCTCCTAAGTTTGTTAAGATATTAAAGGATAATAGGCATGCACTGCCAACTGTCATTTAGCAACGAATTTAAGGAAATTAAGCATTAGCAGAATGCCAAGGCATTCAATTATTAAAAGCTAAAAAATAGCTAAGCGTCCATCGCGAACATCCCAACCAACTTAAGAAAATTATTTCATGGCTGGACAAACCATCAACAAATCATCATTTGTAAACATCACCATCATAAATGAAATTAAAAACTAAGAGAAATTGACAAAGAAGGAGATTTGTCGATGCAGCCCTTCAATGGATCTAGAGCTCTCGATCTTTCCTTGGTCGAACCATAGTTTGCCCTCTACTCTTTTTCTTCACCATGGTGTCACCTCCTTTTGTTCGATCAATGATCTTCTTTATATAGGCACTCGTGGAAACCCTAGATTGGTTTTGATTTTGAAAGTTTGTTACACCCCAAGTTAGGCGCGTTATCTTCTTATCCTCTTTTTGAATTTTAGGGTTGACGTGATCTTTGACTAAAGGCTAACTGACCGGCATCAATCATCCTTCTTTTCCCAACCAAGCTTGGCAATTCTCAAAATACTTTTGCCAACGACACTCGGTATTTCTCTTCTGCTCCTATCCTGCTCTTGTTATGCTCTACCAAACCTGTCATGCTCCTAACCTACCTACCACGGCAAGGAAATACACCTTTACTCTGGCAAAGAAAACATTCCTTAACTCATACATGCAAATGCATGATTCTACTAGCTAAATGCATGGCAAGGTTGTTGAAGTCCTACAAAATAAAACTGATTTAGCTAACTTGTAGCAATAGTGAGATCAGGTCGAATCCCAAGAGAGCTGAAATTATAATCTCAATGTTAAAACAATAAAACTAAAATTTGGGGGTGTTTGGATTGTTGAATTAAAGACGAATGAGAGAATAACTAAAAGCTGAATATTAAAATTAAAAATCAATCTTATTGAACTTCCAATCCAAAGGTGTGATTTTCATCCAACCATAATTTTGATCATAGGCTTAAAGATGAATTTTCGTATCCAAGATTTTAGTCTACTTGGGGAACACCACAACAAGCATTTATTCCCCTTTTATAATCGATTTGTCTACTTGGGGAACACCACAACAAGCATTCAAACCGAAACTTACCATTAAATAAATCAATGATAGCATTAAGATTAATGAGAATGACTAAAACAAAACCAATTAAATAAATTTTGTATCTTTATTTCCCTAGGGACTATCATGCCTGAAGTGTAGTCTAACAAACACAAAACATGAGCCTTACCTTTTGCTACTTGCATCATGGATAGTGATAGAACATTCAATATTGAATTAAGGCGTCAATTTAATCAATATCAAACATTCATGAAAATAAGAACAAGAAACAAAGATTACTCGGATTAAAAGAGAAATACTAGTTTAGTACAAGCCTCACAAAATTATAGCGGAATCACTTCACCCTTGAATCATAAATAAAAGCCTTAGCCACACATGGTAGAAGAAAAATAACAAGAGATGAAAAAGAAGATGTGTTGTAAAAGATGTGATGGATTCTAGAGGGTCTAATGAGCTCTTTATATAGAGAGCAAAAACCCTAACCCTAAAATGATATTCTCCTTTAATTCAGTTTTAATACAATAAGGAAAGATAATATAAAAGAAAATCTAAATAAATAAAATTCTAATTAATAAGAGATTGATTCTTGGTCAATACTTCCAGAATAATGGAAATAACCATAAAAGTGGGCTCCATCATGAATTTGCTTCCAAAATTTTAGATTTCTTATGTCAGACACCAGTCTCGCATCAGTCACAAGGCGTGGTCACGCCTTATCAAAAATAACCTTCTGCTCATTTATACTATCTTCCAAAAGACTTGATTTTCACATGGGAAGCTAAAAACATACTTTTGAGTTGAATTTCACTTTTGCATCCATATTTCACCTCCTAAATCAAAACAAACATAATTTCCACAATTAAGCTCAAAATATAATTAGAATATGAAGGAATTAATCACAAAATGGTATCTAATTATAACCTATCAAATTCCCCCACACCTAATTCATGCTTGTCCTCAAGCATATCTCAATTCAACATACCAACTCTCTCATCTACCTCTTTTCATCTCATTTAATATCTCATAATACCAATAAAGTTAAGCACACATCAAGGATTTGAATCATAATGACAATCAAGAGAATGAGCATTCATAGGATAAAATTTGCAACAAAAAACAAACATCTCATCAGTCCACCAATATCAAATGCAACAAGACTTAACATCCTCTCATGATTTCACTCAATACTCTCGAAGCTTTTAGGGTGCAATTAACTCTCAAGATCAAAACATAACACGTTATTACCATAAGCTTTCAAATGAATCAAATCTCCACCACTACATATGAATCGATGCAAAAATCAAAGGGTCTTTAGAAGGGTTGTAACGGGGCTTAGGTAAGGGTATGGTAAAAGGAAAAAATGAAGGTTTCTGAGTCAAGACAAGAGTTAATGATATCAATTCCACATAACAACACCTAACATATTGCCAACATTCTCGAAAATTTATTCCCCAATCTCATTTAAGCACTAAGAAATTTTGGAGAGGTGACATTTAATAATTTTTACAAACATATCTCCGAATATCTTTAATTAAGGAACAAACTTCAATTTCTCTTTTACAACATTTTTCCTTTTTTCTTTCTCTTTTTCTTTTTAGTTTTTTTTGTGAAACAACATTTTCCTCATGTCTTGACAAGGGTAGCAAAAAGAATGGACAACAAACAAAAAGGCTTTGGGTTAAGATGTGGTAAGACAAAGAAAATGGGAAATATGCTCAAATTGTCTAACTAAGGGGAAAACATATGGGTAGGCTTTTTGAAAGTCTAAGAAATGGGTTAAACCTAATTTCTCTTATCATCTTAAAGCATCAATCCAAAAATGTGATCTCAAAATGCATCCATAAGCAAGTTCTAGAATAAACACGCTAAGTTCGACACACTCAATAAAAAGAAGAAAATGAGCAAAATATGATAAATTGCTCTTAGGCTCAAAATCTCACCGAAGTGTGTAATTGGCATCAAGTAATGTGCATTTTCCAACTAACAAACCAATGAGATGTCGTCAAAATTTTAAGAAAGCACAAGTCATGCTATCTCTTTCATGCACTATAATTCAAACCAAGATGTATCCAAAACTTACAAGGTATTCCAACATATTAAACAAAGACTCAAAGTTTCAATGGAAAAATCAGCATATTCAAATTGAAGAACACCAAAATCTAAGCACAAAAACATAGGTTTCAAAAAGAAAGCAAAAAAATTGAAAATTTTTCACAAACTTAAATGAAAACAATCTAGCAAACGAAATCGTGTATGAAATATCTCCCCCACACCTAAACCCTACATTGTCCTCGATGTATATCAAAATAGAATGCTCACAAAAGAGTTAAAAGAAAAGGAAACTCCCCTGATGTGTAAGCAAGTCGGACTAAGATGATTCAAGGTGATGGTGGAAAAGGAAGTGTGACTCCACAATGTTGCATCAAGGCTTCTAAGTTCTTCTACGTTCGTGAAACTTAGTGTACTAAATCTTGCTCATGGTTCTAGTAGGTTAATTTCAATAGAGCGTGGTCACTCTCTATTTGAATCCGTCTACTGTCAAAAATCAGATTGTAATGGAATTTAAACTCAGGAGCTTGTCTGTATTAAAGCGTGGCTACGCCTTATTCAAACCAGTAATCTACCCAGAATTCAATATTGTAAAGTTCAAACTCAGTAGCTCGTTTGTATTAAGGCATGGTCACCCCTTATTCTGAATAGTCTTCTACTCAAAAATCAAATTCTCTGAAAATGAAACAAAAAAGTAAAGTAAAAATAAAACAAGGGAAATCAAATAATTATAAGGAAGAAGAAAAAAATTGGGTTACATCCCAGTAGCGCAACTGTTTAATGTCATTTTGCTCAACGTAACCATGAAACAATTTGGTCACCCGATTCCTTCTAAATGGGGTTGTTCGTTGGATCCCAACTTCTTCTTAGTGTTCTTTCCTGCAAAAAAATATGCATAATCAGTTCAATTACATCAAGTTGAAAAAGAGAATGCATCTCATTGTGGTACATCCTTGCATCAAGAATATTAAAGTTGACAATCTCTTCACCAAACTCCACGAAAAGAGTACCCTCATCAACATCAATCTTTATTTTAATGTCTTCATGAATGGTCTCCCTAACAAAATTGAAGGGGATTTTGATGATGAATTACCATCCGTGTCCAAGATATAAAAGTCTACAAGAAAAATAAGTTTTTTAACCTGCACCAAAACATCCTCAACAACTTCAAGTGGGTGAATGTAAGAACAATCAACTAATTGAATTACCACACCAGTCTTTTGCATGTCATTTAATTTCAAGTCTTGATAAATAGACAATGGAATGACATTTATTAAAGCTCCTAAATATAACATAGCATGCTTGATTTCATTATTACCAATAACACAAGGTAAACAAAACATGCCTGGATCCCCGCCTTTTCTGGCATATTCTTTTGCAAGATAGCCGACAAATTCTTACTTACCAGAACCTTCTCCTTCTCTTTCAACTTTCTTTTGTTTGTGCACAACTCCTTCAGAAAATTTGCATATTTAGGAATTTTCTTGATAGCATCCAGTAATGGCATATTAATCTCAACCTTTTTAAATGTATCCAAAAAAAATTATTCTTATCCTTCTTTGGTTTAGCTAACCTGCTAGGAAAGGGAGGTAAAGTTGTATGAGAAGAAAAAGATAAAGGTGGATCGAATGTTACCATCGGTGAGATCTTAGATGGAGTCTTGAATTCTTCTTCTTCCTTGCTCATCACAACTTCTTCAAGTGGAATTGATTTTGAAGGGATTTTTTTTCCGCACCTTAGCGAGATGGCACAACAATACTCTTTCAGATTTACTTCTATTTGCAAATGTAATTTTCCAAAATTTTGAGCCTCCAATTTACTAATTGGCATAGACAATTGAGTAATTTGATTGCCCAAATTTTGATTGCTTGCCTTCATTTCTTGTTGTAGTGCCCAAATTGCTTCACTTGTCTCTTGTTGAAGTGAATGAGTCATGTCCCTTGTCTCTTTCGTTTCCTTCCGAAGTTCATAAGTAGAGTTATCAAGGCTTTTAACAAAATCTTCCAAAGACATACATGAACCTGAAGATTGTTGTTGTGTTGATGATTGATTTTGCTTAACAAAATTCTGAGAGGTATATCTTTGTTGTCCTCTTTGATTCCCATAACTTAGATTCGATTGATCGCTCCATTATGGGTTGTAATGACTAGAAAAGTCATCATTCTTCCTTTGGTTTTGACCAAGAAATCCACCAAGAGCAATAGCCTCTTCCACCGAATCAGGATGTAATGTAGAAAACATATATGTAGAATGTCCTTGCATCAAACATATTCCACAAAATTTTGCTCCTTGTACCTGCCATATAGCAATTTGACGAACTAAAGTAGTTAAATCAGAAATTTGATCTTTAAGCATACTCATCTCATTAAATTGGCTAACAGATCTATCCATCCTTGTACTGAATTGCTAGGAATTTTTAGCCATGTCTAAAATTAACTCCTTGGCTCTTTTAGGTGTGATGTTCACTAAAGCTTCTCCACTTGTTGCTTCGATCATACTTCTATTCATCGACACTAAACCTTTATAGAAGTATTGGATTAGAAGTTGGTCCGGGATTTGATGATGAGGATAACTAGTACACAATCGCTTAAACCTCTCTTAATACTCGTACAAAGTTTCTCTGTTAAGTTGCGTGATGCCATAGATTTATTTTATAATGTTGGCGGCTTTAGACACAGGAAAGAACTTCTCCAAGAACAATTCATTTATCTTATTCCATGTCATTATTGAGCCGAAGGGTAGATAATAGAGCCAATCTTTTGTTTAGTCCTTTAAAGAAAAAGGAAAAGCTCTTAGATTAATTTGCTCATCGGTGACTCCATGTGGCTTCATCTCGGAGCATACAATATGGAACTCTTTCAAGTGTTTATGAGGATCTTCACCTGGGAGTCCATGAAAAGAGGGAAGTAAGTGAATTTAACCAGATCTTAATTCAAAATCACCTTCAAAATTAGGAAATGTAATGCATAGAGGTTATTGACCTAGATCCGGTGCGGCTAACTCCTTGAGAGTTGTGTTCGCCGTCCTTTCTTCTACTTCTTCAAAAATAGATGAATGACCGATAGTCAAATCTATTTCTACTTCTTCTTTAAGACGATGTTTCCTCTCTTTAGTCTCTTTTCTTAACCTACGCCTTGTCTTCTCAATTTTGGGAATATACTGTAAATCAAAAATCTAAGAAGAACGGGTCATAAAAAAATAAACAATGAGAAACTAAAAGTAGCTCCCCGGCAACGGCGCCAATTTTGACAAGGTTGTCAAAGTCCTGCAAAATAAAACTGATATAGCTATACTAACTTGTAGCAATAGTGAGATTAGGTCGAATCTCAAGAAATCTGACATTAGAATCTCAATGTTAAAACAATAAAACTAAAATTTTGGGGTGTTTGGATTGTTGAATTAAAGATGAATGAGAGAATAACTAAAAGCTGAATATTAAAATTAAAAATCAATCTTACCAAACTTCTAATCCAAAGGTGTGATTTTCATCCAACCGTAATTTTGATCATAGGCTTAAAGATGAATTTCTCGTATCCAATAAATTAGTCTACTTGGGGAACACCAAAACAAGCATTTATTCCCCTTTTATAATCGATTTGTCTACTTGGGGAACACCACAACAAGCATTCAAATAGAAACTTATCATTAAATAAATCAATGATAGTATTAAGAATAATGAGAATGACTAAAACAAAACCAATCAAGTCAATTTTGTATCTTTATTTCCCTAGGGACTATCATGCGTGAAGTGTAGTCTAACGAACACAAAAAAATGAGCCTTACCCTTTGCTACCTGCATCATGGATAGCTATAGAACATTCAATATTAAATTAAGGCGTCAATTTAATTAGTATCAAACATTCATGAAAATTAGAACAATAAACAAAGATTACTCGGATTAAAAGAGAAATACTAGTTTAGTACAAGCCTCACAAAATTATAGCAGAATCACTTCACCCTTGAATCGGAAATAAAAGTCTTAGTCACACATGGTGGAAGGAAAATAACAAGAGATGATGATGAAGAAGAAGTGTTGTTAAAGATGAGATGGATTCTAGAGGGACTAATGAGCTCTTTATATAGAGAGCAAAAACCCTAACCCTAAAAACATATTCTCCTTTAATTGAGTTTTAATACAATAAGGAAAGATAATATAAAAGAAAATTTGAATAAATAAAATCCTAATCAATAAAAGAGATTAATTCTTGGTCCAATACTTCCAGAATGATGGAAATAACCATAAAAGTGGGCTCCATCATGAATTTGCTTCCAAAACTTCGGATTTCTCATATCAGACACCAGTCTCGCATCAGTCACAATGAGTGGTCCCGCCTTATCAAAAATAACCTTTTGCTCATTTCTACTATCTTCCAAAAAAATTGATTTTCACATGGGAAGCTAAAAACATGCTTTTGAGTTGAATTTCACCTTTGCATCCATATTTCACCTCCTAAATCAAAATAAACATAATTTCCACAATTAAACTCAAAATATAATTAGAATATGAAGAAATTAATCACAACAAAGGGTAAATAATTATAACCTATCAATGCACAAATATTTACCCAAATTCAAGCAAAAGCATGGCAATATATACATGAAAAGTAGTACTTTTGAGGAGTTAACAAGCAACCCTGGAATTGGGCAGAAATTATGTGATGATTGTGAGACCTTGAGGGCATTATTTGGTTACGCTATTTGTATGTCGTGGATTCGAATACCCATTGAGTGTGCTAAGAACCAAGATGTGTAAGTTGTTGGATGGAAGTTCTCGATGCCATGTAACACCAAGCCTTATCTGAAGGTATGCAAGGTTGTGTTATTTCAATCGAGTATGATGAGCTAGTTGGGTGTACGTTCTCGACTTTATGTCGAACCATGCCTCACTTAGGGTTTATTATTGTTTGATTTATCCTTGTTGAGTGGATATTGTGTTGATGTGGATATTATTTTTGCGTGAACTAAAACATGTAAAATATATATGGCATACCTTAGTACCACATATTGTTGTTCTTTCATTTTTGCTCATACTTACGTGCATGTTTATGTTTATGAATTGCATAGGGTATAATAGAGTCAAAGTGCGTCACTAAGCTTATGAAGCTCAATGTTCAAAAGTTTCTATTCGTAAGTTATTAGATTATGGATGAGTCTAGGAGAGCACCGTTTGAGTAGGATTTCAACATTTTGGTTTTATCAGAATACAATACTTGAGTTCATTTGGACTATGTATTTGTAGGACATGGAATATTTGAGTCTGTAACTCTGTATTACTAATATCTTGATATTATCTATTTCAAAAAATGAAGCTGTGTGACTACTTTACTTATTATTTATTATGAATTTATCTAGAGATTCCAATTTATGCAATGTTTTTTTAATTGTTTTGGCTAAACAAAGATTTTTAAAATATGGCCAGTCATTTGGTAACCTCGTAACACCCTTTACCCAATTCAAAAGAAAATTGAATCGGAGATGGAAAATAGATAGTCGGAGATATCATATCCATACAAGGTAAACATAAATTAAAGAAGATAAAATGTTATTGTAGGGTTTAAGGTAAATTAATTTTTTTAAAACATTTAAGAACTAAATTGCACAGTTTCAAAAGTTGAGGAACTAAAATGTATATTTTTTTAAAGTTAAGGTTCTTAACTGAAAGCTTCTATAGAACTAATTCTTTACTAGTTTTAAGTCTTATTATGATTTAATTGTGAAGATTAATAACACACAGATTAGATTTTAACATTTAGGGACTAAAATACAAAAAATGTCAAAATCAAGTCAAAGGTTTCAAAACCTTTGGTGAGGTATTGAAACCATGTATTCCAGTAGTATATAAAGCATCAAAACTATCTCAAGTGTTTAAAAACCCATGTTCAAAAGTTACAAAACCTTAAGTGACGTTTTGAAACCTTAACGTGATCTATTTTCGAAGGTATCAAAACCACAAGTGATGGTTTCGAAACCAAAACTCGAAATGACAAAATTCCAGCTTTTAAAACACTTCCAAACCTATTCTAAACAACATCAAATATCCTAATTGATAATGTAAGTAAATTAGATACCAAATAACCATAGAATTAAGGACAGATTTTTAACCAATGCATTCACCAATCAAGTCTTATATAACATTAAGCTAAATCACATTCAAATGATATTTTGTACCAATTCTCTAAGATCATTCTATAACTTACCATCCATAATCATGTATAAACTTTAAGTTCATATAATCTAACATAAAAAAACATGTCATTAAGGCTTACTATATCTTGTTTATATATACAACATAGTACAAATTACTTAATCAAAGTTATATTAGCAAAAAAACACATTTGGTCACTTATACAAAACAAAATGCTTAGTTCATATGCCACCTTCTAGGAGTTTGATAAAAAAAACAAGTAAATTAATCAAAATGCTCAATAAGTGACTTGTAACTCCTAAGAACGTTTTCAGCACTGCGGAGTCGGATTACCTAGAATGCCTGCAATGAAACAAAGTAAGCTTATATAGCTTAGTGAGGTAGTTAATCAAAAGCAAGAATGTAATGTATGTAAGTAGTCATTTATACATTAGGTTATGTTGAGATATTTGATTTTGATATAACTTAAATGAAAATTGTTTTTGGACTTAAACTAATTTGCAAAAATATTTCAAAAGTCCATTAACTTGAAAAAATGTGTTTGAAAGCTTTTCAAAGGGTTTTTGACATGTTTAAAATGATTTTAAATAGTCAAAGTGTCAAAAATAGGTTAGGTGTACTGAGACACTTGTTAGTGTATCGATACCCAGTCAGTCGTACCGATACCCATTTTACCTGTATCAATACACCCCTTTGTTTTCCAAAAACTCCATTTTCCAATAGCAAAATAGGGTATTGATACGGCCTCAGTCGTACCAATACACTATGCAGTGCACCGATACACCTACATAGTGTATCGACACCCAATGTAAAAATACCCAACGACTCTTTCTATTTTGAGCAAGTGTACCGATGCACTTGCATGCGTATTGATACTGATGAGCCCGGAAGTGCATTTAATGCTAGAAATAAAGTCCCCAACAGTTAGTAACGGCCTCAAACTCTTTATAGGGTTTAAAAGACCTCTTCAAGCAGCCATGCAACAACAAGAAACATCATTGCCAACATTCAATGTTAGAGAAATTATTTTAGTGCTTAAATTGTCATATTTCTTGTAGAAAACACTAATTAGCCAAATTGTCACATTTGCTCAAGTGTTTAGGATTTTGGGTGGGAGCTTAATTGTGCAAACTTATTTTCCTTGTGAGGCTTTCTTTAGTTTGCTAAATTTGTTTCCTCTTGTAAGAGATTGTTTCAAGACTTTGGGGGTATAAGTCTTGGTTGTAAGGTTATCTCTGTGAACCCGAAAAAAGAAAAACAAATCTAGTGGGTTTGAGAAAATCCTTAGTGTGGATAGCTAAGGCAGTAAAGGTAGACTCAGTTGAGTAGTCGAACAACTATAAATCATTATGTCAACAATTTTATTACTTAGTCTTTCACCTAATAAAGCAAAAATCCAATTCAACCCCTCTTGGCATTCGGTTGATCATTTGAGCAACCCAATAATTGGTATCAGAGCTTTGTCTCTACGCTGGATTAACATCCTAGAGTCGATACTTGAGGTGCTCAATTTTCTACATCAACAGGATATCACGGCGCAATCCATCGACAAGCCTCCTTACTTTAATGGTGCCAACTACTTCTATTGGAAGAATAGAATGATGTTTTTCATGGGAGCCAATGACTATTGTCTTTGGAATATTGTTCTTGATGGCTCGTTCATTCCACAAAGAAGCAAGGCAGAATGGAGTGCGTAAGATCGGAAGAGATGAAACTCAACAATAAAGCTATGCACATATTTCTTTGTGCATTTGGACCCGATGAGTATGCAAATTCATCTTCTTGCTCGAGTGCCAAGGAAATTTGGGACAAGCTTTAAGTCACTCATGAAAGAACCAATAAAGTAAAGGAGACCAAGATTGGTCTTCTCAACCTTAAGTATGAGAACTTCAAGATGGACCCGGAAGAAGACATCAAAGATATGTTCGATCGGTTCTCCACCATTGTGAATAGACTTAAAGGTTTCGGAGAAATGATCTCGGAGGAAAAGCTTGTAAGGAAGTTGATTTACTCACTTCACGATCCATGGGACTCCAAAAAGACAATCATCATAGAAGCAAAGAACTTGAAGATGCTCAAGCTTGACAAGCTAATGGGATTTTTGCTAACCCATGAAATGATGATGTCGAAGGGGAAGAAGATAGAAGAGCAAGGCCTTTAAGATTTGAATGCTTCTCATAAATCATCCATAAGCCAACAAGAAGATTCAAGTGGAGAGGATTGTGAAAAAGAAGAGATGCCCAAGCTCTTCAAGAAATTCACCCAATTCATGAAGCAACAAAAGGAAGAATCAAGACATGAATCGAAAATGAAGAGGATGGATCACATTATATGTTTCGAATGCAAGAAGCTGAAGCACACCAAATATGATTGCCCTCATTTTAGAAAGAAGGGATCAAACCATAAGAAGAAGGCATTTGTGGCTACATAGAGTGATGAAGAGGACTTCACCGATGATGAGGTAATCAACATATGTCTCATGGCCATCCAAGATGGAGAGGTAACTTCTAACTCATCAAATTTAAATTCTTATACTTTCGATGAGTTACAAGATGCCTACGATGATTTAGTTTTGGAGTTTAAAGCTTCATTTTTGAAAAACAAGAAATTGGTTTCAAAATTAAAAATAAAAAATGAATTGCTTTCTAAAACTAATTTAGAACTTGAAAGCAAACTTGATCAAATGCAAGTTATTTTTAAAGATTTTAAACTAAAATTTTCAAACTTGCAAAATTTGTTTTCTAAAGTTCAAGAAGATCATCAAAAGGAGTTAGATGATCTTAAAAATGAAAAAGTTTTTATTTACAAAATCTTAAAAGGAAAAATGGAGAATGCTCCAAAAATAATTTTGTAAAATCAAACTGTTACCAAAGACAATCTAGTTCCCCTAGATTTATTAATAGAAAATGTGTTAAAAACATTTGGTTCTCAAAAGGACTCATTGTTTCAAAGGAAAAAGATAAAATTGAAAATGGATTCCTAAGGGGACTAAAATTTTTGGGACTAACGCCAATGGATCCAAAGAAATTTGAATACCAAAAATCACTCGATTGTCTACTTGTAGGTGTTCTTGAGCCATTGATGATCAAAATTTTGGAAGCTCGTGACACACAAAGGAGGAAGAACACGTGAAGAAGGAATGTTTAACATCCTACTTTGGTTCAAGTGATTAAATATAAGTTTCATGCAATTGCTTGATTATGTCTATATCATTTGATTTTGATGATGATCTAAGCATATTTGTATGACTCCATGTATCAATCCATGTTTGTATGACTCCATCTCGAATAATGATTCTTACTAGTAGTTCCTTAGCTTTTTCCCTCGAATGTGAAGAATCTTGAATGATAAATGATCTAATCAAAGTTTTGACAAAGGAATCATCAATTCAGCATAAAAACATATGGAATTCTTAACTATAATATCATGGAAATTCCTAATCTTCAAAGGATTAGGTTGTTGGGAAACTCCGGTACACCCCATGGCACAGCGGAAAAATTATTCAGCGTAATCCACCAGCGATCCATGTACAAGAGACGAATTTAAGGTTATAAAGGATGAAACATTACCTTAATAAATCTGGAAATTCGTAGGGAATTCAGAATAACCAAATCGAATACGAGTCGTCACAATAGCATTCCGACCTCTACGTAGTCCACCCGAATGAAACATACAATATTTTCTCTTCTCTAAATATTAGAGAGGTTTTTCAAAAATGAGGGATGAATGGTTGCTAGTCCTTATGCCTTTATATAGCATTTAAAAACTTAATTCTAATTAAATTCGGATTCTTAAATATACAATATATTTAACCGGATATAATTAAATATGTAAAATCTGATTCTACTTTAATTAGGTTTCTTTTAGAGATATATATATACTTTAATAATATTTGATAATTACAATAACTTATCAAATATTAACATATCTATATATAAACGAAATTATCAATAATTACAATAATTATAACAATTTCGGTTTCTCACTAATTACGTGTACAATAAGTTTGTACACATGCTATCTAATCGATATTTGTTCGTTTCAATCTAGAGTGTGACCCTTGTAGGTTCATATAACGTTAGCAGTAATATCCAGAACAATTCTAAAATTACAAGCAATGAGTGGCATCTAGCAATACATCATTGCTACCTAAGTTACATGAAATCGTGGTTCGATTTAACCTTTTTTCCGTCATTAACTTCTTTTATGTATTTCATCATTTTGTCCTCATATCTAGATCGGACACAAGTCATGGATTAGTCACACTTGTATAGTCCATCTAATGTTTCTTGATATGTTGAGTAGACTATTATAAACGAATAATTATGATATCCCATATCAATTTATTCGAGCATGGCCATGCATTTTCTAGTCTCACTCAATCAAGTGGCCTATGATATTACTCCTATTATGTAGGAGGGACAAATCATATCTTGATCGACCATATTTCGCTACATGGATTATGACATATCCAATATCAGTCTTTATAGTGTAGTCAGTTACGACACAGGTTTTACCGTATCAAAATATGTCACTCACGATGTTGAAAGAATGATGATCTCAAGTCTGAGGATCATACATGTAGTTATCACCATAAGCAATGTTGTGACTGTCACATAATAATCCAAGAAACATGCTCATAGCGGGTCAGTCTAGTATGTTGTTGTCTAACACATACTTATGTATTGATTTTGACATCTCCATATCAATGACAACACTTTGTCATCAATCAACTACCTATTAGTCTTAATACATTATTGTTGTCCAAGCCCACAATAACTCTTAACTAAGGATATTCAAAAATAACTATATTATTCTAAGGACTTTATTATAATTCAGTTTATTTATAGGTACACAGAATAAGACTAAAATAATAATAATGGCTTTATATTAATAAAAAAGATAAAATAAGTATGTCTTTTACAACCATCTCATAATTGGTCTTTAGGCATACTCCAACAATCTCCCACTAGCTCTAAGACCAATCATTCATGTATCTAATACCAAGAGACTTAGTGTGACGTTCAAGCTTCTGCTGTGTCAGAGGCTTTGTTAGTGGATCGGCGATATTGTCATCTGTTGGTACTATGCATATTTCTACATCTCCTCGATCAATGATTTCACGAATGAGATGGTAACGCCTAAGTATGTGTTTGGATCGCTGGTGAGATCTGGGTTCTTTTGCTTGTGCAATGGCTCCATTGTTGTCACAACGTAAATCTATAGCATTTGATATGCTAGGTGTAAGGACTAAATCTTACTTAGGGTTGATTATACGGCTCGAGTACAGTCCAGCAGATCTAATAAAATCCAAAAAAACCCAAACAATAAAAAAATACAAAAAATTCAGAAAAATAAAAAAGGGGAAATATTACAAAAAATAATAAAAAAATAAAATAAAAACTCTAGATCTGTCAAAGTGTTCCTCCGCCGTTGTCAACAAACCTGTTACCAAGAGGACTCTGAGTCACCTCTGATTCTTGCGCCTTACTTGCAGATCCAACCTTATCCCAACAGTTTCCCTATGAATCCGGGAAGAAAGGGCTTGAAAAACCCTAATTTCGGCCTATAAATAAGAACTCTGGAAATCTGAGGACACAAAAGATTAACGAGAAAATCAGAGCAAAAAGGTTGGTGAGAAAATTTTAGCGAGACTGAGAAACCAAGGATAAAGAAACCACGTTCTTACCTCAGTTCACGGTGACCGAAGTATTATTTTCGAGATCGGAATGGTGAAAGAGTTACCAACACGGTCAGATTCAACATATCCCGAGGATAGTCCGATCCAACGGCGGATTCAAGAGTTTGAGAGAGGTAGAATTCATTTTTTGTCTAGATCTACTTTGATTCACTTGGTTTTTGTCGAAACTAACGTGGGATTCGGATATAGAATGGAAAAATAAAATGATAAAAAGACATTCTTTTTCGTTTTTACCGTCGCTGGCGTTAAGCTGAAGGCGGCGGTAGTGACCAGAAACATGAAAAAGGGGAGGGATTTCGTTAGAACTCTCTAGGGTTGAAATGAAATAATAAAAGGGAAAGGAATAGAACTTGTTTTGAGATGTCGAATGGTGTCTTTGTTTTTAATGAAAATTGAAAAAGATGGCAATTTAAATTGCTCTTTAAACCATCACTCGGTAATGGTTAAAAGCTTTTAATGAGAGTGTTGAAAAATGGTGAATAATAAAGGAAGTAAAAAAAACTCCTTTAATGTACTATCCTCTATCGCATTATAAGAAAACTTTAAATTTGCCTTTATTGATTATAGGAAACGGTGCAGTGAAGTATGTGAATTGAGTAAACCAATTGTCCCGCATGTACTTAGATTAGGGGAAATTTGCATGTTAAGTCCTTGTTTCTTTATGTGTGTAGTATTCTAGTACTTATTTTTAGTGTGGATTAATTTAGTTATAATTTAGCCACTAGGTTTAGGTTCTTTAAATTTGATCCTTAATTTGTATAATTAATTTAGGCCTTAATTCATCTCTTTTTTAGGTGGATGGTTAAACATTTAATTGGACTTAAAATTGAGTTTAATTGTGGGTTAATCTTAAAATTGTGCAAATAATGTGTTTCAGTCTAGGTATTCGATTAATAATTCGCTTAATTTGGGATTAATTATGATTAGACATGAAATCCTAACACTCGATTAAAACATTGATCTTCTTTTTTTAATTTGGTTGTCTTTGTTAGCATGTTTAATTTTGTTTATTGATTCATTTGATTTATTTTCATGTTTTCGTCTTTTTATAATAGTGCTATTAACCTTACCTTTGAAGCCTTTTTAGACAACACAACCCCTTTAGGTACCAATTTTGGGCGTTGTGGGGGTGCTATAACCTTCCCCACACGTAACTGACTCCTGAGCCCGACCATGACTCCGGTTCAGACGCAGACCAGTTCTACAAGTTTTCAGTCGTACCCAACCCAAAACGACTGATGGCGACTCCAATCAATGATGAGCCTGTGAAGGCCCAACCAATTTCGGCTCGGACAAAAACGGTGTCGACAGCTTGGCGACTCCACTAGGGACCATTCAAGAGTGTCAGGTCACACAAAAGGGGTACATGTTGTGTTACATCATTCCATGAGCTTTCTACCCGAGCTCGGTCCCGCTTAAGTGGGGGCAAAATGTTGCTCCTTCGTGAGGTTAACCTCCGTATGGGATAGTAGTCGCCTCTGGGATGCATATGATCTATGGCTTCGTGAGGCTAACCTTCGTATGGTCATAAGGAAGTTCATCCCCTCGAGTTGAACTTGGTCCTGAGAACCTATAATGGGGGAGGACCGGGGGCCTTACTAGACTTAGCAAGCGTCAGTGAGGACAATTCGGGTACCCTGTCTAGAACCGTAACCCCATATAGCACACCGTAGAAACCCACCCCTATTAGAGCCATGTTGAACTTAAGCCTTAGTATGTCACCCGTTGATATAAGAACATGTGTTTTTTTCTCTTTAAATTATTGTTTTTATTTGATTATTTGTTATATCTGCGTGACACAAACCAAATTTTCTTGTATTGTTTATTGTTTTATGTACATATGCATCATCATCATTATAGGGTGGTGTTGGTTATTTAATTGATTTGATAGGAAAATCTTCGCTATGGCCAAAAGAGTTTAGTGCTTATCAGAGAAAAATGAAGATGTTTAAAAATGGTCAAAAAGCACCCAGAGAAGAAGAGGCGATAGCATATTAGCAAGACCAGATGAGCAATTCTCAAGTTATTTTCACCTTCAGCTTAAGCAGAATGACACTCGAGAGTTACAGAGATTGGGGACCATTGGAGAGTTGATCAAAGACAGATGTTGTATGATGCGTATGGAGACATAGCCTATTTGCTGCGAGTACACGCAGATAAAGGGCTGATACGGGCTATGGTGCAATTCTGGAACCCTTTGTACAATTGCTTCACATTCAACGAGGAAGACATGACCTTGACGATAGAGGAGTATGTTGCATTGCTCCATCTAAGGAAAGTGCATGAGTTCGAAATCTATGTGAAGGGGGCTCAGCCTAAAACGTATAAAGAGAAGCTTGTGACCTTTATCGGGACTAGCATATCATGGGTTGAGGCTCAGTTTCAAGGCAAAGGGGGAAGCAAAGCTATTGCCTGGGATAGACTTCGGGGATTGATCCATTCTCATCCTGATCCGAGAAAGCAAGTTGACATTTTTGCCCTAGGGATTTATGGCTTGATCATTTTTCCTAAAGTGGCTAGACATATTGAAGCATCAGTGATAGATTTGTTCGGGGAGCTTGAGTCAAGCCTTAATCCAGCTCCGGACCCCCTTAATTTCCTTAAAAAGCATGAAGGCGTGCATTTTCTAGGGGGTGCGCAACTCCTCACCATATGGATACACAGTCACTTGGGGCCCAAGAGGAAATTGACCAGGCACGTGCATACTCCGCAATATTCACCATTACGAGAGTTCTTATCAGATGATCCGAAAAAAGAGAAGACATCGAGAGGATGAGAGTCAATCTTGCCCTGAGGTTAGAGGATATTACTTGGAGGGTTTACTGGTTGGACTACACTTACATCTTATACAAGTGTGGTGCCTTTGATTGGGTCCCTCTTCTTAGGATTTGGGGTTTAACTGGATATACTCCTCTATTAGTATCAAGACAATATGGGCCGTTACAGTTTGTCCCAGCTACGAGGGGATTAGGGTTGTGTAAATTCACCATTGAAGGTGAAAAGTCTAAGAAGAAAATTCTTGAAATAGCCAGGGCTTGGGCTCATCCATATCAGGCCAGGCTTGGATTACAAAAGCTTACCATGGACTACCAAGTTTGGAAAGCTAAGAGGAAAAACTGCAACATCACGCCCCCTTGCCAAGGAAAAGCTTTGACCTTAGAGGAACATTTCAAGGAAATGCCGACTGAAGCTGAGATTGTTAGACAGTAATGTAAAGAGGAGAAGAAGGCTTTGAACAGAAAAATCGTTGGGCTAGAAGCCAGAAACGAAGACCTTGACTACAATGCCACGTATTTTGAAAATTAGTCAAAATGGTTTGAGAAGCAGCTAAACATTGTGAGTGCAAACTTAAAAGACTTACAAGGGGACTATGTGGGACTTCAAGAGAAGATAAAGAATGCCAACTTGCGTAAAACTCCACAAGAATGGGAGCAGGAGCTTCGTGGTCAGGAGAATGATGTGAAGTGATGTATGAAGTTATTGAAATCAAAAGAAAATCAAGTGGCAGAACTCACAGCTAATCTGCAAGTAGCCCAACAGATAAATACGGCAACCTTTAATGATCTCACGGCTAGTCGTGCTCAGAACCAAGAATTGCATGAACATCTAACATCTCTGCAGGGAATTCTTCAAATCTACCAACAACAAGACTTAGTGATTGAGTTAGAAAAGGCGCGAGTTGAAAATGGGAATTTGAAATAGTTGGTGACAGCATTAGAGAGTTTACTGCAACAACATAGAGACTTGGTAGATGATATTCAAAGGGATTCCAGGCTCAAGGAGGAGCAATGGGACCTAAGACTTCGATTTGCAATAGGGGACATCAAAGTGAGGGAAGACTTGATAAGAGAAGCCCTTACTCAAATTTGAAAAGTAGCTGAGCGCATCATCGGCTTGGCCAAGGAAGCTGAGTGGCTGATGTTTTGGATCAACCCCTCGACCCACTTTGCAAGTGAGTGGACGGAGTTCTGGGGAAAATTTGAGAAGTTGGGAAATAAAGCTACACCATATCGCCGAGTTTGGCGTTAATTGTTTTTTTTCTTTTTGCTATTATTAAAAACATTGATTGGGGATTTGTTTTTAGGATAGATTTTTGCTGTTTTAGTGGATGGTTGTTCTCCCACTTTATTTATTTATTTTTCTCTCTCAATGTTTTTAGGATATTTCGGTGGATGAATTTTTTTCCCTTCTAGTTATTTAATAAAATTCTTCTTCATTCATGTGAATATTGTTCTATCTTATTAATTTTCTGACCAACACCTAGTTGTATTCATTCTTACATCCATCATTACACATTACATTTGTACAATATGTGTTTCATAGGCATTAACATTAAATAAGGCACTAATTCATGGGGATTCAATATCAGTGATTCTGGAAACGAAAAATGATCAAATTAATCACCCCCACTACACGCGGTTCAAGGCTAGAAAGATGGAAGAGAAACTCTAAAAGCTAGAGAAATCTCAAGAACAAGTCACACATGATATAAAAGGCTTGAGGGGTGACATAGAAAAAAGTCATGAGACGCTTCTAAGCAAATTAGAAGACAAACTGTCTTAGTTGCTATCTAAGACACGAAACGCTGATAAAGGAAAAACTAATGAAGTTCACGAGGGTAATTCATCATCTTTACCTTTTGGGCCAAAGGAAATATATCCACAATTTGTGTTCTCTGCCGGTGGACTATAATCTAATGTCCATAACAAAGCAAATCTTAATGGTGCTTCTGGTTCAAACGTGTGGGCAAGCCCATTCAAACCAGAGGTCTCAAACTTCGATGACCTAGCTGAGTTGGAAAAATTGAAGAAAGCGCAACCCAAATTTTTCGATACAGCTGATGACAAGTTCAAATGCTTAGAAGAAAGAATCAAAGCTATGGAAGGTACTGATGTCTTTGTTGGAACTGATATAATGGAGCTGAGCTTGGTCCCTGATCTGATTTTGCCTTCAAAATTCAAAGTGCCAGAATTCGAGAAATTTGATGGCACGAGTTGTCCTAATGCCCACCTTACCATGTTTTGCCGTAAAATGACGGGTACAAGAATGATGATAAGTTGTTAACTCATTGCTTTCAGGACAGCTTAGCTGGGTCTGCCATACGATGGTACAATCAGTTGAATGGGTCTAAATAAGCACATGGAGAGACTTAGCGCGTGCTTTCAAAGAACAATACAAACATGTCTTGGATATGGTGTCAGATCGTTTGACACTCCAAAACAAGGAAAAAAGGCACAATGAAACGTTCTGACAATATGCCCAACGGTGGAGGGACATGGCTGCACAAGTTCAACCACCGCTACTTGAGAAAGAGACGACAACCCTTTTTATTAATTCCTTGGAATCCACGTACTATAAGAAGCTTGTCGGTAGTACCATTAGAGACTTTGCAGATCTAGTAACAGCAAATGAAGCAATTTAACGTGCCATTAAAAGTGGGAAACTTAGCAATCTTGAGGCTTCCAAAAAGTCATATACCAAAAAGAGAGAGAATAAAATTAATGTCGTGTGAGATGATGGATGTTCATATCCTAAATATCAATCTTCACCACAATTTGTGTATCCTACAGGATACTCTAAACCAAATACAACCTCTTCAAGCCAGGAAAAACAACCACAAGGAGCACCCAAGCCATCAAGGGCTAACACGGAAAGGCAATCTTTCACGCCTATCCCAGTTTCTTACAAAGAGTTGTATGATAAATTATTAGAAAAACGATTGGTATCCCCTGTCTTTCTCACACCATTGCAACCACCATACTCAAAATGGTATGATCCTTCTGCACAATGTGAGTTCCATGCTGGAATTCCTAGACATACAATCGAAAATTGTTCATCTCTCAAAAGAAGGGTTCAGAGCTTGATCAATCAAAATATTCTTCAATTCAACACACTAGAGGGGTTAATGTCGCTCACAACCCTCTGCCAACACATGAGGAACCAAGGGTTAATGTTGTGATGAATAATGGTGAGTTCAAGATTAAAACACGCTTATTTGAAGTGCAATCACCGTTAAAGTGGGTTTAGAAGAAAATGGCGGAAAGAGGATTGGGGAGTTCTAACCATGGAACTGTTGTGACTAGTATGGGTGATTTCTGTGATTTTCACAGGGAAGTGGGTCATGAGATTCAGTATTGTGATGAGTTTAGAAAGATTGTCCAAAATCTGATGGACAATAAAGAAATAGAATTCTTCGAAAAGAGTCAAGAAGTTAGGGATATTTTTACAGTGGATGGATAGTTATCCAAAAAGATTGGTAAGGCTAGTCGACCTTTTATGATTAATTGGCCAAGAATGCCTGAAGAAGGATCAGAGAAACCTATGCCTCAATTGGTGATCGATACTCCTTCCCCTTTCCTATACAAAAGTAATCAACAGGTGCCATGGATTTATGGTTGTAACATGACCATTATAGGGAAAGAGGATTCTGAAATCGTAGCTGCAGGAATTAGTGGAGTTGGGAACTTCACTCGAAGTGGAAGGTGTCACCCCCCCCTGACGCTACAAAACTAATGGAAATAAGAGATACTGAGCAAAAAGACAATTTCCCGCTGATAGAAGAAAAACCAGAAATTAATGAACCTATGAAAGAGGAGTATGCGCGTGAATTCCTGAAGTTCATCAAACATAGTGAATACAGTATGGTTGAACAATTACACAAAGAACCAACTCATATTTCTGTATTATCCTTGTTGCTGAGTACGGAGCCCCACAGAAATGCTCTGTTAAAAGTATTGAACCAGACATTCGTCCCAATTGATGTTTCAGTGGATAAGCTCGATAGATTAGTGAACAATCTGCACGTTGATAACTTCATCTCCTTTAGTGATGACGAAATTCCTCCTGAGGGTATGGGATCCGTCAAAGCATTACATATAACTACCCACTACAACAGACACATACTACCTCATGTCTTATTCGACAATGGATCTACATTGAATGTCATGCCCATGACCACACTAAGTAGGCTTCCAATGGACAAGACTCACATGAGGCCTTGTCATACAACTATTATGGCATTTGATGGAACTAAGAGGGAAGTGGTAGGGAAGATTGATATCACGCTTCTCGTTGGTCCAGCCACATTCAACATAGAATTTATAGTTATGGATATCACGCCTACTTATAATTATTTGTTGGGACGACCCTGGATTCACGCAGCTAGAGCAGTATCTTCAACACTTCACCAAAAAGTTAAATTTGTGATTGACAGGCGTCTTATAAGTGTTGATGTCAAAGATGACATCATCACAACCGCATCAACTGATGCCTCATACATAGATGTGGATGAGAATGCAGTCGAGTGTGCATTTCGATCACTCAAGTTTGTGAATGCGATATTTGTCGCCGAAGGAAAGAAGATCACGAAACCCAAACTCTCAAAGAATACTATGATAGGGATAAAGCTCACTGTTGGGAAAGGAGCCAAATCAGGAAAAGGGCTTGGGAAGTCCTTGCAAGGAATACATACGGCAATACAGCCATTTTTAAAATATGATCGAAGTGGTGTTGGATTCTAGCCAAATCCACGTCAAAAGATGAAACAAATTTTGAAAATGACAGCACAGAGAAAGGCTAGACTGATTGGCTAGAGTATCGAAGGGGAATTGATGGTATTTTCCCATATTTCTAAAACCTTTGTGTCCAGGAGACACATTCATTCTGGGAAGGAAAAAGAAATCCTAGTGGTATTGCTAGAGAGGTTCAAAGAACTGAGCATAAATGCTATTGGAGAAGAAGAAGAAATTGTAGAAAATCGGTCAAAGATTCGCCCGTTTCCTCTAGGTTATGTCTTGAATAATTGGACCGCTGTGGAAATCCCCATTTTTTTAAATCTTTATCAGAGTAATGCTCAGAACTTACCCCACTGCTTAAACTCGAAAATAGTGGGGATTTATTGTAAAGGTTCTCATTTAGGCATCAGTTTATCAATTCAATAAATGAATGCATTTTCCCTTTCAATCTGGTCTCATTGTTTGTTCATTTTTTCTCTCTCTTTCTCTTTCATTTGGTTTACCTTTTTCCATTTCATTAAACATTCTACACTTTCCTTTCTTGTGCCTGGTATATATATGTTTCCTTTTACACATTTGCAGCCCTTAAATAACAATTGCACGAATGACATTGCTTCGAGCTCAAAAGTCGATTTTGAGCAGGCTATATGCTTAGGAGAGTATGAGTGCGACGACAACTATGAGGAGTGTGAATTATCTTCTGATTTACTTAGATTAATTGAGCATGATAATAAACAAATCCTTTCCCACCAAAAATCAATGGATATAGTGAATTTGGGAACCGAAGATGACAAAAGATGAGTAAAGATCGGTACTTTCATATCTTCATTCACAAGAGACAAACTCATCTCCCTACTTTAAGAGTTCAAGGATGTGTTCGCTTGGACCTACCAAGATATGCTTGGATTAAACACGGATATAGTGACACACAAACTTCCGTTGAATCCAGAATGCAAGCCTATACAACAAAAACTCAGAAGAATAAGGCCAGAAATGTTACTTCAGATACGAGAGGAAGTAAAGAAACAATACGATGATAGACTTTTACAAGTGGCCAAGTATCCAAAATGGGTGGCTAACGTTGTCCCAATACCAAAGAAAAATGGAAATGTGCGAATGTATGTCGACTATCGTGACCTTAATCGTGCTAGTCCTAAAGACAACTTCCCTCTACCACATATAGACACATTGGTAGACAATACGGAAAAACATCACCTGTTCTCATTCATGGATGGTTTCTCAGCTATAATCAAATCAAAATGTATCCTGAAGACATGGAAAAAACCACGTTTGTGACAGAGTGGGGCACATTTTGTTACAAGGTGATGCCTTTCGGTCTGAAAAATGCAGGGGCAACATATCAGAGAGCCATGGTGACATTGTTCTATGACATGATGCACAAAGAAATAAAAGTTTATGTGGATGATATGATCGCCAAGTCTCGAACGGAAGAAGAACATATCATAAACCTCAGAAAACTCTTTGAACGCTTGAGGAAATTTCAATTGAAACTGAATCCTGTAAAATGTACCTTTGGCGTTGCTTCAGGAAAATTATTGGGTTTTATCGTCAGCAAACGAGGTATTGAGGTAGATCCTGATAAAATCAAGGCTATCCAAGAGCTTCCGCCTCCTCGCACTCAAAAGGAAATTTGAGGTTTCTTAGGAAGATTAAATTATATTTCTCGATTCATCTCTGAATTAACCGATAAATGTGATCCTATCTTTCGTCTCCTAAGAAAGCATGATACAGGCGAGTGGGACTCAGCATGCCAGAATGCTTTCGACAAAGTTAAGTAGTATTTGACAAATCCTCATGTATTGGTTCCTCATGTACCTGGCAAGCCTTTAATTCTATACCTAGCAGTATTTGAGAATTCTATGGGTTGTGTATTGGGTCAGCACGACGAAACTGGGAGAAAAGAACAGGCTATCTACTACCTCAGCAAAAAATTTACCGATTGTGAATCAAGATACTCTTCCATCGAAAAGTTATATTGCGCCTTGGTCTGGACTGCTCGCAGGCTTCGATAGTACATATTATACCATACAACATGGTTGATTGCAAAGCTAGATCCAATAAAATACATGATGGAATCACCAGGCTTATCATGAAGAATGGCTCGATGGCAAATTTTGCTTTCTGAATACGCTATTGAGTACATAAATTAGAAAGCCATCAAAGGTAGCGCTATTGCGGACTTCTTAGCAAGTCGTGCTTCATCTGAATATGAACCTTTGAGTTTTGAATTTCCTGATGAAGACCTAATGTGCTTAACTGCTAGTGAAGATGAACCAACTAATGAAAAACCTTGGAAAATGAATTTTGATGGAGCTTCAAATGCATTTGGGCATAGAATTGGGGCGGTCTTAGTATCTCTTAAAGGGAATCATTATCCCTTTACTGGTCGACTGAATTTTGAATGTACCAATAATATGGCAGAATATGAGGCGAGTATAATGGGATTTCGTGTGGCAATCTGACGAAAAATTAAAGTCCTAAAAGCATACGGCGATTCATCATTGGTGATTTATCAACTTCACGGAGAGTGGGAAACAAAAGATGTTAAATTAATTGGATACTGCAAGCTCGTCCTTGAATTAATAAAAGAGTTCGAGGAGATATTTTTTCATTACCTCCCTCGAGAAGATAACCAAATGGTTGATGCCTTGGCAACTTTGGCTTCTATGTTTAAAGCAAATAGAGAAGCTGAAATAATGCCCATACAAATGAGGATTTATGACTCTCCCTCCAGTTGTTATACCATCGAAGATAAGGAAGATGATCACCCTTGGTATTATGATATTTTACAATATATCAAGCATCAAAAATATCCTGAGGGATCGACTGATGTTAATAAAAGAACAATTCAGAGAATGGTTGTAGGGTACGTCCTTGATGGAGAAATCCTATACGAGAGAAGGAGCGACCAAACGCTACTCAAATGCGTAGAAAATCATGAGGCAAAAAAGATAATTGAGGAAGTTCATGAGGGAACTTGGAATTCATGCAAATGGCCTCAATATGTCTAGGAAGATTATGAGGTTGGGTTATTACTAGGTATCTATGGTAGAAGATTGCATCAACTTTGCCCAGAAATGCCATAACTGCCAGATTTATGGAGATAAAATTCATGCAGCAGCATCACCTCTGCATGTTATAACGGCTCCGTAGCCATTTACAGAGTGTGTCATGGATGTGATCAGACCGATTACTCCAAAGACATCAAATGGACATCGTTTCATTTTTGTGATGATTGATTACTTCACCAAATGGGTGGAGGTTGCGTCGTATGCAAATGTAACCAGATCGACAATATGCAAGTTCCTAAAAAAGGAAATCATATGTCGGTATAATCTACCAGAAAGAATTATCTCTGACAATGCTTTAAATCTGAACAACCAAATGACGAAAGAAGTGTGCGAACAGTTTAAGATAAAGCATCACAAGTCAGCTCCCTATCGCCCAATAATGAATGGGGCCGACGAAGCAGCCAACAAAAATATCAAGCGAATTGTTGAGAAAATGGCGATAACATATAAGGATTGGCATGAGAAACTGCCTTTTGCCTTGTTAGCATATCGTACATCTGTACGAACATCTACGGGGGCAACTCCATATTCTTTAGTTTACGGAACAGAGGCCATATTACCGATTGAGGTTGAGATTCCATCACTTCGTATCTTAATGGAGCTTAAGTTGGACGAAGTTGAATGGATTCAAGTTAGACATGATCAGTTAAATTTGATAGAAGAAATGAGATTGAAAACAATTTATCATGGGCAAATGTACCAAAAGCGAATGATTCAAGCCCACGATAAGAAAGTCCGGCCAAGAGCGTATCGGGAAAGAGATCTGGTTCTGAAAAAGAGGTTGCATACGTAGAGGGATTTTCGAGGAAAATAGATGCCAAATTGGGAAGGGTCGTTTGTTGTGAAAAAAGCCTTTTCTGGTGGGGCATTAATCTTAACAGAGATGGACGGGAATGGGTTATCAAATCCTGTGAATTCTGACTCTGTGAAGAAATATTATGTCTGAATCTATGACATACCAAGAGGTGAAAACCTGAAAGGGCCCTGTTGGTAAAAAAAGAACATAAAGAAAAGAAAAAACCAAAAGGTGAAAACCCGAAAGGGCCCTGTTGGTAAACAAAAAGGAGAATTCAAGATGAAAACCCGCAAAGGGCATCTTAGAGTCAATGGAAGATTCAAAGTCAAAAGCTCAAAAATAGTCCAAGTATGATCGAGAGAAAATTCATATGTCTTTAGATGTTTGTCCAAGAACTCATGCTTTACTGGGCAGAGGTCACAATCAGAAAAGATTTTTGAGCGAAGTAGCAATAGGGTCCTTGCAATTGATATATAGGGGCATTTTTTCTTTTTTCCCTTTGATCTTTGTTGTCTTAAACATTTGATGATCATCTGTCAAGGTTAGGCCATTTCCATTCAATAAGAGGAAATTTTCAATGATCTTGTGTTTCCTTGTACTTGTCATTTGAACATTTGTGCATTCTTCTATTAATTGGTGAACTCGTTGCTTTACCTAAGGGGGTTTACAATATGTTTGATGTTCGGTGCATTACTTAAAAAAGATTTTAAAAACACAATGATGCCAAAGAATGCTCACGAACACCTTTCTCTGGTAAATGGAAAAGATGAACTCAGGAGGCACGATATGAAACAAAAAGGAAATGTACATGGATTTCGATCTCAATGAAGACAGAAACAAATCCGGAACTTAAAACACATACAACTTGCATGCATTTAGAATAATAGAGCATTTTACATGTAAGACAAACATATTAGAAACATGTGCATCTTATATCTTGACAAATTGACAAGAATGCCTCCAAGATGGGGTGCCACCAATTGCCTTCAAGATGAAGTGCCACGATTTGCCTCCAAGATGGAGTGCTATGACTTACCTCCAGGACGAGGTGCCGCCATATGCCTTCAAGATGAAGTTTCACGATTCGCCTCCAAAATGGAGTGACATCATTTGCCTCCAACACGGAGTGCCACAATTTGCCTCCAAGATGAAATACCATGACTCGTTTCCAAGATGGAGCGCCACCATTGCTAGTTATTTCTCGTCGAACAAATTTGTTACTTCTAGTCTTTGCTCCAATCTTCTCATTCGAACAATAAACAAAAAGGGGCAGTTAGAAGCACCAAATCTTACCTGACGCTGATTATACGACCCGAGTACATTCCAGCAGATCTAATAAAATCCAAAAAATATAAAAAAAACCCAAACAATAAAAAATACAAAAAATCAAAAAAGGGGGAAATATTAAGAAAAATAATAAAAATAAAATAAAAACTCTAGATGTGTCAAAGTGTTCCTCTGCCATTGTCAACAAACTTGTTGCCAAGAGGACTCTGAGTTACATCCGATTCTTGCGCCTTACTTACAGATCCAACCTTATCCCAACAGTTTCCCTATGAATCCGGGAAGAAAGGGCTTGAAAAACCTTAATTTCGGCCTATAAATAAGAACTCTGAAAATCTGAGGACACAAAAAATTAACGAGAAAAATCAGAGCAAAAAGGCTGGTGAGAAAATTTTAGCGAGACTGAGAAAGCAAGGATAAAGAAACCACGTTCTTACCTCAGTTCACAACGACCGGAGTATTATTTGCGAGATTAGAACAGTGAAAGAGTTTCCAACACGGTCAGATTCAACATATCCCGAGGATAGTCCGATCCAACAGCGGATTCTAGAGTTTGAGAGAGGTCAAATTCGTTTTTTTTGTCTAGATCTACTTTGATTCACCTTGTTTTTGCCTAAACTAACGTGGGATTCGAATATAGAATGGAAAAATAAACGAGAAAAAGACATTATTTTTTGCCGGCATTAAGCTGACGGTGGCGATAGTGACCAGAAACATGAAAAAGGGAGGGGTTTTGTTAGAACTCGCTAGGGTTGAAATGAAATAATAAAATGGAAATAAATAGAACTTGTTTTGAGATGTTGAATGGTGTCTTTGTTTTTTTAATTGAAAATTGAAAAAGATGACAGTTTAAATTGCTCTTTAAACCTTCACTCGGTAATGGTTAAAAGCCTTTAATGGAAGTGTTGAAAAATGGTGAATAATAAAGGAAGTAAAAAACTCCTTTAATGTACTATCCTCTATCCAATGGCATTATAAGAAAACTTTAAAATTGCCTTTATTGATTATAGGAAACGGTGCAGTGAAGTATGTGAATTGAGTAAGCCAATTGTCCCGCGTGTACTTAGATTAGGGGAAATTTGCATGTTAGGTCCTTGTTTCTTTAGGTGTGTAGTATTCTGGTACTTATTTTTAGTGTGGATTAATTTACTTATAATTTAGCAACTAGGTTTAGGTTCTTTAAATTTGATCCTTAATTTGTATAATTAATTTAGGCCTTAATTCGTCTCTTTTTTAGGTGGATGGTTAAACATTTAATTGGACTTAAAATTGAGTTTAATTGTGGATTAATCTTAAAATTGTGCGAATAATGTGTTTCAGTCTAGGTATTCTATTAATAATTCGCTTAATTTGGGATTAATTATGATTAGACATAAAATCCTGACACTCGATTAAAACATTGATCTTCCTTTTTTTTAATTTGTTTGTTTTTGTTAGCATGTTTAATTTTGTTTGTTGATTCATTTGATTTATTTTCATGTTTTCGTCTTTTTATAATAGTGCTATTAACCTTACCTTTGAAGCCTTTTTAGACAACACAACCCTTTTAGGTACCAATTTTGGGCGTTGTGGGGGTGTTATAACCTTCCCCACACGTAACCGACTCCCGAGCCCGATCATGACTCCGGTTCAGACTCAGACCAGTTCTATAGGTTTTCAGTCGTACCCAACCCAAAACAACCGATGGCGACTCCAATCCATGTTGAGCCTATGAAGGCCCAACCAATTTCGGCCCGGACAAAAATAGTGTCGACACTAGGCACGACCCCTAGTTTAGATATAAACTTTTTGATCCAAACAGCCTCTTTTGCAGCATCGCTTGTTGCAATATACTCGGCTTCTATTGTACAATCTGCTATTGTATCTTGCTTTGAACTTTTCTAGCTTATAGCACCTCCATTAAGGCAAAACACAAAACCCGATTGCAATCGAGAGTCATCCTTATCAGTTTGGAAGCTTGCGTCAGTATAACCTTTTATACTTAGCTCTTCCTCACTTCCATGCATAAAGAATATATCCTTAGTTCTTCTTAAGTACTTAAGGATATTTTTTACTGCAACACAATGACATTCACCAGGATCTACTTGGTATCGACTTGTCATACTTAGTGCATATGGTACATCTGGACGTGTACATAACATGGCATACATGATAGATCTAATGGCTGAAGCATATGGAATCTTACTCATGCGCTCTCTCTCTTGAGGTGTTGCAGGACACATTTCCTTCGAGAGCGAAATACCATGTCTCAAAGGTAAGAATCCTCTTTTAGATTCTTTCATACTGAATCTTTTCAGTACTTTATCTATGTATGTATTTTGACTTAGTCCTAGAAGTCACCTTGATCTATCTCTATAGATCTTGACTCCTAAAATGTAGGTTGTTTATTCCAAGTCTTTCATAGAAAAACATTTTCCTAACCAAGTCTTTACAGACTGTAAGGTAGGTATGTCATTTCCTATTATTAGTATGTCATCCACATACAATACCAAGAATATAACAGTGTTCCCACTAATTTTCTTGAAAATACATGGCTCATCTTCATTTTTAATGAAACCAAACTCTTTGATTGCCTCATTAAAACGAAGATTCCAACTTCGAGAAGCTTGTTTCAACCCATAAATGGATCTTTGTAGCTTGCATACTTTTAGGGTATCTTTTGGATCGACAAAACCCTCAGGTTGTGTCATGTACACATCTTCATCTAATTTTCCATTAAGGAAAGCAGTTTTGACATCCATTTGCCAGATTTCATAATCATAATATGTATCTATTGCAAGCAATATTCGGATAGATTTAAACATAACAACAGGGGAAAAGGTTTCATCATAGTCTATACCATGAATTTGACGAAATCCCTTAGCGACGAATATCCCTTTGTATGTTTGTATATTACCATCCATGTCGGTTTTCTTTTTGAAAACCCATTTGCACCCTATGGGCTTAATTCCTTCGGGTGGGTTAACCAAAGTCCATACTTGGTTTACTAACATGGAATTCATCTCGGATTTTATGGCCTCTAGCCATTTCTTAGAGTCTGGGCTCTCCACTGCTTCTTGATAAGTCCTAGGCTCATCTTGGTCCATGAGAAGAACATCTCCATGCAATGTGACAAGAAATCCATATCTCTCAGGTGCATTGCGTTCTCTCATAGACCTTCGCAGTGGTTGTGTTTCAAGACCGATTGGATATTCCTCAACCATTTGTGGAACTTGTTGTTGCTTAATCTCTGGTTCAGTGATCTGTGGTTGATCTTGAATTTCCTCAAGTTCAATATTTCTCTCATTTCTTTTTTTGAAAATCAATTCTCTTTCGAGGAAGACTCTCGTTCGAGCAACAAACACTTTGTTCTCAGATGGATTGAAGAAATAATACCCTTTTGTTTCTTTAGGATACCCTACAAAATTACACTTATGAGATTTAGGTTCGAGTTTTGTATACATCTGATGTTTAACATAAACTTCGCATACCCAAATTTTCATAAAAGACATACTAGGACGTTTCCCAGTCCACATCTCATATGGTGTCTTTTGAACCAATTTAGATGGAACATGATTTAGTGTAAAAGTAACTATTTCTAGCGCATGTCCCCAAAAAGAAGTTGGAAGATCAGCATGACTCATCATTGATCGAACCATGTCTAACAATGTTTGATCTCTCCTTTCAGAGACTCCATTGTGTTGTGGAGTACCTGGAGGTGTAAGTAGTGAGACAATCCCACATCCTTTAAGAAGTTCATTAAACTCTAGGCTTAAGTATTCTCCTCCTCGATCTGATCGAAGAACTTTGATACTCTTTCCTAATTGGTTTTGTACTTCATTCTTAAATTCCTTAAACTTTTCAAGGGCTTCAGATTTATGATGCATTAGGTAAACGTACCCATATCTACTGAAGTCGTCAGTGAAAGTAATGAAGTATTGAAACCCTCCTCTGGCTTGTGTATTCATCGGTCCACATACATCACTATGTATTAGACCTAATAAATCACTTGCTCGTTCATTTTTACCGTCAAACGGTGATTTGGTCATTTTTCCCATTAAGAAAGGTTCACAAATATCTAATTGTTCGAAAACAAAAGAATCCAAAAATCCATCTTTATGAAGTTTTGATATGCATTTTTCCCATTAAAAAACATTATTGAGGGAAAAAGAACAACTATTATTCTTAATAATAATCTCAAAACCAATCTTGTCCAAACAAGAAATTGAAATAATGTTTTTAGTCAAACTAGGTACGAAATAACAATCCTCTAAATCTAAAACAAGTCCACTAGGTAATGACAAAGTATATGTTCCTATAGCTAATGCAACAACTCTTGCTCCATTTCCAACTCGTAGGTCCATATCTCATTTTGCCAATTTTCTACTCTTTTTAGTCCATGTACAGAAGTACAAATGTGAGAACCACAACCGGTATCTAATGCCCAAGAAGTAGATGTTGATATATTAATATCAATAACATAAATACCTGATCCAGACTATCTATTTTCTCTTGCCTTCTTGATGTCCTCAAGATAGACAGGGCAGTTTCTCTTCTAATGTCCAGCATTGTTGCAATGGAAACACTTTCCTTCTTTTACAACTCCTCCTTTGGGTTTCAATGCAGCATTTCCTTTGTTGGGATTCGGCTTTGCCTTGGTGTTGGGCTTTCCTTTTATGTCATCTTTTCGGACCATCATAATAGGTTTGCAGCCAACTTTTTTCATGTTGTTCTCTACTGTTCTTAACAGACCAAGCAACTGGGGCAATGATTTATTAATTTCATTCATATTGAAATTAAGAACAAACTGGTTAAAACTATCCAGCAACGATTGCATGATAACATCAGTATCCAATTCAACACTTAGAGGGAAACCCAACTTTTCCAGGGTCTGAATATACCCTATCATTTTGAGAAATGAGTTTCCACTGGAGTTCCCTCAACCATCTTGCATCGAAACAAAGCCTTAGAGGTCTCATACCTTTCTTGACGAGCTTGCCCCTCATATAATTCCTTGAGATTTTTAACCATCTCATAGGGAACCATGTCCTCATGTTGCTTCTGAAGCTCAGGGGTCATGGTCGCAAGCATCAAACAACCGACATCTACCATGTCACTTGAGTATTTTTCAAAGGCTTCCAATTTATCTTTAGATGCATCATCTGCTGGCTTTTTAGGGACAGGTTCATTGATGACTGTTAGTTTCCGTTCTTGTTTGAGGACAATCTTCAAATTGCGGAACCAATCAAGGAAGTTCAAGCCATTTAATTTGTCCTTCTCAAGGACGGATCGCAATGATAATGTGTTTGCCATAAATCTACAACGATAAAATATGCTTTATAAGTACCTATTTATCATGTTTATAAAGTAATAACATTCCCACTATTAAAAACCCTCAAAATCGAAAAACTTGCTAAAAGTATTTCTAGTGGGTAAGGATCCATATTTCATTTTATTCTAAGTCAGCTTTGGCATTACTCCTAGAAGTCAATTATTTAGGTAAGCAACACTTGTTAATTACATCTCATGTAATTCATATATTTGATGAACAACTATTTGTCCAAAACAAAGTTCATATGGTCTAATAAAAAGAACAATAATGAACAGTGCACCAGGTAGGTAACTTATGTAAGAGAGGTGGTGTACTGGGCACGCTTAAATACCAAGTCTTTCAAAGAACCAATCCTAGACATGCACTTTCGTATTGTTTTTAAATCACCAAAGTTCTTGAACAATCATTAGTCTTTAGGTTTCTAATCTTATTAGAACAACCTAGTTTAACCAATACTACTACCAGTGAATATCACTTGCTTATTCTTCGCGTTTAACCAGGATAAATCTAAGTATTTTGCTTTGGTAAAACCTATATAGTAACGATCGAGGTTTTAACGAGGGCTAATATTGGATGACTAATTTTAATTAAATATGGAGGGCTTTTTGTTATATTAATCTCACCATTCTATTATGATCTAATCAATTATCATCACGCTAAAAAACATACATTGTATCACATACATGTAAAACAGTAAATATAAATGCAATGGTTATAGCCCTTAAAACTAAGCTGGCTCATCCCAAGCCAATGGGAGAACCAAAATTACAAAAGATAGAACTTGCTTCTCAAGCACCTAATCCACCTTTGATCGGCCCATCAGTCTGCTCTTTTGGTCCACACTTTCTCCGTAAATATTACAATTTTTCAGAAACTCATTTTACAATGAAAGAATGAGATGACAAGAGAATTACAATAGAAGAAAGAAAGGCACGACACGCAGGCCGTATTTATATAAAACCAAAGTAAATAGCTATTTGGGCTATAACTATGCATTTTTAAACACCGTGCATATCATCTAAAACATACACATGTTTTATCTTGTTAATTAAGATTACCTAAATAGTTCCTACGACCTTTGTTGCCTATGCAATTCGATAGATCTAGGGCCGTCTGGTCCGCCCGTATAATGTGGACCTGGCGGGCCCGGTATGCCGGGAAAATTTTTAATTTTGGCACTTCGATTACTATGGAAAAACCTCACGATTTGATAACTTTTATCAACAGATACGTGTTTTTGGGATTTTTCAATCCCTAAGGTTTTTCACTCTAGAACAACCATTATTCCTCTGCCAAAACGATTTGCTATCTTAACCGCATGTTTATCATGTCAACTTTAAAATATAATTATCAAAAGCTTACTGCAACAAACACATGATTAATACTTAACCATCGATCGTAAAAACTTGTTAAAACAGATTAACATATTAATCGTGATTGGATTCAATTTCTACATTTCGCACAAACATCACACTCATCAAAACAATAAAAGTAAAACAAGTATCTCACACAAAAACATCATCCAAGTATTTAAGTCTGAATTCGTATCGTACAAGTGGCTCTGATACCACTGTTGGGAAACTCTGGTACACCCCATGGCACAGAGGAAAAATTATCCAGCGTAATCCACCAGTGATCCATGTACAAGGGACGAATTCAGGGTGATAAATGATGAAATGTTACCTTAATAAATCTGGAATCTGGAAATTCGTAGGGAATTCAGAATAACCAAATCGAATCCGAGTCATCACAATAGCATTCCGACCTCTACGCAGTCCACCCGAATGAAACGAACAATATTTTCTCTTCTCTAACTATTATAGAGGGTTTTCAAAAACGAGGGATGAATAGTTGGTAGACCTTATGCCTTTATATAGCATTTAAAAACCTAATTCTAATTAAATTCAGATTCTTAAATATATAATATATTTAATCGAATATAATTAAATATGTAGAATCTGATTCTACTTTAATTAGGTTTCTTTTAGAGATATATATACTTTAATCATATTTGATAATTACAATAACTTATCAAATATTAACATATATATATAAACGAAATTATCCATAATTACAATAATTATAACAATTTTAGTTTCTCACTAATTACGTGTACAACAAGTTTGTACACATGCTATCTAATCGATATTTGTTCATTTCAATCATAGGGTGTGGCCCTTGTAGGTTCATGTAATGTTAACATTAATATCCAGAATAATTCTAATATTACAAGCAATGAGTGGCATCTAGCAATACATCATTGCTACCTAAGTTACATGAAATCGTGGTTCGATTTAACCTTTTTCTGTGATTTACTTCTTTTATGTATTTCATCATTTTGCCCTCATATCTAGATCGGACACAAGTCATGGATTAGTCACACTTGTATAGTTCATCTAATGTGTCTTGATATCTTGAGTAGACTATTATAAAAGAATAATTATGATATCTCATATCAATTTATTCGATCATGGCCATGCATTTTCTAGTCTCACTCAATCAAGTGGCCTATGATATTACTCCTATTATGTAGGAGGGACAAATCCCATCTTGATCAACCATATTTCGCTACATGGATTATGACATATCCAATATCAGTCTTTATAGTGTAGTCAGTTACGACACACGTTAGACCGTATCAAAATATGTCACTCACGATGTTGAAATAATGATGATCTCAAGTCTGAGGATCATACATGTAGTTATCACCATAAGTAATGTTGTGACTGTCAAATAATAATCCAAGAAACATGCTAATAGCGGGTTAGTCTAGTATGTTGTTCCCTAACACATACTTATGTATTGATTTTGACATCTCTATGTCAATGACAACACTTTGTCATCAATCAACTACATATTAGTCTTAATACATTATTGTTGTCCAAGCCCACAATAATTCTTGACTAAGGACATTCAAGAATAACTATATTATTCTAAGGACTTTATTATAATTTAGTTTATTTATAGATACACAGAATAAGACTGAAATAATAATAATGGCTTTATATTAATAAACAAGATAAAATAAGTATGTCTTTTACAACTATCTCATGATTGGTCTTTAGGCATACTCCAACATAGGTTTAGGTGTTTTCATGGCTTAATAATTATAAGAAAACTATCACTAAACATAACATTCACATAGATTATATATGAATCCTTAATTACACAAAAACCTTAACTATAGACTTTGAAGATCAAGAACACTTCAGCTCAAAACTTAACAAAAATGATGTCAAATAAAAGCTAAAGATGAGGGCTTGCCAAAAGTGGAATTAGATTGAAGAAATGATGACTAAATTTCAAGTAATTTGGATTCTAAAGATTAGGGTTCTTGGAGCTGTAGCGATGTCTTTTTTCTTCTTTATCGCTAAAATAAAAACGATGGGTTTGCGAAGATGTTTTTGAAAGGTGTTTGTGATTCTACTGGATATAAAATATTTATTCCGTGGGGTTTTAGAAGAAACCGCATTAAAAAATGGAGTCGCCACCGGCCACTTAGGTAGGCCGGACACCATAAAACCAGAGATTCAAAAAGATAGGGTTCGGGAGTCGGTTACGGATGGGGAAGGATTAACACCCCCACACCGCCCAAAACTGGTACTTTAATAATTACCGCTTTATTAATATTGGATTTTCCGGATTAAAGTGACGATTATTTTAAAATTCGGTCATAATTGCGAATAAATTTTAAGGGCCCCGTTATCCGAGAATAAACGCCCAACCACTATCACTACGCGCCGATCTCGCCCCGTTTACGCTCGGATAAAAGGGCACCGCATTGACAATTTATATCATTATGCAATCTTAGAACACATAAAAACATAAACAAACATTCATAACGACGTAGCATTAAAACCCAAACACTATAATATAAAACAAAAACGATTAAAATGCATGAACATAACATTTCATGATGATAAAACAAAATAAAACAAAATATGAACAAGAAAATGCTTGCTTCCAAAATTGGCCTAATTAATTTTAACATGCTTAAACACATAAAAATGAACCACAACTTTAACATGCATGACATAGACCTAAGAAGGGTACGAAATTAACAAGTCAACAATACCACAAAAATACACTAAGACCCTTATCAATGACATAATTAGTATGTAAAAAATAACTACAAAGACATTACATATAACAAATAATATCATACTATCAAGTAACCTACAAAGAAGCGAAATGGACATAAAAACATGGTGTTTATGAGACCAATCACACCGTAAAAAATGACCATAATAAGCTAACATGTAAACATGATATGCACATTAAGTTAAATATAACAACAAAGACATATGTAATACGAACGATCAAATTAAAGCACAAAAATGATATAATACACTATAAAACATAAATAGACTAGGCGTAAATGAAACATATGTAAATATGATATGCAACACAATACACTAAAATAGATAAAAGGAATAAAGATATAAAAGTTTAAAGCATCAGAAGGACTAAAATGGAAAAGAAACAAAACCTAAAAACAGAAATTAAATAGTTAAAGACATAATTCAGGACTTGATTAAAAACTGAATTAAACTCCAAAGGACCTATCGAGTAATAAACCCATGCGGCAAGCTCAAAGTGTAAGAAACAGAAACATGGAAGGACTGCGAAGGTATTTATGCCATTTATAATCTGATCCAACTTAATTTCGGGGTTGAATTGAATGAAAATGAAATGCAGATGCTAATTTGAAACGAAAAAGGGGATGCAAAAGCGTGTGGCAACAGAGAACAGGGATTGAAAATGCAATTGTGCCATGGCCGAAAGCAAAAGCGGGAAAAAACAAAAGGACCCTTCGTGTAATTAGACCAATTAGCTATATAAAGGTTATTATTTGTTTTATAACCGGTAATATTAAACCTAAACCTAAAAAATTATTCAGCCCCTCCCCTCTTTTTCTCTCAACAACTCGATATCGCCGTTCACCCCTTCCATGGCCGACGTCGTCTCCGGCGGTGGTGGAACCCAAACTAGCTTCAGAAAAACTCTCCCCTCTCTCTAAAACCCTGGTGTATGCTTATTTTTTAGGCAAAACACTCCGATTTGCCTAGATCTGAAAAAACCCGAAGCCTTTTTGGAAGAAAAAAAAACCTCCTTTTCACCACCCCAACCTCTCCTCTCGACCGATTCACCCTAGGAGCGGGCTTATCACCGATTCGAAGGTGGATCGACGTTCAGAATAAGGGAGAAGATAAAGAGATAGATGCGTGGGGACCTTTCATCGGAGATCCTAGTCTCGGCCACCGTACAAGGTAACCGGTCGAAGCCTAAAAGGTATACTCTTCCCTTTTTTGTTTATATTTGGTATTGATCTTTGGTTCGAATGAACATGCAAAAAAAAAAAAAAAAAAGGAGACTACCTTTTTGGAATTTCTTGTGTATTTTCAGATCTGGTTACAAAAAAACAAGACCCCCCCTTTTTTTGTCTCCCCTCTTTTTCGATTTTGTAGATCTAATCAATAATAAAGAAGATTATCTTTCTGAGATTTGGTTGTTGATAATCTGTTCTTTTGCCTCTTTTGCACGTCTGGTGGTTGGACTGGTGGTACGGCGGAGTGGTGCCGGCGTGGAGAGAGTGTGGCAGCATCATCTTCGGCTGGATTTACTCACGGCCGTTGGATTAGATCTGATCCAACGGCTGTGATTACATGGGGAATGTGCGGCCTAGATCGAGCCTTGAAATGCGTGGTGCTTGGCCGGAGATGACGACACGTGGCGGAGGATATATGAACGGTCTCGCGCGTGCGTTGCACGCCACGAAGTGGGAGGCGAACGGTGCGGAGAGTGATATCACACGCGCCACCGGATTATCTTGGATCGATCTGGGCGTTGGATCAAGACTTGATCCAACGGTCCAAATGAAGCAGCGGCCGCAAGATAAAAGAGGGGTATCGGACTTAGTTTTTAGGGTTTTTAATATATTTGTCAGGCCAATATGGGCCTTGTAATATATATTTTTGGGTTTTTGTAATAAATTGGATTGACTTTGTTAATTAATATTTGGGTTTTATATTTTAGACATTAGTCCAATAATAATAATAATAATAATAATAATAATATGATATTACATACATACGTACACGTGCACACCCATATAAGTGTAACATACGAATACACATGCAAACATTAATGTAACATACTAACAAACATGTATATATATAATCATACACATAATTAACACAACCTCTACACACATTAAACAAATACGCTCGTACTCTATAGATACATACGCGACACACATACACTATTAATACGTATACATACATAGCTTATAATATACATGCACACACCTTATATATATTAGTAACACTCATGCAAATAATAAACATATAATATAATAAGTATACATGCAATACTAATATGTATTTACAGATAAAAAATGAGTGATTACAGTTGCCCCTCTTTGCTTGTTCTCATGGAATGGGAAACAAAGCAAAGATTCATAAGCACTCATTTTTATCAGACTTCCCTGTTTGTAGCCTTGGAAAAACGAATTCTTTTGGACATTTCCGCTCTTCCTTGGCTGAATCTTCAGGCTTGTAAGTTCTTTCTATATAGAGCTTCGTCACCTTCCGACCTTGGAGCTACAGGCTCTTTTCGACATAGAACCCTTCGCTCTGACATCCCGAATTATGAGTCATTCTTTTCACTTTGAGACAATAAAGCTTGGAGTCCTTCCTATATAGAACTCTTTGCTTTCAACGCTGGTTTCTCCTATATAAAACCTTTTGCACCGCTGATGGATTTTTCTGACTGTGAGTTCTTTTTGAGATTTTAGATTTAGGGTTCTCTCTTTATGGGACCTTCCACTGGGGCTTGAAAATGCAGGGTTTTTTTTTTAAGGCTGTTGCCTTTTTTGGACCCACGCTACTAAGATTGCCGCATCATGCCCGGGGACTTACGATGACCCGAAGGATTTAACACCATGCTCGAAAGACTTCACCGATGACCCGAAGGATTTAACATCGTGCCCGGCGGACTTACCGATGACCCGAAGGATTTAATATCGGATCGACGCCGACATGGCTGTTGTTTTATGAGGACTCACGCCGATATGCCGCCACATCATGCCCGGCGGACTTACCGACGACCCGAAGGATTTAACACCATGCTCGAAAGACTTACTGATGACTGAAGGATTTAACATCGTGCCCGGGACTTACCGATGACCCGAAGGATTTAATATCTAGATCCGACGCCGACATGGCTGTTTGTTTTATGAGGACTCACGCCGATATGCTGCCACATCATGCCCGGCGGACTTATTGATGACCCGAAGGATTTAACATCATGCTCGAAAGACTTACCGATGACCGAAAGATTTAACATCGTGCCCGGCGACTTACCGATGACCCGAAGGATTTAATATCTGGATCTGACGCCGACATGGCTGTTGTTTTATGAGGACTCACGCTGATATGCTGCCACATCATGCCCGAAGGACTTACTGACGACCCGAAGGATTTAACACCATGCTCGAAAGACTTACTGATGACCCGAAGGATTTAACATCGTGCCCGAAGGACTTACCGATGACCCGAAGGATTTAATATCTGGATCTGACGCCGACATGGCTGTTGTTTTATGAGGACTCACGCTGATATGCTGCCACATCATGCCCGAAGGACTTACTGATGACCCGAAGGATTTAACATCATGCTCGAAAGACTTACTGATGACCCGAAGGATTTAACATCGTGCCCGAAGGACTTACCGATGACCCGAAGGATTTAATATCTGGATCTGACGTCGACATGGCTGTTGTTTTATGAACTTTGGTAAATTCTTCGATAATTCTTCAAATACCTGTTTAGGAACAAGCAAAATTGACATGCCCCTATCTATATGATGCATGTAATGTTATGATTTCTTTCTCCTCTTTTTCTTTTTTCTTTGTTAATCTTATGTCTTGAAAAGTCATTCTTCTGATTTTTCTATTTCCTTTCCTTTGCGGTATGCTCAATTTTGATCTTCATTTCACAAATTTTGCTCAATGGGCATCTGCTCTTGTTCGTTTGCTTGCACGACACCGCCTTTCTTTTTCGGGTTTCTGCTGCTTCACCAACAAACGCTATATCATGCGTGTGCGAGAGATTCTTACTATTCTTTTTGTTCTCAGTATTGCCCCACTCGTTCGTGCTCGAATATCTTCCATTCTTTTGACCCAACATTCTCGAGTATTTGTTAATTTCGTCATCGTGGTGAGCGAAATGCTTCTTAACCTCAATCTTCTTGTTGTCTCTTGACGGACACCATTCATCGATCTCTCTCGTGCTTTAATTCTTTGGAGACTCAATGTTTGCTTTTTTACCGTTTCCTCACTTTGTAAGCTCATTCTTGTCCTGTTTCGTCCTTCATTTTCTTGAACCAAACAAGGCATCGTGGCTGGAATTCACTTCTTGTTCTTGAGCTGTCTGACACTTATACCTCTGTTATGCATTGTGATGTCATTTTACTGGTTAGGGGCTTCAATAGTATATGCCTCCTTGTGTTCTGGATCTTACCCCAAGTAATGCATGGAAATTTTTGTTGCTTTGACTTGTCAATTTGCTGATTAGTGTTCCACTAAAGGGTGTCTTTTAGATTAACATACAAGATTTTGAAAACACAAAGATATAGGAGCTCTGGATATCATGTGCGAGAGTGGCTTAGATTTAACCGCTTGATAATTCAAAGATGTGAAGTCTTCCTGGTGACTCGGTTCATCCTCATGATTACCGCGTTCTTTGCAGAGTGCTACTCTTTCTCAATTCTCATTATCTATTATGCCCCCAAAAGGGTAGGCTTGTATAACCACTTGAGCGCAGAAATATTACTCTAGAAATAAAGTTACGGGTGGTGCGAGTCTTAATTTTTTTCATGATATCGCCTATTTCTTTTTCTCTTCTTTTGTTTTTATTTAATCTTTATTTGAGGAAATCAATTAAATCACATCCTTTGTCTTGAGGACAACGATGGAGCAAACAACACGCCCCCCAGTTACTCAAAGATAGTCACGATTTGAAAATATTACCATCACTCATGAAGCTAAGGTTTCTTGAATCGAATGATATATCTCCACCCTATCGCTTCAAATGAGTGCCTCAAAATTTCCATACTCTTATCCGAACAAGCCTATTACAGGTTTTCAACATATGAGTACTTTTTATTATTATTTTCTCATTTTCATTTCTTTTTTTTTTCTTCTCTTTTTCTTTTCCTTTTTGTTTTGTTTCTCCTTTACTACCTAGAAGATTATGCCTAGAGTTTCAATTTCAAGCAACTCTACATGGTTGACATTTAGAGCTTTTTAGTCCTTGAATATCATCGAAAGAGTAATAATCTCGCTTTGCTGACCAGTCCGGTGGGGAAGATCACACATCATCGTTATCACGACAACTATCTAATGTCACATCTTGCAATTGATATCTAGTGCCTTACAATGATGAGAAAATATCTATGTGCTTTCAAAAACATTTTATGTTAAGCGAAAATGTGTCATTTATTGAAAATAAAAACCAACAAACATGCCCCATCACAAAAGATCTTTGCCACACGGGGCCACATAGAGTTGATCCCTGCATTACTTGGGAAGGTATTTTAATGTAGAGACGTTTATGGCTTCTTCAAAGACTATGTAGATTTGCTTCTCATCCTTGGTCTTCCATTGCTTGATCAGCTCTTGTGTCGTGGTTCCATCATTGACCAGCTTCTTGATTTCATCCAAGAAAGGTCTACATTTTACGGTGGGATGCCCCAAAGCCCCCATATGGAATTCGCATGTGCTACTCGAGTCAAAACTATGGGCATACAGATCAGTGCACTCTTCATCGGCCTAGGAACAAGATAGTGACCCTCTACGGATGAGGCCAAATGTCTGAGATAGATATTCCAAACACTTCCAAATTTGCGCTCGTCCGAGGGATTTTCCTTGATGACCCCGATTTGTCAGTCTGTCTCCTTCTTTTACGGCCACGCGAACCCTGGAGATGACACTCATTTATGTCTCCATCCTTATCTATCTTATCTTCGATTCGGTCCTTAGACTTAGACCCCAATTTTCCGTCTTTGATTGCATATTCTATCCTTTCTCCAATCGTCATGAAATCTTCGAATTTGTTTCTTGATTTCTCCAACATCACATCGAAGAAAGGAGAGGGAAGCGTTGCATGAAATAGGGGAGTCAACTCTTCTTCCGCTATAGGGGCTGGACTTGGGTCGCCGACATCGCCACCTTAATGCATATTCTCTCGAAGCTTTCATTTGGCCTCATTTTCTCATTCAAGAAATCTGTCGACGAGTGCTAAATCTAAAGCATATTTGTATTGATCCAAGAAGGCATTAGCGAGGTCACCCCATGACCTAACTTGATTTACATTCAAACGGTTATACCACACTGCTGCTGGTCCCGTCAGGCTATCATGGAAATGGTGGATCAACAATTCTTCGTTCTTCATGTATCCTTCCATTTTTCTACAAAACATGGTTAAGTGAATCTTCGGGCAGCTGGTTCCGTCATACTGCGCAAATCCGGGAATCTTGAAATCTGGAGGAATGACCAAATCAGGGACTAGGCAGAGTTCCCTCGTGTTGAAGACATTTATCTTCTCTTTCTTCTTAAGCTCTTTCTCGATTTTTTCTTCTAACTGGTCAAGCCTCGACTCTTCAATTCGTTCCATTTTCCGATTAATTCTGCCATCGAACCCCATGTATTAAATGATGAAGTGCCATGCGATGATAAAACAATGCAAAAAAATGCGATGCAAATGCAATGTATGAATGCAATAAAGCATTGATTCTGCAAATGATTTGTCCCTATAGGACATCTTTCATTCAGACCAAAAGGTTTCATTACATCCGGTATTAGGGTTTTTACAGATATCGGTGAGCCCTAGCACCTAATGTCTTGACCTCATTCAATAATCCCGTCAATTTTCCTTCGCGGTCCAATGCCGGATCCATATTCTGGCTTATAGGTACTGCTGCATCGGCTAAATCTGCTATCTGTTCAGCTACTTGTCGGGCTTGAGTCGTAACCATCTTCATGTCCCGGTCTTTCTCCCGTATTGTTTGCTCGGCCTTTTGTAGCTTAACGGTCATTTCCCCAGCACGGATCTCACTGGTACGTAAAGCAGTTTCGAGCCCCACTATCTGTTCTTTGAGTGCTGTGTTTTCCATTTGAAAGGCTTGTGATTCATTCCTTTCCTGGTGCAGACTTGATTTCGTGGATATCTTCCATGGCGGATCGCTTTCCAACTCATTTTGGAGAAAGTCGCGTTGGCCTTCACTTTCTTCCAAACTTCTTTGATAATGATCGACTTTATTCTTACTATTTTTGCATTTCGCTTCTAAATAAGCTGAACCGTTCTTTAGCTGAACCACACCATTAACCCACTCTTCCGCGGTATCACCTGCACCAAACTCTTGAATTCAAAGTGCAGCTTCGTACTGTCTTGTACATTCTTTGATTTCATGCTAAGATTGTGCCTCTCATGATCGAAATGGTCGTGATTGTGTGCGGATTCATCTTCTCGAGACACTTTTATTCTTGACTCCTAACTTTATCCCGCTTAAGTGACCCACTGTGCTATCCGAACCTTGGGCTCGGTATTGACCTTCCTTTGACTTTGCCCCCGGGCCACGACAGTGGTGAAGAATCGGGGTTGTCCGTCTTGAAACCCAAAATTCCCATTCGATAAGATCTCGAACTCTGTCCTTCGTGGCCCTACAATTTTCGGTGTGATGACTCGAATCGCCTCGTGGTAGCTGCACTGACACTCTACTGTCGTAATCTTTCGGATAAAGAGGTTTTCTTGGTACGACTTCATTGGTATGATAAGGTTTCTTTCGACAAGCAAATGTAAGTAACTCAGTGTATCTCACGGGTATAGGATAATGCCTTCTGATGTCATTAGATTCTCGAACTTCCCTTGGTTTTGCCTCTCTGCTCCGGGTATCTTCCCCGATATGCTACTTGTCTGCTTCTTGAAATTGATCACAAAGGGATTCGATTTGTTATATTTAACGGTGTTGTCTATTTTGACATTCTGACAATTCTGTTTCACCTTCTGCTCCCCGACCGAATCTTTTTCGAGTTTGACATGCTGCTTGCCTTTCATCATGGCATTCATCCGGTCCATCATCTCAGACATCTGCTTTTTTAGTTCTTGTATTTCATCTTGTTTGTCACCGGGATTGACACTCGCTTACGAATCTGCTCGTGTCCTTGAATGGTTCTTCTTCGGCTGTCCCGGTCCTAGTCTCGGGATGGAGTTTTGGAATTGGACCCCTTCCTTCATGTCAAAGAACCTTTGGTCCATCCCGAACAATCTTCTATTATGGGAGAAATCACTCGGAATCAATGCCCCCGTAATGCGAATGCGATGATATGCAAAAACAAAGCAAAAGAAAACAAGTCGATCTGGGACAAAAATGATAAGTATGTAATAAAAGGGCAAATTAAATGCGATAAGCAAACAAGGCAATCCTATTTACATTCCATCTAAGACACCTAGGTTATCCGCGTGGCTCTAACAGGGTGGGTTTCTATGTGTTCTCTACATGCAGTTTTGGTTCTAGGAGGTACCCGAATTGTCCTTGCTGTCCTCTACTAAGAGTAGCAAGGCCCCCGATCATCACCCATTATAGGCTCCTTTCAACCGGGTTCAATTCAGGGGGACCCATTCGCTTATGCCCATACGAAGGAACGATATCCTTACGAAAGCATAAGGTACTCGAGCCCCAAAGGTACTTGCTAGGCCCATACGGGAGAATGATATCTCCACGAAAGCATTAGCGTTTTCCCCTCACTTAAAAAGACGGGTTTATATGCTATATTTTAAATACGTTAAAATAAACGCGCAATTATGACCGAATGTTAATTTAATAGTCATTTTAATCCGAAATTTTCAATATTAGTAAAGCGGTAATTATTTTAAAAGCTTGACTCTCATTTGTTTTTGAAAAACAAAAAAAGTCCCCAGCGGAGTCGCCATCTGTAGCGATGTCTTTTTTCTTCTTTATCGCTAAAATAAAAACGATGGGTTTGCGAAGATGTTTTTGAAAGGTGTTTGTGATTCTATTGGATATAAAATATTTATTCCGTGGGGTTTTAGAAGAAACCGCATTAAAAAATGGAGTCGCCACCGGCCACTTAGGTAGGCCGGACACCATAAAACCAGAGATTCAAAAAGATAGGGTTCGGGAGTCGGTTACGGATGGGGAAGGATTAGCACCCCCACACCGCCCAAAACTGGTACTTTAATAATTACCGCTTTATTAATATTGGATTTTCCGGATTAAAGTGACGATTATTTTAAAATTCGGTCATAATTGCGAATAAATTTTAAGGGCCCCGTTATCCGAGAATAAACGCCCAACCACTATCACTACGCCTGATACTGGCCCCGTTTACGCTCGGATAAAAGGGCACCGCATTGACAATTTATATCATTATGCAATCTTAGAACACATAAAAAACATAAACAAACATTCATAACGACGTAGCATTAAAACCCAAACACTATAATATAAAACAAAAACGATTAAAATGCATGAACATAACATTTCATGATGATAAAACAAAATAAAACAAAATATGAACAAGAAAATGCTTGCTTCCAAAATTGGCCTAATTAATTTTAACATGCTTAAACACATAAAAATGAACCACAACTTTAACATGCATGACATAGACCTAAGAAGGGTACGAAATTAACAAGTCAACAATACCACAAAAATACACTAAGACCCTTATCAATGACATAATTAGTATGTAAAAAATAACTACAAAGACATTACATATAACAAATAATATCATACTATCAAGTAACCTACAAAGAAGCGAAATGGACATAAAAACATGGTGTTTATGAGACCAATCACACCGTAAAAAATGACCATAATAAGCTAACATGTAAACATGATATGCACATTAAGTTAAATATAACAACAAAGACATATGTAATACGAACGATCAAATTAAAGCACAAAAAATGATATAATACACTATAAAACATAAATAGACTAGGCGTAAATGAAACATATGTAAATATGATATGCAACACAATACACTAAAATAGATAAAAGGAATAAAGATATAAAAGTTTAAAGCATCAGAAGGACTAAAATGGAAAAGAAACAAAACCTAAAAACAGAAATTAAATAGTTAAAGACATAATTCAGGACTTGATTAAAAACTGAATTAAACTCCAAAGGACCTATCGAGTAATAAACCCATGCGGCAAGCTCAAAGTGTAAGAAACAGAAACATGGAAGGACTGCGAAGGTATTTATGCCATTTATAATCTGATCCAACTTAATTTCGGGGTTGAATTGAATGAAAATGAAATGCAGATGCTAATTTGAAACGAAAAAGGGGATGCAAAAGCGTGTGGCAACAGAGAACAGGGATTGAAAACGCAATTGTGCCATGGCCGAAAGCAAAAGCGGGAAAAAACAAAAGGACCCTTCGTGTAATTAGACCATTTAGCTATATAAAGGTTATTATTTGTTTTATAACCGGTAATATTAAACCTAAACCTAAAAAATTATTCAGCCCCTCCCCTCTTTTTCTCTCAACAACTCGATATCGTCGTTCACCCCTTCCATGGCCGACGTCGTCTCCGGCGGTGGTGGAACCCAAACTAGCTTCAGAAAAACTCTCCCCTCTCTCTAAAACCCTGGTGTATGCTTATTTTTTAGGCAAAACACTCCGATTTGCCTAGATCTGAAAAAACCCGAAGCCTTTTTGGAAGAAAAAAAACCTCATTTTCACCACCCCAACCTCTCCTCTCGACCGATTCACCCTAGGAGCGGGCTTATCACCGATTCGAAGGTGGATCGACGTTCAGAATAAGGGAGAAGATAAAGAGATAGATGCGTGGGGACCTTTCATCGGAGATCCTAGTCTCGGCCACCGTACAAGGTAACCGGTCGAAGCCAAAAAGGTAGTCTCCTTTTTTTTTGCATGTTCATTCGAACCAAAGATCAATACCAAATATAAACAAAAAAGGGAAGAGTATACCTTTTTAGGCTTCGACCGTTACCTTGTACGGTGGCCGAGACTAGATCTCCGATGAAAGGTCCCCACGCATCTATCTCTTTATCTTCTCCTTATTCTGAACGCCGATCCACCTTCGAATCGGTGATAAGCCCGCCCTAGGGTGAATCGGTCGAGAGGAGAGGTTGGGGTGGTGAAAAGGAGGTTTTTTTTTCTTCCAAAAAGGCTTCGGTTTTTTTCGATCTAGGCAAATCGGAGTGTTTTGCCTAAAAATAAGCATACACCGTGGTTTTTAGAGAGAGGTGAGTTTTTTTCAAGCTAGTTTGGGTTCCACCACCACGAGACGACGACGCCGGCCATGGAAGGGGTGAAACGGCGATATCGAGTTGTTGAGAGAAAAAGAGGAGGGGCTGAATAATTTTTTAGGTTTAGGTTTAATATTACCGGTTATAAAACAAATAATAACCTTTATATAGCTAAATGGTCTAATTACACGAAGGGTCCTTTGTTTTTTCCCGCTTTTTTGCTTTCGCCATGGCACAATTGCGCTTTTTCAATCCCTCGCTCTCTCTGCCACACGCTTTTGCATCCCCTTTTCGCTTCAAATTAGCATCCGCATTTCATTTTCATTCAATTCAACCCCAAAATTAAGTTGGATCAGATTATAAATGGCATAAATACCTTCGCAAATCCTTCCATGTTTCGCTTACACTTTGAGCTTGCCGCATGGGTTTATTACTCGATAGGTCCTTTGGAGTTTAATTCGCTTTTTAATCAAGTCCTAATTATGTCTTTAACTATTTAATTTCTGTTTTTAGGTTTTGTTTCTTTTCCATTTTAGTCCTTCCGATGCTTTAAACTTTTATATCTTTATTCCTTTTATCTATTTTAGTGTATTGTGTTGCATATCATATTTACATATGTTTCATTTACGCCTAGTCTATTTATGTTTTATAGTGTATTATATCATTTTTTGTGCTTTAATTTGATCGTTCAGATTATATATGTCTTTGTTGTTATATTTAACTTAATGTGCATATCATGTTTACATGTTAGCTTATTATGGTCATTTTTTTACGGTGTGATTGGTCTCATAAACACCATGTTTTTATGTCCATTTCGCTTTTTTGTAGGTTACTTGATAGTATGATATTATTTGTTATATGTAATGTCTTTGTAGTTATTTTTACATACTAATTATGTCATTGATAAGGGTCTTAGTGTATTTTTGTGGTATTGTTGACTTGTTAATTTCATGCCCTTTCTTAGGTCTATGTCATGCATGTTAAAGTTGTGGTTCATTTTTATGTGTTTAAGCATGTTAAAATTAATTAGGCCAATTTTGGAAGCAAGCATTTTCTTGTTCATATTTTGTTTTATTTGTTTTATCATCATGAAATGTTATGTTCATGCATTTTAATCGCTTTTGTTTTATATTATAGTGTTTGGGTTTTAATGCTACGTCGTTATGAATGTTTGTTTATGTTTTTTTTGTGTTCTAAGATTGCATAATGATATAAATTGTCAATGCGGTGCCCTTTTTATCCGAGCGTAAACGGGCCGATATCATTGCGTAGTGATAGTGGTTGGGCGTTTATTCTCGGATAACGGGCCCTTAAAATTTATTCGCAATTATGACCGAATTTTAAAATAATCGCTACTTTAATCCGAAAATCCAATATTAATAAAGCGGTAATTATTAAAGTACCAGTTTTTTGGGCGGTGTGGGGTGCTAATCCTTCCCCATCCGTAATCGACTCCCGAACCCTATCTTTTTGAATCTCTGGTTTTATGGTGTCCGGCCTACCTAAGTGGCCGGTGGCGACTCCATTTTTTAATGCGGTTTCTTCTAAAACCCCACAGAATAAATATTTTATATCCAATAGAATCACAAACACCTTTCAAAAACATCTTCGCAAACCCATCGTTTTTATTTTAGCGATAAAGAAGAAAAAAGACATCGCTACAGGAGCATCAACCATGGAGTTTGGTAATATGGAGAACATGGCATAATACAACATTTGATTCTCTTTCATTCTTCCTTACAAGCTATGGGGTTTACCCCACTTTTGCCAAAATTTCCATTTATTTTCAATTGAAATATACACCAAATTGCCATACTTTTACACTAAGCAAGCGACTAGGCTCTTAGATTAAAAAGGTTAAATCAAATGCTTAATCTTTGAGCTTTCCACATCTTATACAAAAATCACTCAATATTTATTTTCTCTAAGACTCAAAACTTTACTTCTTTAAAATTGGGTCACTAATCCTTGAGATTTCAATTTCAAACTTAATAATTCAAAAGTAATCAAATCAAATAGTCCGAGGACTAAACTTAATTATCGAAAAAAATGAATTTTGATTATCAAAAATTTGATTAACTGTTGAAGGGTGTTACAGACCCAGTATGGCATCTTAGATCATTCGAATGGGTTGAATCAGATTTAGGGTGTTACATTGCACAAACTATCCCAAGTGCATCTACAAAGGTTCCCCGTTAAACCTTAGTAGAGAGACTTAAACGTTACAAGATGACTGACTTTTACGGTTTAGGTAAAGATGACATAATATCGATTGTTTAGTGGTTGAAAACACCTAGAGAATATTGAGGCAGATGTAAGGAAGTCCAAAAGACAATTTAAAGTGTATCATTACCTTATAATGGGAAAACCCCATGACTAGTGCTAAACTATTGAGATGATATTGCATTCCATGTTACCAACTTGGGAGTACTTCTTGGAAGAGTTCAAGAGGTAAATCGGCGATGCAAATATGGAGTTGAAAGATTAGTTCATGTATCTGGTTGATGTGGACCAATTAATCTTTGAATATGAGCATGGGTTTATATGTTTAAGTAGGTACGCTCTAGCATTAGTGGTGACAGAGGAATCGAGTTTTAGCCTCTTCATTAGAGTCTCATGTGATGTATCTGAATGCCTCATAGTAGCTCATACAATGCGAAAGAGAATTCAAATTACAAAAGTAAGCCACCTCCTCAACTCTGACATTCTCGAGAAGATATATGTCACCTGTGTCTAGGACAAAATCTTCCCTAGAGTCATCCTCTTGCGAAGCATAACTCTCGTCACTCCCCTTATGACTATGGTTAGAGCCACCAAACATAACTAATTTGTAATTTGAAAGGAAACAAGGAAGCACCATCAGGATCTTAGTCTTAGAAGAGTACAAACTTAAATTTAAGGGTTTATGTTCACTAGACACCTTACTAAGCCCACTAGGTTGACATAGAACTGACTAAACATAGACTCTAATACCAACTAAATGTAACAACCTAATCCTGACCTGATCTAACCAAATGGTTTAAGGTGTCACATTAGGCCACCAAAATGGCCAACTAATTTTTGAAACCATAGTTTAGCCAAAGCAATTTAGACATATGATATGAAAGCATAACATAAGTATAAAATAGTTTATAAAATTGGAGCTCCAAAGTATAAACACCATATCTCAAAATAATACAAGCATTAATTGAGTTACATGCCAAACTACTTTAAAGCCCTGTGAATACATAAGCCCAATCTAAACGCTAAGGTATTATACTCTAAAATAAGCGGTATTGGGAATCCTCTTCAATGTGCTTCTCTAGTGCAAATTGTTAAGCTCAATAAGATTAATCGAATATTGCCAAGAGGGGTGAATTGGCTAATAAAAAATTTGTCCAAGCAACCGAAAAATATAGACAATTTTGCTCAACGATTTATAGTGGTTCGGCTTCTAAACCAAGTCTATTCCACTACCTTAGATATTCACACCAAGGATTTCTCAAATCCACTAGATTTGCTTACCTTTAAGGATAAGGTGCAACCTTAAAATCTTTCCTTAGGTTTATACTACAAAACCTTAAGAACACTCTCAAAGAGAAAAGAATACAAATTTAGCAAACTAAGAAAACCTCACAAGGTAAATGTTTGCACAATTAAACTCTCACCCCAAATGAACACTTAAGCAAAAATTAAACAAAGAAAGCTCACAAGTGTTCTTACAATGAAAAAATAGACTTTAAAGCTCAAATACAATAATTATTTTTGCTTAATTGTTGGTATGGACTTTCTTGATTATATTCAATCATTTGGAGGTCCCTTTTATGCCCTCTAAGCAATTTATACTTGTTTCTAATTGTTGGAGGAGGTTTTGAGCAATTGGGATGTCATAAAATCAGGTATTTAATGCTCACCTGCACAGTAGTTTCGAAACTTCTCAATGAGTTTCGGAACTCTTTAAGCTAGATTAAAAATTTGACCGTTAGAACTCAGCAGTTTCGGAACTTGCACAAGAGTTTTGAAACTCTTGCATAAGTTTTGAAACTTTAGAACTATTTCTAAAACTTAAATCTTTCTGTTTTGTCAAGTATCAAAACTGCATGTGTAGTTTTGAAACTTAACAACAAGTTTCGAAACTTCCCTTCTAGTTTCGAAACTTTGCTCAAGGAAATTCGATTTTCTAAAAGTTTTTGACTTTTTATGAATTTTTAAGTGTAAGAATAAAGTCAAAATACCTTAGTGTCATTTTTGTCATGAAAATATCTTAAGGAATTATTTTCAAAATGCTTAAATAAATTTTACATATTTTATTGTGTTATATCAAAATTAATCATAAAGCTATCAATCTCCCCTTTTTTGATATAACCGAAAAATCATTGTAAAATTTAAAATTTGTTTCAAATTTGTCAAAAATAATTCTCTCCCCTATCTAAAAAGCTTTGAAGCTAGAAGTAAAAATTAGAGTTCTGAAAATTCATTTTGAAAATTATTGTACTAAAATTTACACAATCTTTCTCCCTTATTCTTTGTTAAATCAAAAAGGAATCATAGAGCTACAAGAAAGAAAAGAGACATTAGTGCAATTTAGGAACCAATATCAGATTCATAATAAAGAGACATAAAATAAAGTCCAATGTCAAGCTTATAATAATATAAAGTCATAGAAAATAATTCAAAAACATAAAACCAACATATTGTTCAAAAGAAATGAAATCATAAAGTTCAACATAAAGCTCAATATAAAGACATAGTCGTTGGAGGAGATTTGAAGTCGTTGGGATGTCATAAAATCGGGCATTTAATGCTACTTGTACAGTAATTTCGAAACTTCTCAAAGAGTTTTGAAACTTTTTGAGCCAGATTAAAAATTTGACCAATAGAACTGAGGAGTTTCGAAACTTGCAAAGTTTTGAAACTAAAAACCTTTTTGTTTTGTCAAGTATCAAAATTGCATGTATTGTTTCGAAACTTGTTATGAAGTTTCGAAACTTTCCTTCTAGTTTCATGTAACACCCCAAATTTATCCCTAAATTTAAACCCTAATTCAAAACCCTAATGATTTGGGGATTTTGACTCAAAACCCTAATTGAACCTTAAACTAGATTATGTGATCTAATTGAATCAATTGGGAATTCTAGGGACCATTTTGTAAAGCGAGTTAAGTTTGGATGCCTTCTGCAAACCCTTATTGAGTTCGATGGCGTTGTGTGCGAATTATCCATTAAGTGGAGTATTTAAGCATACTTTTCAGCCTAAAGAATCTGTTCAGCTACCGTTTGTTTTGAGCCACCCTCGTATATCCCTTTTTCACGATATCTCTCCCTCACCATCTCATTTCCAACAAAGCTCCGACCATGCCCCCACCGTCGTTCGTGGTTGGCACAACCAGCATCGTTGAGCCCACCTTTGCCTGACGTGCAAACTCGCACCTCGGTTATCCCTCATCGGCTACCTTTTGTGAGAGAGTAGAGTGAAACCGTACATATTTCACCTTCTCCCTGCACCGCCGTCGTCCCCTCCATCGAGCTTGTGTGGGTAAGCCTTTGGTCCCTTTCCCTTTTACCTTTAAATCCGGTTTTGTGGTTTACCTCTCCTCTTGGGTTCTTTCAAACCATTTCGTCGAGCATGCACCACCATCCTCGACCGTTTATCTGTCGTGCCGTCTCGGTTCCCTTGTGAATCGTCGTTGCCGCCGTGTTGTTACGATGCTACTGCCGTGTTGTTACAATGTAGCGCCGCTGCCTTGTTTCCTCGCGCGGTCATCGTGATTTTGTCGTCATGCTAAATTCCTGTCGCCGGTGAGCCATCGCCACCCTTGCTGATCTGGCCGCTGCCGTCAAGGGGTGTTCAAACCCTAGAGCTGATTGTAACAATGTGTTTTGGGTTGGACTCGTATGTGTGTTGTTGGTGGAGCCCAAATTGTGCGACTGTTATGAGTGACCTATTATGTGAGAGCCCATTTCCCGTGAGCTCAAGTTGAGTGAGAGACCAAGACTTAGAACCGTCTTGACCTATTAGCTGAACCGGCCCAATTGAGTGTTTTGAACCAGCATTTCGAATTGAAGCAATTTATTGGACCAAACCGGTTGAACCAGTTTTGACTTTAGACCTGACCTTTTGACCAGATTTAAACAGGTTGAATTGTTAACCGAATGATATTAGTATTGACTTTGACCAATTACGTTAGTGTTGATCGTTGACCTTCATTTAGAGTTGACTTTTAATATTGACTTCAATTTTGATGTTTGGAGTCCAAATCTGTTATTCGTTTTATCAAATTCGAACTTGAAAGTGATGTTTTGTTATTTAAAATTTTTTGTACTTAATATCTAAAGAGTTGAGAAGATTAGAATCTAATTCGAAATATTCTTGTGTTCAAATATCGTTAAGGCCGTCGATTTACTTTTTTTGCATGTCCAATTTGATTGTGCACGTTCTTTGAGGTCTACGAGTAAAGTGGTTGAATCAACAGTATTTGTTAGGTAAAAACAGTTTTCTAATGATGCATGTCAAGTCACACAAAAAACGTATGCACAAAAAGAATAATTTGTATGCTACTTATCATTTTCACTCATCAATTCTCACAAGAAAATAAACAAGAATTTAAATTTTGTTAGCGTTTTAAAGCAGCAGAGTTAATCGTAAATTGTCTACTATAACATGTGTAGGAATTGAGTAGAAAACCTAAGACAACTCTAAGAGGCTAATAAAATGCATTGCAATTATAATGGAGGTTATGCGAAGAAGAACCTGCATAAACCTTTTAGTGCATTAAAACTAGAAAAAATGAGTAAGCATGCGTTAAAAAATGAAAGGAAACATAAGTCAACAAAATCTTAAACCTACTCTTGATGGAAAGCTTTAAATAAAGAAACTAGAAAATCGACTTTACCATATTTGGTAAAATAAGTTTTGTATATTCTCTGTTTAGAAGTGTTTGAAAGCTCTTAAAAAAAAGAAAAAACTTCAAAAAAATTGCTAGAAAAATATTAAAGAATGCGTTGTTTTTTCCTTTTTTATTTTTTAAGACCAATGACAACACAAAAATTAATTGGGAAAATAAATTTCTAGCATTTAAAAAATTACAAAGTTTTGAAATATTATAATCGAAAGGGTAACAACACCATAAACCGAGAACGCTTAAAAATTGATACCAAATAATAAAGAAGTGGAAGCTTGGATCAATTAAAACTCTTGATAAACTTGAAAATTTTGAAATTTTAAATCAAGAATTAAAATTTTAGAAAATTTCTCAAACAACACAATAAAAAAGGCTAAAGTAAATAAAAAAAATAAAAAACTGAACTAAAAAAAATAAAAGTAAATAGATATGATGACACTCCCTTCTAAGATATTGTTTTAGAAAAACGTGTCTGAATAGTCTTACATACATCCCTCTAAAATTAGATGAAAACCTTGAACAAAATGAAAAACTTTTACGGAGAAATTTAGAAGAAATCATTGTATTAAATTGAATTGAATTCTATTGAATGATTTTTACAAATGAAAGAAGCCTATTTATAGGCTAGTACTCTAAATTAAAAAAAGAAATTTAATTTAATTTAAAAGACTAACCAGATAAATAAAAAGAGAAGTTTGATTTAATTGTAAAAGTTATCCTAATTAAAAATGTTTGGACCCCATATTATTAAGAAGTTTCAGTAATTTTTCCTTATGGATGTTGTTTCTCTACCGTTGGTATAGATACTCACTCCAAGTGTATCGATGCTACCTCTCGAATATCGACACTAAATTTGCTCATGATGTTTCTAAATTAAAATCAGTATCAATACTATAGAAATTGCATTCGATGTTCACAAATTAATTTAGTATCGATACTATTATATAGGCATCAATATTGACTATATTGATATCGATATCCGACTTGAGTATTGATACCTAAAAATACTTCAATGTTTAAAATAACCCAAACAGTATCTATACCTCTCATTGATCGATACTGGATTAACGATATCGATACCTCATGAATGTGGTATCGATACTCGTCCTATAAATAACATAATTTTCTTTTGTGTTCATGTAATATTGCTACTAGATGATCTAATATCGATACTCAAGCCTAAAAGAATTATTTTTCAGCCATAGAAATCATCTCAAACATGTCTTTAAACACATATTTTAAAGCTCTAGCGATTACCACAATCTACCATGGCACATAAGAGCATTCTAAGATCATTTAACATAATTTTTAACAACAATTAATCAATTTTGATTCACAAAAGCAAGTTTAACATTCAAACACCCAATATGCACAATACCAACATGGAAAGGTATTTATGATAGAAGCATTTTAAAGTTGAAAATGTACTACCCTGCCGAAAATCATGAAAAGCAAATAAGCTCTCTTAAAAAAATTCTCTAACTTAGGAGATCACCCTAATATCTTTCACTAGTCAAACAAGTATAAAAAAGAATTGTTACATTGAAGGAGGTCATAAGGAAGTGTAAGAAAACGAACTTAAAATCTTTTAACAAGCTAAAAAACTACTTGAGAAAGCTCTTACCCCTTAAAATTCTTCTCACCATATTTTCAACAAGTAATTGATCTTTTCTTGAAGCTCTTGAAATATAGATTACAAATCTTTCCCTCTTAAATCTAGGATGACTTAGCATAATGAAAAAATTGAGGTTTTTAATAGTTGATGGCTATGGTTTTTGGAGGAAGAAAGAGAGCCCGACTCGATAAGTTTGCGAGCAACTCGGTATTTTTATATAAAAAAATAATTTTTTGATGGCTACCTTAAAAAAATATGTTTTAAAAAGTTTAAATACTAGTTGAAAATTTTAAAAAAGCCAGTGACTTTTTAGGTAGTTTACCCATAAAATATTTGGTTTCAAATTTTTAAATGTTTTGTATTTCCCGAGAATTCAAAAATTTAATTTGTATTAATAAAAAATTAAATTATACTAATTAGAATCTCCTTTTTATTAAAATCTTTCTTTCTTTTTCTTTTATTATTACTTTGTGTATAAAAGTAGAAAAGAGAAAAAGTTTTCAATTCTCATATAAAAAATAGGCTTATATATCATATTAGTACCTAAAGTATACCAACTTTTTTATTTTGGTACCTACAGTATAATTTTTTTTGTCAAAATAGGTACTTAAAGTATTTTTTCATCAAAGTAAGTATCTAAAGTAAATTTTCTGGTCAAAATAGGTATCTAAAGTATTTTTTAGGTCAAAATAGGTACTTAAAGTATACATATTTTTTATATAGGTTCCTAAAAATTGTCACGTGACATAAATTAAAAGGATTATTATTTTATATACTAGCGGTGGAAATTTTTTATTTTCACAAGCGTCTCAATTATAGGGTTTAAGGTTTTAGTTTGGGAGTTTTAGTGTAGGGCTCATGGGTAGAATTTAGGATTTAGGGTTAGAATTTAGAGTTTAGGATTAGGGTTTAGGGTAATATGGGTAGGGATTTAGGTTTTAACCTATAAACCCTAAATTTTAACCATAAACCCAAAATTTTATCAACAACCCCTAAATTCTAAACTACTACACTTAAACCCCATAAACTTTGAACCCTAAATGGAGCCCTAACCCCTAAAACTAAGGCGCTTGTGAAAAAAAAGTTTCCACAAGCGCTTGTGTATAGAAAATTACCCTAATTAAAAAATACATTATGTGCCTATTTTAAAGGAAAAAATATACTTTAGGTACATATTTTGACAAAAAATATATTCTAGGTACTTATTTTGACGAAAAAATACTTTACGTACCTATTTTGACCAAAAAGTATACTTTAGGTACCTAATTTAACCAAAAAGTATATTCTAGGTACTTATTTTGACCAAAAAATACTTTAGGTACCAAAATGAAAAAAGTTGTTATACTTTAGGTACCAATATGATATATAAGCCAAAAAAATATGATTGAAGTTAAAATTCGAAATCCCTAAGGCCTTCTCTTCTTTGTTTTTCATCGAAGATTGTTGAGAAACTAAAAAGTGTCTCACACTTAAATATCGACTTCATCTCTAACTCGGTCATGACATGTTCATTTATTTATCTCCTCAATCCTCACATATATTTTCTGAATTTTTATGTTTATATTAAGCTCTAATAGATCACTAGATTTTACCTCTATTTTAAAAAGTAAGGTAAAATTATGGCGAGTTTAACGAGCAATTTTATCGAGCAACGAGTTGAGTCGAACAACGAGATATTTTAATGAGCCCGAGTCGAGCACAACTCAACTCGCGATCAACTCACTCGGTAAGCACCCCTACACGTGACCCTCAATCTTGCCACCTAAGCAAACTTTATAACTTAATATTATAAGGGTTATATTTTGATACACGTAATTTTTTTTACACAACCCTCCTTTAAAATCTAAAACCTAAACCCTAACTTTAACACCATAAATTATAAAACCCTAAATTCTTACCTTAAATCTTAAATTCTAAATCTTACAACCTAAACCCATATATTCTAATCTCTAAATTAATTTACACGTGCTGTGTATCGAAGCTTTTTCTCATATTTTAAACACTTTTTGAGGCATGTGATGAAGTTTGTGTTTCGAAACGTTATCTGATATTTAAGTGCATGGATGCTATATGATCATAAAGAAAATAAACAAATTTTCTGAAATAAAAAATGAATATATTTGTCTTTATTCGTAATATGGACTAATGAGATCGATGTACATTAATCTACAATTACCAACTTTATTTTTTGAAGTTACAATTTATAATTACAATCATTACATTCAAATAACTATGAGTAAAATCAATACACACAGATAAAATGATAACGAGAGTAATTATGAACTTAAAGCAAGAATAATTCTGGACATGCACGCAACTTGAACACAAATTAAATCTGGCTTGAAAAATCATACATAGTATTTAAACATAAAGAGACTCAAACTCTAAGCAAACTTTATAACCAGCCGTAGATCCACCCTTAATCAATCCTAAACTTTCTAAACTTCACACATTCAATTTGCTTAATGTTTATAAATTGTGTCCAGCATGAGATTTAAATTTTTATGTGTGTCCACCCTAAAAATATTTATGGATCCGCCACCATTTATAACTTAACAATTTAAACACTTTCGATTTGAGCTGATCTTCGATGAATGATGAAATTGAAAATAGCGTATTAGGGGTGCTAATTAAGTTGAGCAGCTCGTGAGTAGTTTAAGTTCAACTCAATTAAAATTCGGTCAATGCTCGACTCGAGTTTGACTCAAGACCTTAACGAGTCAACTCGAGCAACACCTAACTCGACTCGATAAGTTCACGAGCAGCATGCTATTTTTTTATAATATATTAGTTTTGTGTATTCGTGGATGATTACTTTGGAGTTTAGACTTTTAAATTGCTTTACACACTAATTTGATTTTTTTTTGTTAAATTTGTTAATTTATGTTTATATTAAGCTCCATATAGTATTAGTAGATTTTACACACTTTTATATATATATATATATATATATATATATTAAAAAAGACAAGGTAACAATTCTAGTGAGCATAACAAGTAACGAGTTTTTTTTTAACGAATACAAGTCGAACAAAAATTTATTGAGCTTATCGAGTCGAGTTAAGCACAAGTCTAACAATTTTCGAGTTGAATCGAACACTCATCAATTTGTGATTGACTCGTTCGATAAGCACTTCTACAAGAAAATAATCAAATTACTTCATAAGCCCTTCCGTTGTTTTCCTTTTTTTTTAAAAAAAAAGAAGAGAAACCTCAACGTAACCTACCCAAAGCTCAAAGTTTGGATCAACGTTCACCCATTAACTCGAAAACCTATCAATTACATTTATAGTAGGCCTACTCAGATAAGATGTATTGATCTAATCAAGTAATATAGTTATTAATCAATATAATGACCGTGTTTGATAAATAGCAGTTTGAACTAAAATTAGAGGTTTGACTAGTTAAATTCGCTAATTTGAATGTTTGATGAATAATTAAATGAGGTGAACCTCTAATTTTGAAAAAGTTGCTAATAAGAGCCTTTTAAAATTAGATGTTTTACATAAGAGTTGTAAAAGACCTTTTTACCCTTAATAGTTATAAAAAAAACTTCAAATAACCTAAATTTAACATTTTTATTTTAATTCTCCACCCTCACATATTTACATTATGACATTTATAAACTAATACTTTTTGTTTTTTTTTATCCACACACACATTTATATTTGTATTTAAATTGATAATTAATCAAGTTATACTAAAAATAATTATATACATAATAAATTAATATATAGATCCTTCAAATATACTTAATAATGTTATATTAACAAATTTATTTTTATAATCAAATTAATTAAACAAGTATCAAATATAATTATGTCCTTATATGTCATTTTACTTGTTTAAATAATCAAATAAATCAATTAATTTTACTAAACACTTTTATACAACTAATTAATACAATCTATTAGTCAAATAAATTAATACAATCAACTATCTTATTATCAACTAATGTAATTCGCTATCTACCTGCTAAACATTATAATTTTTTTTATGAAAAGCATGGTTTGATAAATTCTGAAGGCTTAAGCGTCTACCTTTCCAAAATAACAAACGCGTCTCTTTGCGGAGTCCATGTTTGATCTGAGAGTTGGTCAATATTTGATCTAGTCAACGGTTCAAAAACTGAGGGTTTATCAGTAATTCACCCCATCACATTTTCCTCTTTCCCCTCCGCGTCAACCTTTCCTTTTGTACTCGTTAAAACTCAATTTCAAAAATCCGCTCTGAAAAAATCTCCTTCATCTCGTTCTAGATCCACCTCACTACAACCGAATCGTACTATTATTCTGATTTCTTGTTTTCCTCTCTATGTTAAATCCTAGAGTTTTTAAAATTCAGTTTCTGTACTGATTTGGAGGATTCTTGAGATTCCATGGCTAGGGTTTATAAAAACTGGGAGAGGCTGGTGCGTGCTACCTTGGAAAGAGAGCAGCTCAGAGATGCGGGTCGAGGCCATGAGAGAAGACCGAACGGGATCGCTGGTGCGGTTCAACTCCCAGCCTCCCTCGGTCGCGCCACTAACATCGATGCCATTCTTCAAGCTGCCGATGAGATTCAAGCGGAGAACCCCACCATTGCCAGGATACGTACGTTTATCTTTATTTTAATTCCCCCTAGTTTCTTGGTTATACTACATCATTGTGGTTACTTAATCATGTGATCTGATGGCAATTTATGTTATGGACTTTAGTGCAAATGGCTTAAAGAGACTTTTGAGAGTAAGGTGGTGTTTGATTACGAGGATTTTCATAGATGGTTGAGTTTATTTGCTCATAGTATTGATAGAGATAGAATTGCTGGGGGTTGAATTCTTCTTTCCTTCCCTTTATGAAAGGAGTTTTGAATTTAGACAAACTGATATTCTTGAGTTCCTTTAGCTGCTGTGTTGTTCTTTCTTTGTGCTTTTGGTTTACTACCATGTCTCTCTTAACTGACATTATGACAACTTAGTTGATGGATTTATTGTAGGATAAAAATTATTAACTTCAAATGATTGTATATTTTGAATTTAGAGAAGCAATAACAGTAGTACTATACAACAAAAATAAAGTAGAGGCTTGCTTGTGATGGAAACCACTTTATCATAGAAATGGCTGTTATGGGCTAACATGATTTGAATTAGATGATCTTTAGGTCTCTTTGAGATTGTACATAGATGTGGCTATGTGATATCTCTCCATGTATTATATTTAATAGTTTGTAAGTTCCAATCATTTAAAACTTGGATTAAATCCAATCAGATGTTTGTTTTGAGTTCTTAATGCAGATTTCTGTTTTGATATTGATTTTAAATGTTAAACAAGGTAGCCAGGCAGATATAACATGAGGATGTTTTAGAGTTTGTTATTTACATCTGTGCATTTGCTTTTTATTTGGACAAACAATTTGGATAATCAAGTTATTTGGATTCATTGTTAATTAGAATTTCACTGCAATAACATTGTTGTTCAGTCATAGGCTCATAGGCATTTGGGTGCAATGTGGTTATTATGTTTTTGAATATGATTCTACATAAATATGTTGGCTACGAATTTTTTTGGGATCGAAATTACTTCATGGAAATGGATCCACCTGCAGCAAATTAGCATCTTGAATTCTTGATAGAGTGGCCAGCCTTTGGTGTGTATTGAGAATACATTTTTTCTTTCTCAATCTTCATGGGATAAACTTGTATATTTTTTTTCCAATGGCCTATTTGATTTGTACATTGACATGGATATCTATGGTTACTACGTGTATATTTTTTTTACATATATTACACTTCTTAATCCAAATTTCTTTCTGGGTTGATGATATGTTTATATTATTTCAATTTCAGTATGTGAGCAGGCATATGGTATGGCCCAAAATTTGTACCCGAATAGTGAAAGTAGAGGTGTACTTCAGTTCAATACTGGTTTGATGTCTGTAATTAAGGTGCTACTATGTCAGCTTTGGATATTATGCAGTTTCCTCTTATTTTGCATCGTGTTTATGCTTTTCCCATGAAGATAGCAGTAATTTTCCTTGATAATCGACCATTATCAGTTTTAGATCCTACTCAGATATCTCACAGTTCCAATTTTGTAGACTTCATTGACGTTTTGACCCCTGACTGCTACTCTAACATTAGAGGGTGTTTGGTATGATTGAATGTGCTCACTTTCTTGTAAAATTTTTGCTATGCTTAAAAGTGATCACTTTATTGGGAAAGTACTGTTTTTGGTGGGGCTACTTTCCCATAAACGTGAGAATGCAATTCCTGTAAAGAATGGTGGCAGAGTTAGTTCCCGATGTAGGGACGGTTTCTTTGATTCATATTATTATTTTTAACTACAAAGCCATGAAATTAAATTAATTATAAAATTATTTTAATCACTATCAAATTAAATTTTAATTATGTTGCATTCTAATTTAAACGCAGATTATATATATAACTTATTTTTAGTTTAATCATATATTGATTTAAAAACTTACTTTTAATTTTATTTAAAATAAATAAATCAATATTATCTAAAAAGAATAATATAGTGGCATTTCTGTTAATGATAAATATCATTGAAAAATATAAAACTAATAAACTTTGCACTTTATTTGATAAGGGTAATTCTGGGAATTACCATCACATACTAAGTAAAATGTTTAGTGAACCAAATATGTCAATGTAAGTTTTTCAAGATTTTAGTTAGCATTTTTCCTATGTATGCCAAAGCTATATTTTACTTCTCTGGCTATCACATCCCATTCGAATTTGGCATGGGAAAGCACCAATAGTCACCTTAGACTTTACAACTAATAAAATAAGTTCTGACTCATTCCTGTACTACTATTTTTAATAATCTACCGTATTGTTTTCATGTGTCATCAAGTTCTCTAATTATCACAATATGCTTGCATGGCATTTCATAATTCATATCGTTTCATTATTGATGTGGATTTGATGTAGATATATATTTTCTTAATCTACGATCTAACAACTATTTGTACATCTCTGAACCTTTTTTTAATCATTTACTTTTAATTTCTTATTATGGTTCCTATTTGTTTTTCTGCAGCAAAAACTTGCCAAAAGGGATGGTGGCCGAATAGATCGTAATCGTGATATGGAACATTTGTGGGAGTTCTATCAGCTCTATAAGAGGCGGTACAAAGTTGATGATATCCAAAGAGAAGAACAAAGATGGCGGGAATCTAGAACCTTCTCTTCCACTAGCTTTGGAGAGTATGCATACGTTATCCTGCTCTATTAGTTTCACTGTGATTTAATTTGTGTGCTTATGATTTTGCATATTAAGTACTATTCGCAAACCATCTGTCATGACTAGAATATCGTGAGGCTAATTAATACAATTATTCAAATTATTTATCATATTTAATGAGTGATCTTGAAGTTCAGTCTCGCAAGCTATCATCAATTAATATTTAAATAAGTTTGGAACGAAGTTTTAAAGAACTATAAAGTTGTTGATTTAACCTCGGGCATCAAATACTTGCATCCTGCCCACATTAAAGTTAGATTTAATGTAACATTTATCTGTTCATTAAATTTTCGTTTTGGCTAGTTATCTACATTTTTTTGGTTGAAATATATTTATTTCATGATTTTAATTTTGTTAAAATTTCTGTTGTGAAATCTGAAGTGCTTTAGGAATGAAGAAGTCCTTGCTACTTTGATGGCCCTAGTGGAGGTCATGGAGGCACTTAGCAAAGATGCAGATCCTGATGGGGTTGGAGGGCTTATTAAGGATGAGGTACATGTGATTAACAACCAGTGAATCTGCTCTTCCGTGAGCCTCTTGGATATTTTCAATATTTATATCTGATTCATTTGCATGTTTTAATTTACTTCATGCCTCCACGTTTAGCTTGTAGTTAGCTAGTGAGGTTTCTAGGATATTTGTTTTTTTTGTAAGATGTTCTCTACAAAACTGTTACTAACATTGCTCCGGTTCTTTGCCATTTTATCTCGTATTTTAGATGCATTTATGTCTTAAAATAAGGCACGAGTGATATTTATTTGGTTTAAACTTAATGATTTTTTAATGTGTTCTTTCAGTTACGTAGAATTAAAAATGCCGATGCAACTATATCTGGTGAACTCACGGCCTACAATATTGTCCCTTTAGAAGCACCATCATTCACAAATGCTAATGGACTTTTCCCTGAAGTAAGTCTAAATCCTTAATCAGTCATGCTACATCTTTCCCTTACTGTTTGCAGTAAGTACACCATAAGGAGTCCTTGTTCACTATCCTTGTTATTTCTGGTCTGTCTTCAATATTTTCTAGACGTGTTGACCCCTCAGAGACAGTTCTGGTAACCAAGGCTGAGCTCTCTACTTGACTGTTTTCAACCACCATCACTCCTCTTCTTCCTTCTTCAGCTCGAATGGTAGCAATAGCCTCATTTAATGAGGGCAGATCGTCCTTCCCCAAAATCTGGACTCTTACTGCATCAAATTCTATATTTAGTCCAACAAGAAAATCATAAATTCTATCTTTTTCGACAAACCTCTTTAGAGTTGCTGCATCCTCACTGCATTTCATCTGAATGCATTGGTCGTGATCCATTTCCTGCCAGAAATTCTGCAGCAGGTTAGAATATTCTGTAATGGATTTGCTTCCTTGTTTGGTGGTCGAAATCTTGCTCTTGATTTCATAAATCTGGGCAGCATCTCTAACTTTTGAATAGGTTTGTTTTACAGCCTCCCATATCTCCTTTGCTGTACTGAGGAACATGCAAGTGTCACTGATTTCGGGCACTATTGAATTCCACAACCAAGTCATGACTAACGAATCTTGTTCATCCCAAGCCTCAAATCTGGGATCTCCTTACTTAGGGCCAGTTCCAAGAAGATGACTGAGTTTACCCATTCCTTTGAGGAAAGTTTGAACCAATTGAGACCACTTAAGGTAATTTTTACCATTCAATCTGTAGGAGGCTTGTATGTTTTGTAAGTCACTCGTCGAATTGGAGTGACTTCCCTCACTCATTGTGCCTTCTTCAGCAGTTTTTGTTCTGCTGAAATCATCCTTATCACCCATACTCTCTCGAGGAATAAAGGGAATCAAAAAATGTTAAACAAGAACATTGAGACTTAAAAAACGAGAGGCTCTGATACCATGTTAAAAAGCCTAGTTTTCGCTGTAATTTTCTTTTATTTTATCAATGAAAGAACTCACAAATAAATACACAAACCTAGGGCCTATCTTAGGTAACTTCTAAACTAGGTAAGAAACTAATTCTAGTAATAGAATACAGACCCTTAGAGTAAGGGATCCTAATAAAATATTTACAAATCTTGTAATTAAGGAAACAAATCTCTGACAATCTTGAAAACCGAGGGAAATAAGTAAAATATAAAAAGTAAAGTAAAAACTATAAAATGTTAAAAAAAGCATCAGCTCTTCATATAGGTTTGAAGGCCCAAAATGTTTTTAATCAAATCCAATTCAATAATAAACTAATATATTTTAGATTATATTTTATTTTTCGAAATTAATTATAATCGGTAATGGTTAAAAAGAAATTAGATAAATAGAAAATTTTCCAAATATAAAAACAATAATATATAAAATATTAATGTACTATGTACTACTTGGACATTTTAGTATGATGTATTTATCATCGGGGCATATAACCAAAACAAAAATTATGTAATTAAATTTAATGTACATATATGTATTATAGTTAAGGACATAAAAGAGTCTTGGAACCTATGTCCTCCTCTTGGATCCTTTTGTGCCGTATGCTTGAGTTTTAACTCAATTGACAAGTAAGACATCTAGACGATATCTGTACCGAACACCCGTACTCGAGTTTGAGTGACATAGCTTCTATATTTTATCCTTTTTAGCATATATGTTAAGTGAACTATTGCTTTTTTATCATATTCTTCTGTGTCTTTTGGCACACGTTTCAACCTATTTTGGTTGATTTGAAAAATCACAATGAAGATGTAGATGCCTGGATCGACCTATGTTTTATAATGGGATTGGTAGTGTCTGATGTAAACCTGCAGCATTATTTGTAGAATGCAAATGTCCATTTTAATTGTCAAAGAATACTTAATTATTGACTGATTTGTATTTATGTATGCTATGAGTTTAAATATGTTCCTTGATATTTCCTTTATTCCACCGTCAGTCCATTGTTATCTCTCCAATTCTTTGATGATTTACATAAAATTCTTTTCCCCCCTCAGAAAGACAATGTAAGGAACCAGCGTGAGAATGTTGTTCTTACTATAGCAAATGCACAATCTCGACTTGGCATACCTATCGAAGCTGATCCAGTAAGTTCAAAAGAATTGTACAGACGTTTTTCATTCTTTGTTTTTGTTTTTCTGTTAGTCATTCTGATTTACAAAATCAATCGGAATAGTATTGCTATATTTGCACGGATCAAAATTGTAGTTGCTGGATTATTGAAGCAGAACTGATGTGGTTGTCTATGCTCTAGAATACCAATTTTGTTTACATGTAAATATCCTTGAAAACCAGGCAGTTTGACATTTTATGTAAAGAGTTTTACTTCCTGCCTAGTTATTGAGATGGTTTATCTAATTATGTACAAACATGCTAAGTTTTATGTATTGTCAAGCTCTTCTTTTTAAACCTGGATGACTGGTTTTTAGGATATTTCTCATTACTGTTGTTTTTCATTTTAAGGAAATTATATATTCATATGTATGGATGTTAGAAGCCCTTTTACCGACCCATATTTTTCAAAGAGCATATTAAATAAGTGATTGGATGAATTGTTTGGATTGTATGTTTGGTTAGGTGCTTTACTTTGCAGTTTGGAACTTCTAATTTTGTTTGGCATTGTGTTCTTGTTTATTTTTTCTAGTTAGATGTCTTATATAACTTGCAGTTTGCTGATGAAATTTTTTTTGTTATCAAAATTTCCAATTTTTCTAGGAAATTGATGAGAAAGCAATCAACGAGGTTTTCTTGAAAGTGTTGGATAACTACATCAAATGGTGCAAATACTTGCGGATACGACTGGCTTGGAATAGGTTGCTGTTAGTTAGTATGCATAACCGTGTGTTGTAGGAGTTTTAGATAATAGAGTAGGAGTTGTATGTTATCTTTACTTTATCTTAACTAGTAGTTTGAATTTAAATTTGATCTTTGTAAAGGATAAGAGTCTTATCCTATAGGTTAACTACTTGGTGTTAAACACCTCTGTAAAAGTCTATATAATAGACTCCTCTTTCACTAATGAATAAAAAAAAATAGAGCACAGTAAAACTCTGTTTCTCACATGGTATCAGTTTAGGAGCCGATCCTATCTCTCTCGGTTTCTCCTTTGCTTAATTTCCATGGCTTTTTTCGAAACCACCACATCTGAAATTAGTTCCCAAAATAACCCTCGTGCATCTGAATTTCAGATCTCATATGCCTCTCTTTCTCCAACCACATCCTATAAATTAAATGGGAACAATTACCTTCAACAGTTTTTTGGCCATCTCACCTCCAAATCTTCCACAACTGCCTTATCAGCTAGTGAAGGTAGAATTTCCTGTTTGGCCACTTCTAATCTTCTATCTTGGATTATAGATTCTGGTGCCTCTGACCATATGACAGGCAACTTTCAGCTATTTTGCACCTTTAACCATTGCAACTCTAAAACCTCCATCAAGGTTGCAGATGGGTCTCTGTTCCAAGTAAAAGGAAGTGGCACTATTCAAGTGGGTGATAAACTGGTTTTGCCTAATGTGCTATATGTTCTTAATCTTGCCTGCAACTTGTTATCAGTTAGTAAGTTAGTTCAAGATACTAAATGTGATGCTCACTTTGGAATTAACGGGTGTGTATTTCAGGAACAGGGCTCGAAGAAAGTGATTGGCAGTGCTAGGCTATCCAATGGTCTCTATATCGTTGATGAATTACCACCTCTGATTTCTTCAGTTTCACGTTGTTTTAAGACTTCATCTTCTTCTTTAAGTAACCCTGATGATATTATGTTGTGGCATCTTAGGCTAGGACATCCAAATTTTGGGTATCTTTCAAAATTGTTTCCCAAGTTATTTAGCAATAAAAAACCTCATTCTTTTAATTGTGAAGTATGTCAAATTGCTAAACATACCAGGCAAATATATGCTCCTTCCTCATTTACATGCACATCTCCTTTTTCTATAATCCACAGTGATATTTGGGGTCCATCTAAGGTCAGAAGCTTATCTGGGTCTAGGTGGTTTATTACCTTTATTGATGACTATTCTAGGACTACTTGGACTTTTTTAATGAGGGAAAAGGCGGAAGTTGCGTCAATTTTCAAAACTTTCTATCAAATGATTGAAAATCAGTTTGACAAACGTATTGAGGTTGTGAGGAGTGATAATGGGAGTGAATACCTTAGTCAATCTCTTGGGTGTTATTTTCAGGAAAAAGGCATTTTTCATCTTACTTCCTGTGTCAACACTTCACAACAAAATGGAGTTGCCGAAAGAAAAAACAGACATCTACTAGAGGTTATGAGGTCTCTTCTTTTTTCAGCCAAAGCACCTAATTATCTTTGGGGGGAAGCCTTATTTACTGCCACCTACCTTATCAACAGAATGCCCAACAAAACCTTGGGTTTTGCAGTACCAACAGAAGTCTTATTCAAACATTTTCCTCACTTTAAACCACTGTCATCTGTTCTTCCTCTTGGTATTTGGTTGCACAGCTTTTGTTCATGTGCATGATAAAAATAGAAGTAAGTTGGACCCTAAATCAATCAGGTGTGTGTTTATAGGATATTCCTCTAGTCAAAAGGGCTACAAATGCTATTCTCCTATTTCTAAAAAGACCTATGTCTCTTTTGATGTCACTTTCTTTGAGGATAAACCATATTTTGCAGGGACTGAACTTCAGGGGGAGAAAAATGAGGAATTTCAGCCCTTTGTTCCTCCACCTTCCATCATTTCTCCTCTACCAGGCATTCCTCTCATACCCTATCCTGAAACCACCAGAAAAAAAACACTATGCCGACAGAAATGCACTCTCCTTATACCAACAAATCACCAAGTCCTTGTACAACACCTCTTTCAGCACCTAGGGCTGTAGCACAAATTTCCCCTACTTCTGTGCATTCATAGCCGGCAGACAGTCAATTTAAGGTGTATACCAGGAGAAGAAGAGCCCCTAATGAAGTAAATTACCAGCCTAGCACTTGTCAAGAACCAGACTCAAGTCTTGTTGCTGCTGAACCGGGCTTAAATCCTGCTACTGCCGAGATTGAAGGTAACATTGCTCCTCAAGATTCTAGTGACCTTGGTGACTTTCCTATTGCTATTAGAAAGGGAGTAAGAAAATGTACTATGCACCCAATTAACAAATTTGTTGCCTATGGTAAACTTCAGCCCACTTTTAAGGCCTTTACAACTAGCCTAAACAGTGGAGGAGGCCTTGAAGAATCCCAAATGGAAGAAAGCTGTCGAGGAAGAAGTAATGGCACTTGAGAAAAATGAGACATGGTGTTTGACAAATCTACCAGAGGGAAAGAGGGCTGTTGGATGCAAGTGGGTTTTCACTATCAAGTACAACTCAGATGGGAGCATTGAGAGGTACAAGGCAAGGCTGGTGGCTAAAGGTTTTACACGATCATATGGGGTGGATTATCAAGAAACCTTTGCACCAGTGGCTAAATTGAATACTATTAGAATCTTACTGTCCATAGCTGTAAACAAGGACTGGAAATTACACCAACTAGACATCAAAAATGCCTTTCTCAATTGGAGGCTCGAGGAGGAAGTATATATGCAAATACCACCTGGTCTAGAAGGTAAAACAACTAGAAATACAATGTGCAAACTCAAAAAATCACTGTATGGACTTAAGCAATCTCCAAGGGCATTGTTTGAGAGGTTTGCAAAGGCTATGGTAAAGAATGGATTCAAACAAAGTCAGGCTGATCACACCCTGTTCAGAAAGGTTGCAGCAACTGGTAAACTAACCTTATTAATTGTGTATGCTGATGACATAATTATTACAGGGGATGATAGTAGAGAAATTGAGAATTTGAAGGTTGTTCTTGCCCGAGAATTTGAAACAAAGGACTTAGGGAGTCTCTAAGGTATTTCTGGGTATGGAAGTAGGAAGGTCAAGAGAAGGTTTAGTCATCAATCAAATGAAGTACATCCTAGATCTTCTTACAGAAACTGAGATGCTTGGATGCAAGCCAGCCGAGACACCCATGGACCCAGGGTTGAAGTTCAACAAAGAAGAAGCTGGTAATCCAGTTGACAAAGAACCCTATCAAAGGTTAGTTGGAAAACTGATTTATCTTTCTCTAACAAAGCCAGACATTGCATACTCAGTGAGTGTTATAAGCCAGCACATGAGTGATCCTCGAGAAGAACATTTGGAGGCAATTAATGTACTCAAGTACCTAAAATTCACACTGTGTCTTTGGGCTAATTTTCAAGAAAAATCCAGCATGAATGGTGAAGGTATACAGTTCAAGTCAAGGCGGAGAGCTCACCGATAGAAGGTCAGTTAGTGGATATTGTGCTTATGTTTGGGGCAACTTGGTTACTTGGAGAAGCAAAAAGCAGGCTGTGGTGTCAAGGAGTAGTGCTAAGGCAGAATTTAGAGCATTAGCTCTTGGAATATGTGAAGGAATGTGGATAAAGAGGTTTCTCAAAGAGCTGGAGTTGGATGAAAAGACTGAGTTCGAGATCTATAGTGATGACCAATCAAAGAATGAGTATTGCTAAGAATCCAGTGCAACATGACAGAACCAAACACATTGAAATAGATAGACACTTTATCTATGAGAAAGTGAATGGTGGTATTGCACAGCTAAACTATATTCCTACCAGAAGCCAGATAGCTGACATCTTTACTAAGGCACTTCCAAGAGTTATTTTTGATGAGTTCACATCCAAATTGGGTATATACAACATATACACAGTTTGAGGGGGAGTGTTAGTTAGTATGCATAACCGTGTGTTGTAGGAGTTTTAGATAGAGTAGGAGTTGTATGTTATCTTTACTTTATAGTAGTTTGAATTTAAATTTGATATTTGTAAAGGATAAGAGTCTTATCCTATAGGTTAACTACTTGGTATTAAACACCTCTGTAAAAGTCTATATAATAGACTCCTCTTTCACTAATGAATAAAAAAAAATAGAGTACAATAAAACTCTGTTTCTCACAGTTGTTGCTGCAACCTTGAAACAGTTATTTTTTGTGTCTTGATGCATTGATTTTTTTTAGTTTACTTACTAGATTGAACCCTAATTTTGTGCCTTGCAGCTTGGAAGCAATTAATAGGGACAGGAAGCTATTTTTTGTTTCATTATACTTTCTCATTTGGGGTGAAGCTGCAAATGTCCGTTTTCTACCTGAGTGTATTTGCTATATATTCCATCATGTGAGTTTGTTTAGCTCTCAGTTGCTATTTAATTTGTACTTTCTATTATGTGCTTTTATTATGATATTCTTATTTTGGTGTTCCAGATGGCAAGAGAGTTGGATGCAATAGTGGATCATGGAGAAGCTAATCCTGCTCCAAGCTGTGTCACTGAGAGTGGCTCCGTGTCCTTGAGCAAATCATATGTCCTATATATGATACAATGGTAGAGGTCAGTTCCATTTGTACTTTATATACATCCTCTTTTCTTTAGAGCTTATGTTCATGTTTGTGGTGTATATTTGCTAACCTGCTACTGGAAGTTGTCTTCAGTGCATCTATTGAAATTTGGCTATGGTCTTTAGTTTTTGGTATTCTGTTTTTTAGTTATGTGTTTTTTGTGTGCGATTTGCACTTTTCATTTTGGAATTAATGCTGTCTATGTGAAAGACTCATTTTGGGGTTCTCGCTTGCTGAGAAAAAATATCATAAACTTTAATTGTAGACCTAATTAAATCATTCATATCTCCCTTGGTCACAATCAATGCTTCTTGATTCATTGGAGGGCTGTAGACCTGATCAGAGTTTGTTTTTTCTTTTTATCTGGTAAAAATGTTCATGGAAATCGTTGTTAATATGATTTTTTGTTTTGTTCAGGAGGCTGCTAGAAACTGTAACGGGAAAGCTTCACATTCATCATGGCGTAATTATGATGATTTCAATGAATACTTTTGGTTTGTTACAATATCTCTTTAAGTATATTGATACGGTGAAGTTTGGCACACTGATGTGCAGTTCTACAATCTTGTTCTTATTTATAATTTATATGACAGGTCACTTGCTTGCTTTGAATTGACCCGGCCCATGAGGAGAGAGTCTCCATTTTTGTTGAAGCCTAAGAAATGGAAAAGAGTAAGTTCCACTGGACATTTCTGACCTGAACTCCTTTGTTATTTCATAATCCTTCTATTTTTCTTTAAATCTTTTTGGAGTCTACCTACTGAAGTTTTAATTTTTAAACCTTTGAGGGTGACCTTTGGTAGCAGCGGAAAGTTCGCTCCTTTGTGAGTAAGGGTATGGGTTCAAGGCATGGAAACACAGGAAAGTCCCTTTTATGGAGCAAAATAAATCATGACACATGAAGGGTCATGTATGTGTTATATGGAAACCTTATATAAAGGTTTAAGCTACTTAGCGATATTATTACTCTGGCTGGTGTTCTAAGGGAGCATAATTGTAAAATCTGATCAGTTTAGCATACCCCGATGTAGTAGGAGAAGTAATAGTGTTGTTTGTTATTCTTATGAAGGGTTTGAACTTCAATATTGAATTTATATTTTAGTTGAAAAAATTGTTAAGTTGTTTATAAAGGGATATACATATTTCTGTTGTACTTATTCTGATAATCTTTTGCATGGAACTCTTGCAGTATGCTGAATCTCTTAGTCCTTTGCTGTGAATACTGATTCATTAGGATCCTTTTGCCTGTTGTCATATTTTGGTGCTAAACCTACTCCCCTCACAAATAGAAGGCGAAGAAAGAAAAAACTGCTAAAAACACATTTTCTTTTCTGATCTTCAGGGTTTTTTTTTATCCCTGCAGACCCATCATATTCCTATTATGCACTGAATAATTTTTTCTTGACCTTTTTTTTGCTTACGTTTTTTCTTTTAATATGAAGTAGGCAATACATGAATATTGGTTAAATAATTTGCCCATTCTCTTTAATGGCTCTAACCTAAAATTATTTAAATCATTAATTATCTCATTTTTCTGTTGATTTTTCAGACTGGTAAAAGCACTTTTGTAGAGCATCGGACATTCCTTCACTTGTATCGAAGTTTCCATCATCTTTGGATCTTTCTGGTTGTGATGTTCCAGGTAGGTTTTTTGCTTCCATACATAAATTCTTATTGATGTTGCATATGGTCTGTTCATCTTTGAAGTTAAAATACAATTGAATTCCTTTTGCTTGCAGGCATTGACAATTATAGCATTCAGAAGAGGGCAACTTAATTTGGATACTTTTAAGATTTTACTTAGTGTTGGTCCGACTTTTGCTATTATGAACTTCATAGAGAGTATGTTCTTGGCTTAATTGATATGTTATCTGCAATTATTACTTAAATTCTCTCTCGTATATATATGTTTTAGTTTCTTTTAATTTGGTTAATTGGCATGACCTGCTTATGTTCGGGATTAATCATGTTTTTATGCTGTTATTTTTCTGCTTAGCTAGGCTGTTTAGATGTCCTGCTTATGTTTGGTGCTTACACCACTGCAAGAGGCATGGCCATTTCAAGGCTGGTTATACGATTCTTTTGGTGTGGCTTGACCTCTGTATTTGTGACCTATGTTTATGCGTAAGTTTTTGGCATTTTTTTTCTTGTGATTGGAATTATTTTTCATGTTTGTAGTCATCCGTTATATGATTGTACTGATTCACACACACATATATTTATACTTGCAGAAAGGTTTTGGAGGAAATGAATGATCGGAACAGCAATTCTTTATATTTTCGGATATATATACTTGTGCTGGGTGTTTATGCAGCCTTGTGGTTGATTCTTGGCTTGTTACTGAAGTTTCCTGCATGTCATACGTTGTCTGAAATGTCAGATCAATCATTTTTCCAGTTTTTCAAATGGATCTATCAGGTTTGCTCACTTTTTGTTAACAGTTGATATGATCAAATGATTTTGGAATGGACTGTTTAGTAATTCATATGAGTTAATTTGCACATTTCAGGAGCGTTATTATGTCGGCCGTGGTCTTTATGAAAGGATGACTGACTATTTCAGGTTTATTTTTGTATTCTATGGAAATTGGGCGTTCGTGCTTATCGTAACTATTTGACTATACTGTGTGATTTTTTATGTTACATTGTTAAGGGGCTAACAAAACCTTTTATCCCCTTCCTTGATTTTTCAAGGGATGTTTTTTTGTGTGTGGGGTTTCTCTACGGCTATAATGATTTAAATTTTTCATCACTTTTGCTGAAAATGGCGCAGTGGTTTGTTTGCCATGTTCAGCTGGAGTTAGTACTTCATATTAATGATACACTGCGTGTGGAAGTTACTGATAGATTGCTGGTCAATGAAATTTTCTTTATCTCTATATGCTTTTTGCATTGTATGATAAAGTCATGCTAATTTGTGGTTTTATTTTGCTGAAATAATGAAGTTCACAAATAATTATCTGTGCTAGTGCACTCTACCCCCTTAATTTGGTTCTTTGTTGCTGCAGATATGTCCTATACTGGTTGGTCATATTTCTTTGTACATTCACATTTGCTTACTTTCTTCAGGCAAGTCATCAAGTTGTTATTTTACCTTTTTCTATAGTTTTTGTAGTTTATTGCCGACAGCTTTCAAAGATGTAGATTTAAATATCTGACGCCATCATTTTTGTTCTCCCAGGGAGTTACAGATAAGACCCCTTGTCTCACCTACAAACACCATTATGGATCTTCCACGGTTGCCGTAGACATGGCATGATCTCGTCTCGAAGAGTATGTTCATATACCCCCTTTTTGGAGGCTTGGTTTTATAAAGCACCAACTTTAGATTATTTGAACAATATTTCTCACTGTTTTGTAGCAGGTAAAGTTGTGCTATTACAGTGTTTGGAAGATGAAAATTAAATTATCCACAAACTTAACTGTATAAATTTAGAGTCAAATTAGGTGAATAAGGGATGGAATCCCTGCTGATTTCGATTTAGTGTTATGTTTTATTTTTGGGTGGGGGTATTATTAAAATGTAAAATAATAAAATCCTTTAGATCAGACTTGGTTCCAGCTACTCTGAGAAGATAACATTTCCATTTAATGTCCCCAAGCTGTATGTCTCATACATTCATCCAAAATATGTATCATTCAGCATAACATTTCTCTATCTGGGTATCACATTTGTGAACCCTGATATCAATTTAATAGACAAGGTAATGAAGGGGATCACAACATGCAATAGAGAAATAAAGGATGCCAATGAAAGGGATATTGCTTTTTCTTTGGCAAATAATTTCGTTTTGCTGTTGTGTTTTTTGCCCATCAAAAAGCTTTTTCCTTATTATGTGGGCTATTCCTAGTGTTCCCAAGCTGCATGTCATACATTCATCCAAATACATGTCAATCATCATAACATTTATATATCCGGGTCTCACATTCATGAACCCTGATACCAATTTAATAACAAGAAGGTTATGAAGGGGATCCAACATGCAATAGAGAAATAAAGGATGCCAATGGAAGGGATATTGCTGTTTCCTTTGGCAAATAATTTTGTTTTTGCTGTTGTGTTTTTCCCATCAAAAAGTTTTTTCCTTATTTTTTGGGCCATATCTTGATATGGCTTCATGGTGACAAAATATTTTTATATTTTATAGTCCTCTGGGCTCTCATTGACTGTTAGATTTATGTTAATATATAGGTTCAAATGAAAAACCGGCCCTTAAGCTATGTCCTTTTTTTTCTTTTAGTCTCTAAACTATATTTTGGTTAAACCTGTTGAAATCAGCGAACATTTTAGAGTGTTTCTCTGTTAAATCTTATTAAAAAATGATGTACAAGAGTACTCCTTTTATAGGCTTTACAAGTAGTTAACCTAGAGTAGTTTACCTAAGAGATATAACTCTTATCCTTTAATGAGATAGAGTTTATCTAGATTTAAACTTTTAAATTCAAACTATTAGATGAGATATAATAAGATTACAACATTTAATTTACATCTAATATCCTACACTCCCCCTCAAACTGGTGTGTATATGTTGTATACTCCCAGTTTGGATGAGAACTCGTCAAAGGTCACTCTCGGAAGTGCCTTTGTAAAGATATCCGCCAGTTGACTCTTTGTAGGAACATAGTGCAGCTTTACGACACCACTGTTTACCTTCTCATAAATAAAATGTCTGTCAATTTCGATATGTCTGCTATCTGCTCTTCAGTAGGAACATAACTCAAGACTGCCACTTCACTTGTGAGCTTCTATGCAATGAAGTGTCTGTCAATTTCAACATGCTTTGTTCTGTCATGTTGAATAGGGTTCTTGGCAATCTGAATTGCAGACTGGTTGTCGCAAAACACTTCAAACTTTTCACCTTCACTCACTCCTAGCTCCTTGAGCAGTTTTACCAACAAAATTCCTTCACACATTCCAAGGGCTAATGCTCTGTATTTTGCCTCTGCACTACTCCTCGAAACAACTGTTTGCTTCTTGCTTTTCCAAGTGACCAGGTTCCCCCCAAACGAAAGAACAATATCCACTGGTTGACCTTCTATCTGTCAGTTCACTTGTCTAACTAGAATCTGTAAAGATCTTTATTGTCCTGTCCAAGGTTTTCTTGAACATCAAACCATGGCCTGGTGTCCCTTTTAGATACCTTAGATTCCTCTTTGCAGCTTCCATGTGTTCTTCAGTAGGATTAGTCATATGCTGGCTAACAATGTTAACTGGAAAAGCTATGTCAGGTCTAGTCAAAGATAAATAAATTAACTTTCCAATTAACCTTTGAAACAACCCCTTATCTGTTTTTGGACTTGAATCACCTTGGCTGAATTTCAAGCCTGCATCCATGGGTGTTTCAACTGGTTGGCACCCTAGCATTCCAGTTTCAGTGAATAAATCCAAGACATACTTCCTCTGGTTAATGACCAATCCTTTGATTGATCTAGCTACCTCCATGCCTAGGAAATATCTAAGTTTTCCTAGGTCTTTTATCTCAAATTCCTTGCTCAACAAATTTTTCAGATGACTTATTTCCTCATCATCATCACCTGTCAAAATTATATCATCCACATATACTATTAAGATAACCCTCTTGTTATTTGAAGTTACCTTAGAAAACAACGTATGGTCTGCTAATATCCACTCTCAAGGACAACTTTTGTGAATCTGTCAAACCATGCTCTAGGAGATTGTTTCAATCCATAGAGTGATTTTTCTAGCCGACAAGCCTTCTTCTCACAACCTGCAAACTCTAAGCCTGGGTATTTTCATGTACACCTCCTCTAACTTTCCATTAAGAAAGGCATTCTTAATGTGCAGTTGGTGTAGCTTCCAGTTATTGTTCACAACCAAGCTCATTAACAATCTGACAGTGTTTAATTTGGCTACTGGAGCAAAGGTCTCCTTGTAGTCAACCCCATAGGTCTGTGTGAAGCCTTTGGCCACCAGTCTGGCTTTGTACCTGTGCACACTCCCATCGACATTGTATTTAATGGCAAAGATCCACTTGCAACCCACTGGTTTCTTTCCTTGTGGAAGATCAACAACAGACCAGGTTCCATTCTTTTCCAGTGCTTCAACCTCCTCTTCAACAGCCCTCTTTCTGTAATGCCTCCTTAATAGTTGTAGGTATCTGTTCCTCATCTAATCAAGCTGTAAAAACCTTGAAAGATGGCATTAAATTACTATAACCAGCATACTTTTGAATAGGGTGTTCTGTACATTCTCTAACCCCTTTTCTTTTAGCAATAGACAGATACTCAAACTCAAGCAAGTGAGAAGGAATTTCAGTTACCTCATTACCTGCTGTTTCTTTACTGGCAGCTGGACTCAAGTGCAATTTTCGACAAGTGTCTGATTGCAAAATAGTCTCTGGCATAGACTTTTTCCTTTTGGTATAAACCTGTAGTTCTTTAGGAGGATTAAGAATAGGATTAGGTGAGGTGTGAGGAGTTGTAGGAGTAATCTACTGTGATGGAACAGTTTCTGTGGTAATGGGTGAAAAAGTAGGGGATTTGGAAAAATTCTGAGGTTTAAAAATTCAGGATTATCAAAAAATAGAGGTGCTGAAGAAACTAAAAGATAACCTGATTTGATTGAGGCTGGACCACATCCCAACTCTCCCCCTGAGTTGCAGCCTTCAAAAAATAGGGTACCTACTCAAAAAATGTAATATCCACAGAAGTAAAAAAAATTCGAGGAGGATGAAAACATTTTTGTAGCCCTTCTTAAGTGAAGAATAACCAACTAAGACACACCTTAAGGATCTAGAGTCAAGTTTGGTTTTAGAGGGGTCTATGTTTTGAACAAAGACTGTACAACCAACGACTCTCAAGGGAAGGACAGAAGACATAGGTTTAAAATTGGGAAAACTCTCCAAGAAAACATCCCTAGGCATCTTGAATTTGAGAACTTTATTGGGCATCCTATTAATGAGATAGGTGGCAGTTAACAAGGCTTCACCCCACAAATATTTAGGAACATTATTGGTAAACATGAGAGCCCTAGTAACCTCTAACAAATGTCTGTTTTCTCTCTGCAATCATATTTTGTTGTGGTGTATCTACACAGGATGTAATATGGACAATTCCATGTTTAGCAAAAGAATTTCCTAGGGACTTAGAAAAGTACTCACCCCCATTGTCAGATTTTAGAATCTGAATTTTCGTACCAAATTGATTACTAACCATGGTGTAAAATCTTTCTAAAATGGGTGCAACTTCTGATTTGTCTTGAAGCAAATAAGTCCAAGTGGTTCTACTGCGATCATCTATGAAAGTAACAAACCTCCTACTACCTGTCACATTCTTCACTTTAAAAAGGACCCCAAACATCACTGTGGATCAAAGAAAAAAGTTGTGAAGATTTATAAAGAGATGGTAAATAAGATCTTGTTTGCTTAGCAAGAGGACAAATATGACATTTAAAGGAACTTGGACTTTTGTTAACAAATAAATCAGGGAACAATTTTGCAAGATAATAAAAACTAGGATGACCTAACCTAAAATGCCATAGCATTGCATCATTTGTTTGTCCTAAAGAAGTAAAACAAGAAATTGGCTTAGGAGGTAAAGGCTTGTGGTTGCTGTGAAGAACATAAAGGCCATTTCGCGAGCTACCACTGCCAATCTTTTTTCTCGAGCCCAGTGCCTACAAAAAACAATTAGAGTCATTAAAATTCAAGGAGCACTTTAAATCTTTAGAAAGCTTGCTGACAGAAAGCAAATTGCATGCGAGGCTAGGTAAAAATAGTACTTCCTCAAGTAACAAGTCTTCACTAACAATAGCAGAACCACTCCCTTTAATAGGAGACAGAGAGCCATCAGCGGTCTTAATTGAGCTGTCAGAACTAGTAGGTGTAAAACTGAAAAATAATTCCCTATTACCAGCCGTGATCTGAGGCCCCATAGTCAATGATCCAGGATGAGGCAGCCTTGGAGGAAAGAAGCGCAGTGGATAAAGAGTGGCTAGAGTTACCTGCTTCTTCTACTAGGGCTAGATTCCCATCACGAGGCTTTGTAAACCTGCCAAACAGCCTGTGAAGCTCCTCCATTTTTTGCTTAGAAAAACCACTCGAACCCACTAGTTGCTGCATTAGACCGTGATTTTCTAGGAGCCCTGTTGGTGGAATGATTTCCAATCAGCTGGTTTGCCATGTAGTTTCCAGCATTGTTCCTTCAAGTGCCCCATCTTCTTGCAATAGTGACACACAATTCTGCCTTTTCTGGTTTTTGCCGAGGTTTGAGTGAAAAGACCAAAAACATTAGAAAAATCCTCCAAGCCTGCAGAATTTTCTGCTGTAGATTGTAGCCCAATGGATTTCAATGAATTATCCATGTTAATTTGTCGAAATAGGATCGATTAGACTGATACCATGAAGAGAAACAGAAACAGAAAATCTATTTTTCTGTATTCGAATGAATAATAAATAAAGTTACAGAGATTACATCCTTTTATAGGCTTAGGATAGGACTCTGGGTACAATTAGGAGTCCTACTTACAGTAGACTTTTAGTCCTACTTACATTAGACTTTCAACTCTTTTAGGTAGTAGACTTTAACTAAAACTACTACTAATAATTAAATACAACTATTTAAATCAGATTAACTTACACATGTTGTGGCAATGTAGAATAATTTATAATAATGTTTGTTGAGCCATCGTTGTCTTGTTGTGTTGGACAACTACCTTGAGGAGGCAATGAAAATGAGAAATCTTCTTGAGGAATTTCGAGGAAATCATGGAATCCGACCTCCAACTATTCTTGGTGTTAGAGAGCATGTTTTACCGGAAGGTTTGTCTTACTTTTTTCATTGAAATAATCATTCCTGTAAATTTATTTCTCTGTTTATCTTACCAAAGGCATATGATGTGGATGTGTATATGCAGTGTTTCATCTCTAGCATGGTTCATGTCTAATCAGGAGACCAGTTTTGTCACTTTGGGCCAGCGTGTGTTAGCATTTCCTCTCAAGTGAGTGTATCTACCATAAAAGGCTATTCATGATTATCTGTATAAACTTATCGTTTGTATTATCTCCCAAAACACCTTGTAAGATCAAAATTGAATCGTGTAAGTTGTGGTACTCTGACTTTGTTGTGAGCATAGCTAGTATTTTAGTTCTCAAGGGACGTTCTGCTTATATTCTATGATCAATGATACACCTTTGCTAGCATGTATATAGTGTTTATCCACTGTCTTCTTGCCAGCTACAGGCTTATATTACACATTTCTGTTATATGGTTGCAATTGTAAAATCCTTTTTTTTCACAACAGTTGATGATTCTTGTGTGACACTAGGGATCCTAAAAGAATAGCTTCCATGTCTACTTTAACTGATTTAATTTTGTTTGTTCCCCTTTTAGATTTGAAGTTGAAGACTTCGTAGAATTCAGCTTTATTTATTTGCCTTCATAAATTGCTTTCAAGGGAAAAATTGTCTTAAACACAATATTTGTCTTCATAGTGTTATTTTTTCAATGGAAAAGTGTCCTTACACTTGTTTACGTTCTTAGTTTCTATTTTTCGTGTATAATTTCTTATTCAATGCTTGGGCAAGGTAGTGTCTGTTGATTTCATGATCTTTACTATGTAGCATTGCAATAGGGTTTATAACTTGTTTTTCAGTCTGCATTTAATCTGTTGTCCTTGGAAGGGATATTTGTAGTGCATTGCTTATGTCCATTTTCATGTGCAAAAATTGCAGAGTTCGTATGCATTATGGGCACCCTGATGTGTTTGACCGAATCTTTCATATAACTAGAGGAGGGATTAGTAAGGCATCACGTGTTATCAATATTAGTGAAGACATATATGCAGGTAAGCTTGGATGATGTGAACTTTTTTTTAATCCAGTTTTTAAAGTGAATTAATATTCTCAAATTAACTACTTGAGCTACTTTCTTTTCTTCATTTCTTTGGAGTTACTTTTGAAGGCCAAATATACCCCGTACAAAGGTGTATTCCAAAAGTAGACACCCGAACCATGTGAAAAATTCATGTAGGAACTTGAGAAGATTATTCTAATTAGATAGAAATGATAGAATGTGATTTCATTCTCTATTATCGTAACTGGTACTGGACGTGAACCATACAATTCCTTTCTTTTGTCAGAACTTCCTTACCATGTATTTGAGAATAAAGCACATAACTAGAGTCATGCTTGTAACCACCAAGTATGAATTGAAAGCTCTTAGACCTGTGGTCTTTAGAAGATTGTCAAAATCAAAATCTTTACTAAGAAGCAATGCAAACAGAAAAAAGGCAGCACAAAACTGTCGCTAAAAGCATATTTTCAGCTAGTTTCATGACTAAAGATTTCTTACAGGGTTCAACTCCACATTGAGGCAGGGTAACATCACCCATCATGAATACATTCAGGTTTGCTTCTTCCATCCCCTCCTCCTAGTCTCTTGGACCTATGTTTATATGTTTTCTTGGGATTTTATTTTCTAATGCAGGTTGGAAAAGGAAGGGATGTTGGATTGAACCAAATTGCTTTATTTGAGGGGAAAGTTGCTGGAGGAAATGGAGAGCAAGTCCTAAGTAGGGATGTGTACAGACTTGGACAACTTTTTGATTTCTTTAGAATGTTATCTTTCTTCTTCACAACTGTTGGCTTTTATGTCTGCACAATGGTATTATCTCTACCTCATTTTAATTTTACATTACATTGCTGGTCTTCAGATACGTCTAATATTAGTTTTCTATGATCGCAGATGACTGTCCTTACAGTTTATATATTCTTATACGGAAGAGTTTATCTGGTAAATAACTTTTCTTCTTTTCCTTTTCAGTTCTTTTAATGTATCATTTTCTTTTCTTTCAACTTATTCTTCAGAAAGGAAGCAAATTAAGCAATTGTTATCTAATATGAGGCTTCCATATAGTTCCTTTTAAACGTTGTCATGAAAATCCTTAAAGTTAAAGAAAAGCTTGGCAGCCAATTAATTCATTTTAAGGATGTGTTTAAATATATAATTAAAATCTGGCTTGGTGAATAATCGTCGACATTCAGTCAAGGTTTCATGAAGATCTTGTTCTGTTGGGCATATAGTACCTATTGAGTTCCTTATAACTATTTATAGCTTTTTGGAGATCTACAGTACCTACCGAGTTCTCTTATAACTATTTATAGCTTTTTGGAGATCTATAAGACACTGAAAAGTATTTATTAGATAAAAGCCACTGTACAGAATTAAAATACATCCATCCATCAGAGTGAAGTTGTATGCTCTTTGAAATGAAAAGAGCATATTGTCACTAGGTTAGAGTTTTGACCTATCGAATCATGCGGCCTTAATAGATGTTCTCGAGACAAATGATTAAGTCAGCATGATTTCTCTTTTCGAAAGTTAAAGTTCTTTCTAGGCACTAAGAACACTGAATCGTTCTTGTCTCTCCCACTTGATGGTTCCTGTCTCTTCTTTGACGGTTGGACTTGGTCTTGTCTCTCCCACTCGATGGCTCCTCGCCATCACTTGACTCATGCTCTTCCCCATTTCCCCACCTTTGGAAGACTTGTCATCTGTACTTGTTGCCACTATGCTTGGTCAAAGACTCTAGCCTTTAATTGCCCGATTTCACGTCGAGCGCCTTAGGATTTGGTTAGACAGAGTAAACAACCAAGAGCTTCACGAGATTGAGTGGGGGAGAATTTTACGCCTGGGAAGAGATGAGGACATCAATTTCACATCAAAAAGGATTTGGGCCAGACATGTTTTTTTGGGAAGAGGGTAATAATCCCGTGACAATATACTTGAGCACTTTTTTTCTCCGACTCACCAAAAACATTAAGTACCCGTGTTGGCACACATGACCCAAGATAGGACATGGCATCTGTGTCCAAAATAAAATTGACCTTTGATCCCATGGTCAGCGAATCTAGCCGAGGATATATCAACCCATGCTCAGACAGAAAAGATTTGAGGTATTTCAAAGAGAGAAAAAAATAGAAGTAAAAGAAAAAAGATCAAATTGAGAGGAAAGATAGTAAAATAAGATGACAGCGTGGAAAATCTAGAGAAGAACCTTCTGCAACTTTTGTTATTTTAAATTTAAAGAAGTCTATTTTGGGCAGATTGAATTTTGGGCCTATTCTTTAATTGGACTTGGATAATATTAGATTTTTAAACAAAATACAATTTAACAATTATTCCCAATATAAGTTGTGGGTTTTTGTGGCCCAAAATATATGTAATTCATTGTACAAATCCTATCTAACGGTAGATTGTTATATCTTGGATTATATTTTACTTTTAAAAATACTTGTATTTGATAATGATTATAAAATAAAATATTAGTATCATATATTTACTAAAAAATATTAGTATGTTCACCATATTAAATGTTAAGTTGTTATCTTTGGTGATATTCCTATAAAATATAGTTGTAAAAATGTTGTTTGAAGAGTCCCCAATCCCATGTCCTCTTCTCCGACCTTTTTTCAGTTGTATCCCTAGGTTCTAGACTTAAAGATAATTCGCATGTCTGACACTTAGATACATACTCGTGTCCGACTTCCGTACCCGAGTATGAGTAACATAGCTTGAGCATGGTGTCACGGGGACATTACCATATTCCCAAAAGGCATGTATAATAGGATGTGCAGCGGCACCGTATTTATATCCCAAGACCACCTTTTTTCTTTCGAGATTAATGTACCTGTCTCTTTAGGACGTGACAATGGTTTGGCATGGTGTAACTTATTTCATCTCCTTTTTTTTGTTTTTTTTGCCAGCAAGTGCTTCATATAAATTTTTTTTTTACAATGGTTTCATTGTTATTTTAATATATAGCCACTTAAGTAGAAACATGAGTTGTTTCTTCTTCAACTGTAACTTGGGCTTAAGTTGCTGTGATACACTCGCATGATACCAGTCCAACTTCCTCTGAAAAACACTAATTTTGTCAACTTTTTTCCAATTCAACCAGGCTTTCTCTGGACTTGACAAGGCAATTGCAAAGCAGGCTAGGATGTCGGGTAACACAGCATTGGATGCAGCTCTGAATACTCAATTCTTGGTTCAGATTGGAGTTTTTACTGCTGTCCCTATGATAATGGGTTTTATACTTGAATTGGGATTGCTGAAGGTGTGTCAATCTGATTTTCATCAGAAACATTGTATTCTTTGTTCTGTGAATTGCAAAATTTGGTTGGCCCAGTTTAGCAAACTTATCACCAAAGCTTTTAACAGATTAAAATCTGTCTTTGCTACGCTTCTTTTTTCCCCCTGTTATAATAAGTTTATTGCACTGTTCTGTGTAGCTTTTTTTTTTTCATTCTGTTTATCATTTCTTCGGTTGCTATGCAGGCTGTATTCAGTTTTACTACAATGCAGCTTCAGTTATGTTCAGTCTTCTTCACATTCTCCTTAGGGACTAGAACTCATTATTTTGGACGAACTATACTCCATGGTGGTGCAAAAGTATGATTTTTGTTTTAGTTGACCATACATATTCAATAATTCTCATTTCTCCTTTTCCAAATATAATTGATGTACTTCCATCTTTTGCATTTGAGCCAACAGTATAGAGCAACTGGTCGAGGATTTGTGGTGCGTCATATCAAGTTTGCTGAAAATTACAGGCTTTATTCAAGAAGCCATTTTGTTAAGGCGTAAGCGATACTCTGTTAATTTCAATTGTCACCAGCTAAAGTTGAAGCAGATGTTGGAACTGAGCTGGCTTGACATTGTTCTGTATGAAAAAAAGTAACACTGCTTTTATCTTAAAGCTTTCAAACTTAATATTTCTCAGGCTTGAAGTGGCATTGCTTCTCATAGTATACATTGCATATGGTTACATGGACGGGGGTGCTGTTTCTTTTGTTTTGCTTACTCTTAGCAGCTGGTTCCTTGTCATCTCATGGCTGTTTGCCCCTTATATATTTAATCCATCAGGTTTTGAATGGCAAAAGTAAGTCTATTGACACTTTAGTTTTGCTTTAGCTTTTATCTTAAAACTTCTCAGAATTGATCCTAAGACTGCAAGCCTGCAACTTCACCACATTGTAGGTTGCCCATCTTTTAGTTGTTATAATCGTCTTTTAATGAACAGGACTGTGGAAGATTTTGATGATTGGACCAGTTGGCTTCTTTATAAAGGTGGAGTTGGGGTGAAAGGAGATGATAGCTGGGAGTCTTGGTGGGATGAAGAACAGGTTTGTCATTGAGATGCTGATTAGTTCTTTAGTTCTCATTTAGTTCTATCAATGCATTTGATCAGTGTTGTCAAAGTGTGTGCCTGGGATTTGTGCCTTATTCTGATCAGGCGCACGTCTAGTGTGCCTAAAGCTTTTTTGCAAGGTGATAAGTGCAAAAAAAGCTTGGCTGTTTGGAATTCTCTTTCATTCCTTTTAATTTTTAGTTTTTTTCATTGTTGCCTTCACTAGTAAGAAACGAGGTAATAATATTGAAGTAGAAAGTTCTCAATATTTGAATATTCGACAGCAGACATGGGACCTTAAAGAAATCATACATATTGGCCTATAAAAAGAATAATTTTTTTATGCTTTGTGAATAAACTAGACTTTTCTATAGTCATGATATATGAAGCACGGATACGGAACTTGAAGGTCGTCCCGCGTACCCGATACGTCCCTGGGACGGGTATGGGTTGAGTACGGCCGGGGTATGTACTGGGACGTCCCATATATATGGGGTACGTCTGCTAAATTGAAAGGGACGTTTCGGGGACGGCTTTGGGAGTCCACGCGCGTACCCAACCTATAATGGCAGTGGAAGACTCTAAAAAACTGCTGATCAGTTTTGATTGTGAGTTGAAGAAGCGTTGCAGAAGACATTGAAGAAGAAATCACGTGAAGCCCACGTGAAAGAAGAAGAGATGTCCTTTTATTTAATTTATTTCTCTAGACTTTTGTGGGGCCCAAAAAAATTAATGACCTGAATCACTTTCTTGCTTTAATAAAAATTATCAACTCTTTATTAGGGATTTTTTACTTTCTTTTATTAGGATTTTGTTATTATTATTATTATTTATTTTTATAAAAATGTGTATTATTAATTTTGTGATTTAAACTCTTTATTTAAATCTAGAAGATTAATTTTAATACTAATTTTGATGTAAATTAGTTTTGAGACTCAACCATATAAGTACAGTAAGCCATAGACAATTTTTTTTGGAAATATGATTTTTTTAATATTAATGTTTTATTATTATTATTATTATTATTATATATTAAAATTTATTTTATATTTGACGTACTTTTATTGTGCCCGTACGTTTCTCGTCCCCGTATCCGTATCAGTGCAACATATGTCATGACCACACACGCACAAGGAAATTTTGATGTTGTGTATTGCGTCTATAGAAGAATAATTTTTGTGTGTGAATAAACTAGACTTGTCTATAGTCATGATCACACACACACACAGACATTGTTCCTTCATTCAGGAAGACATTTTTCTTTTTGCATATTGCGCCTCAAAGCACTATTAGAGTTGCAGCATCTAGAGTGTGCTTTGCGCTCTTGACAACACTACATTATACTTCTTATGTGCCCCTGATGTCGTGTGTTTTTTTCCTTTCCATTTAATAGTATGAATCTAATTGTCGGAGGGAGATCTGTGCTAGATTCTCTTCACCCTCAATTATTTGTAATGAGGGATAATATTTTAGCTTGCAAACAAGCTTTAGGTGTTGGTTGGGATTGTTTGTGTACTGATAACTGCTGCTCTTCTTATGTTTCTTATTGCGGAAAATATTATGTTTGTTCTGCAGATGCATATCCAGACGCTGAGAGGCCGCATATTGGAGACAATATTAAGTTTGAGATTCTTCATATTTCAGTATGGCATTGTGTACAAACTCCGTCTTACTGGAAAACATACATTCATTGCGGTGTGTTTCTTGCCCTTCTAATTTTATGTTTCACATTTGTTGGTTTTGTTTCTAAAATTTAATGAAGCATGCGAGAGAAACTTTTTCCCTTTACTTTCCTCCTTGCAATATTAAAATTTGCTTGGTCTCATTTCATCAGTTATCAAATCATTTCCACCCAATGTTCTAATATAAAATAATATGATTATGACATTGGGATTGAGGATGGGAATAGCATAGCTTTTCCCTTGTTCTTGTTTGTTCAGCCTATTCTGTTAATTTACTCAAGCTCATCAAAGGGTGCGTGAAAGCTTGGGAGTTATTAGAGAGAGACGCAAATCTCTTTAGGGTTTGATATGTGTTTCCTTTTGTTTTATTCATCATCTCCTTTAAAGAGAGATTGCTTATTTAATATGTCATATCAAACACAGATACCTAGAGTACCCTTTACCCATAAAGCGTACCACAACATAAAAACACTGCTTAGAAGTATGAGAAAGGATAATAACATGACATAGAACGGATGGAAGTTCTCAGAATTTCTTGCACATGCTTGTATGAATTATAATCGAGCCAAATTGGATGAATGGAGCTAACACACTTATGTCGAAAATGCAAGGAGTTTCGGTGGAACAATTTCGTATAATCAATGAACTGTCTATGTACTTGTGTCGATTTTTGTATTATGTATATGCAAATCATTATTCAAGAATATTCATATTCTTTGACTAAAAAGTCCTGATTTCTAACTGATGGTTTCATTTTGCTTTCCAGCTTTATGGATTTTCCTGGATCGTGTTGGTTGGATTTGTCCTCCTGTTCAAGGTTCGTATCATTCTCTCCCCTGAAAAAAAATATTCTTTAATGTAACTGCCTTTTGTTTAGAAGGTATCTTTTGATGATTGATTATCTATTGGTTGCAGATACTCGGTTACAGCCCTAAGAAGTCCCTTGACTTACAACTGGTGATGTGATTTATGCAAGGGGTTATATCCATAGGACTTGTTGCCGTTTGCCTTATTGTTGCCTTTACTAGGTTATCAATTGCAGACTTATTTGCAAGCACCCTTGCTTTCATTCCGACTGTATGGGCCATATTTGTGTTGTTTCCATGCAGCTGGCTGTAACATGGAAGAAGGTAGGAAGGAGTTTGGGATTGTGGGATTCAGTGCGAGAAATTGCAAGATTTTACGATGCAGGAATGGGGACAATCATATTTGCACCACTAGCAGTGCTGTCTTGGTTCCCATTTATCTCAACCTTCCAGTCTCGCCTACTGTTTAACCAAGCCTTTAGCCGTGGGCTGGAGATTTCTCTCATTCTTGCAGGAAACAAAGCTAATGTGGAGACGTGATTTCTACACCGCCTTTAGATTTCTATTTTTGGCTTAGGTTAGGTTTGCGTGCTGCCCTATCCACTATTTTTTTTTTTTGTAGCACATATTGTTGAAACTGTTTCCGTCAATGATTATTCCTTGAAAACTCGTGTATTTATTTTTGGGTAAACAACACTGCAACTCCTTTTTGTTTTTTGGTTTGTTTGATTTTGGTCACTGATTTTAGTTAATTATCGATTTATTACATTCTGGTCATCGAGTTATTTTTTAACAAAGGGGGCTTTTTTAATGACAACTGAGTTTTATATAAAATATTCTCGATCTGACTTTTGAACTTTAGATAAAATATCATTTAAATTCTGCCGCCGTTCACCAGCAGCAGCGACATATGTTGGACCCAAATTTTATATTTTCTATTTTATCCCGTGAATCTGAATTCGGAATCTGTTTTATACTTTAATCAAAAGGATTCATTGTCTAGTCAGTACCCGAAATGGGTGACGCTTTTAACCCTTAACAAAAGCCGGATACTTTTTACTAAAATCTGCTTTTCTCCGTCTATAAGAGAGCAAAACCATTTAATTTACAAACAAGATTCATGTGGTTATGATGCGACACCTAAATATTCAAATAATGTTGTATCACTGGCGTTGGTCCTTATTTCTTTTGTAATTGTCAGTCTTCTAGTAATGATTCTAAACTCTGATATCAAATACGATTATTAACTAGAATTAAAAGATGGTTGATATACTTGCAGAAATCATGGGCTCTTATAATAAATAAATGGTCTTAAGAAGGGATAAAGAAAAAGGAAAGTTAAAACCCAACAAGGATGTTCGTCACAGTTGAGGTAAAGCCAATAGATCCATAGCTGAATTCTCACTATAACTGTTGGTAAAATGTAATGCTAAAAGGAAAACCAGTCTTAGAAGCAAACTCGGTATGAAATGTGTAATTACTACAATGGTCAAATGCCCCCAAATTTAGCATGATCTTTTTGAGGATCTGTACAGTAGAAAACATAGGCGGACCTAGAAATTTAAGCTTGGTAGTTCACCGATCATTGTAATAATTAAGAATCAATTTACACCGGTATAATAATGTATTGATAAGTGATAATCGTTTTAGGTTTTAAATACTCAAATTGATTATAATTTTTAAGAAATAAAAAGATCATAGAGGAATTTAGGTTTTAAAATAGTTGGAACTAGAGCTTTTTTAGATGAAGATAATTACCTGATTAAAAAAATACTTTTGGAGGTAAGCATGTTTATTTGAGAACTAAAAATATTTTACTAATTTGTTAATTTTATTTAAATTAATTTGTAATTATTTTTAAAATTTTAAATCAAAATTTTAGTTAAATTATTTGACATGAGTGTCAATGTAAAAAAAAATTCTCCAACTAGGCTCAAGGAGGTTTTTTAACGAGACACATGGTACTATCCCCACATTTATAAAAAAAATTATTTAACCAAAATTTTTAATAAGATTAACAAATATACTTAAAATAGTTATATAACGATGGCTTAAATACTTGTTTTGACCAAAAATAGTTTAAGAGCTCAAGAGAAAAAATAAAATAATTTAAGGCCTGGATTTTTTTTAGAAAAAGAATACCGTTCATATTTTTAGGGTAAACTACATTGGTAGTTATTGAACTTTTAGGGTACTTTTCATTTTGGTCATTAAAATTGAATTTTTTTATATAAACAGTAAATTTTTAATTAGATTTATTACAACCACTGTCGTTAAAAACTATTAACGTGACACGTTAAGTATTCTTCCTAAAATAATTATACTTTTTCAAGTTTACAATTTGCCAACAAGGCCAAAATTTTGATGAAGGAAAGCCGATCAATCCCAACTGTTGAAATAATTTCATTGGCCAAAATGTTAATATAGTTTGGTTTAAAATTAATCTAACGGTTAACGATGGTAGATCAAAAAATTTATTTTTAATTTTGATTGATATTTTTAATTTTGATTCTCCAAAGTTAGCAATCAAATAAACTTGAAACTAAACTATGTTAAACTTTTTGCAAAAAGAAAATTTTCTACCGTTGGGATTGATCAAAGACCATTCCATTAACTGAAATTATAATCTTGATAATAGCTGTAAATTTAAAAACTAAGATTTTTTTGGGAAGAAGACGATAATGTGTTATGTTAGCATTAAAAAAACGAGATTAATGGCAATGACTATAATAAAAGTAAAATAAAAATTTATTGACTATATGAAGAATTTTTTATTTCAATGACCAAAGTAAAAGCATCCTAAATATTTAAGATTATCAATATAATTTATTTTAATTGTTAATGGTGGGTCAATTGACCCAATATAAATTATGGTGCATTCGCCCCTACCAAAAATCAAAACGGACTTGACGGTATTGCTATTCTCAATTAAAAAACACAAGAACGAAATAGTAGTAGAAAACAGGAGTGTTTGAAAAATGCTTTGATTTTCGTTGTACTTAATAAAATGATTTAAGAAAGCTCCTATTTATAGTGAAAAAGTAAGAATTTTTCAATAATAAAACTGATTTAATTTCGCCCCTTAAACTGCTCAAACTCAGCTGTTAATATATTGTTGCTACAACAGCTGTAACGATTGATGAGCAAAACTTGACTCGACTCGAAAAATTAAATTTTTTGACTTGACTCGAGGTAAAAAAGACTCGACCCGATTCAAAAAATTTCAAATAAAGTGTGAGTTGTAAAATAGAAATTCAAATAACTCGAAATTTTTAATAATTAGTGTATTGATTTTTAAGTTCGAGTCGAGTGCCTCAATTTTTCGTGACATATATATACCGATATGAAAAAATATAAAGAAACATGTCACCTATGAAAATAATATGCATATCTTATATGATTAGAGAAAGTTGTTTAAATTGGAATCAAACCGTACTATAACACGACAAATAATTACAATTAAATTTGTATAGGAACTCAAAAACTCGACTCGAATCGAAAAATTTACAAATAAAATTTCCATTTTAAAATATGACGTATTAACTCGAATAACTCAAATTTTTTTGACTCGACTCGATCGAACGTTCATCGTACTTGTAATGAACAAATACAGCCTGACAAATGGGCAGATTCATCCATTATTAAAATAGTAATAAATCGGTCAAAACAGCTGGGGTAATTACACCGATTAAGGCAATTAATCAGATGACTAAATTGCCAATTAACCGGGTATTTACTGTATTAAAAATTATTCGAATTCCAAAACATCATTCAAAGCCGCCAATAAATAGAATAGAGCAGAGATCATTTTTTATAGTGTTCAAAATATTTCAAGAGAAAAAGTTTCATATTTTCTATAAAAAATAATACAAGAATAATACATATTAACATGAACAAGCAACAATAGCAACCCATACTTTTAACGGTTTTGTCTTCTTCTTATTCAACAAGAAAAGAAGGGAAGCAATTTCAAGGCCTTTTTCTAACCAATGCGGGATTACACATTGCATCATACTTGAGCATTACCAACAATAGCTACAATGGCTGCATACCTTCACTCGGAGTCGGCGGGTCAAAATGGACTCTCTGACAACATTCAGGATAAAAATTATTATAAGCATGGGTGATGTGCAAATCTATTGGAATATAACAAAAGCCAAAGCCAAAGGACACTACAAATAAATACTTTTTTATTTTTTTATAATGACAAGTAATTTTCAATATAATTTTTTTAATGATTTATAAATATTTTTAATTTTTAGTTTTTATAAATAATTTATCACTTTATAGCTTCTTATATTTATAATTTTTACTTAATTTTGTTTGAAATTTTAATAGTATTTTTATATATTAATATATTAAAAAATGTTGTAATAATTTTTTATATTTTAATATTTTTAAATTTTAGTCCTTTTTCGCAAAAGGACTAAATTGATTATTTGATATCCCTTAAGCCTATTAATTATAATATTTCTATTAAATTAATAATTATGTGTGAAATTGATATTTTTATCAAAAAAATTTAAGGATTAAATTAAAAGTTAACATTTTTTGTTAGCGTGTCATATCTTTAAATTAAAAGTTGTTAACAATTCAATGACTAATATGTAATAAAACAATAATATAATGACTTAAACGTAACTTTTTTTTGAAAAATAGTGACTAAAATCTAACTGACTGAAAACAAAAGAAACTTGCAGCGTTGTTTACGCATTATTATTTGATTATAAATATAAATTACAATCCATTTACAATTTAATTTACATGGTGGGGCTCCCTTTCACAGTTCCACCTTTTCTTGGCTTAAACGTTAAGGTGCCCAAATTATATATATATTAGTTTGGTGTCTAATATTTGTTTCAAGTAAAATTTGTGCTTAACGTTTTTTTTATAACCCAAATTAGGCTTTTTTGTGATAGACGTTAGAAATTTTCTGTTATTTAATAAAAACACGACACGTGGCATACTTTTGGTATTCTTTAATTTTTATTTTTTAAAAATTAAAAAAATCTTTAATTTCTCTAAAAAAACCTCAAACCCTAAATCCTTAAATTTCTCCCCTCCAACCACCGATTCAAATACAATCGACCACCCTTGTCTTCGTCGAACTCCTATGACTGAAAACCCCATCATCCCGTCATCGAAAACCGACGAATAAATTGTCGACGAACATCCAACAATGTAGAAAAAAGTGACTGATTGGGCTTTTGACCAACGGCTAGAGTGTGAGAGATGTCGAATGGTGAGGTACGCGACACTTGAGTGGTGAACAGTGAACCACTAACGTGTGGGTAAGGATGTAAAAACAGGTGATCAGATGGGTTTCAGGTCGGGTCCTATCAAGTCGGGTCAAATCGGATACATGTCATTTCAGGTCGATTTGATGTTTCGACACGATTCAGGTCGAGTGCGGGTCAGTTTCAGGTCGGGTTCATTTTGGGCCGGGTTCATTTCAAGTCGGGTCAAAATAGTTCGGGTATGAATCAGTTAATTGACGGGTTAATTCAGGCTCGGGTTCATTTCAGGTCGATTTCATTTCAAGTAGGGTTCATTTCAGGTCGGGTTAATTCGGGTTTCAAATTCGTATTAAGTTTGAGTTTGGTACAAATAATCGATAGACTTTGGGAATGGTCATTTCGAGTGAATTATTTAACGCCATTTACGAACACGAATCACATTAAAAATAAATGTTAGGCACTGTAATGAACAAAAATATCATCATATTTAAAATATTGGAGTAAATTACAAAAAATTAAAATTAATAAGGGTCGATTTCGGTGAAAAATAAAATTTTAGGGATTAACATGAACAAAAAATATCATCATATTAAAATCATTGGACTAAATTATAAAAAATAAATAGGGGTCAATTTGTAATAAAAATAAAGTTTTAGGGACTACAATGAACAAAAATATCATCATATTAAAAATATTGGACTAAATAAAAAAACGAATAGAGGTCAATTTGGAGTAAAAATCAAAGTTTAGCTACTAGAATAAACAAAAATATTATTGGACTAAATTGCCAAAAATATAAATAAATATGGGACAATTTTGACTAAAAATTAAATTGTAAGGATTAGAATAAACAAAAATATTATTCGATTAAATTACCAAAAATAGAAATATATATGGGTCAATTTCTGCTAAAAATAAAGTTTTACGGGCTATAATAAACAAAAATATCATCATATTAAAAACATTAGACTATATTAGAAAATTTTAAAATAAATAGGGGTCTATTCGAATCCCTAAACCCAAACCTCAACCCCTAAATCTTATAATCACTAATAATTAAAGTGCAAATCGAATCTCTAAACTAATCTCATAACTCCTACCAAACACTCAACTTGACACATTTACCCTTAAACCCCAAACTCCTAAATCTTACAATCACTAATAATTAAAGTACAAGCCTAATCCTCGAATCCCCTAATCCCTAAACTAATTCTATAACCTCAAACACTCAACTTGAAACATATATTATACCCATAAACCCCAAACCTCAACCCTAAATCTTACAATCACTAATAATTAAAGCACAAGCATAATCCTCTAATCTCTAAACTAACCCCATAACCCCAAACACTCAACTTGACACATTTACCCTTAAGCCCCGAACCTTAACACCTAAATCTTACGATCACTAATAATTAAAGTGCAAGCATAATCCCTTAATCCCTAAACTAATCGCATAACCCCAAACACTCAACTTGACACATTTACACCTAAACCCCAAACCTCAACCCCTAAATCTTGCAATCACTAATAATTAAAGAACAAAACTAATCCCCTAATCTCTAAACTAATCTCATAACCCCAAACACTAATAATTATAATTTAATACATTGACGTCGTTTTTCATCATTGCCGAAATAAATTGATTAAATAATTTTATGAAGGAGGATCTAATTAAAAAAAAAAAACCTAAACCTAAAGGTCTAAGGAAACTAAACTAAAATTGGGACTAAAATGAATCAAACTAAAACTAAAGAATAACAAAAAGACTTAAGTGTAAAGCTCCTAAACTAGTAATGGCCTAATCCACTAATAACCCCTTAAAAAAATGGTTGGGCAAGATTCCCTCCATTTGTTACAGCAATTGATAATTGTTTTTAAATATGGGCGGGTTGCGGCCAGATCAACATAAAAAATAGGTAGACATGTTTTTACTTTTTAGGGATTAAAAATACAAAAAAATGAATATGGGTTAATTTGGAGTAAAAATTAAATTTTAGGAACTAGAATAAATTGGACTAAATTGTCAAAAATATAAATAAATATGAGGCAATTTTGACTAAAAACTAAATTGTAGGGACTAGAATAAACAAAAATATTATTAGACTAAATTACCAAAAATAAAAATTCCACTAATTCTCTCTAAAATTTTGGGTGGCTTTTATCCCTCCAAAAATTTTAGGCTAAAAGTAAATTAATCTCAAACCTAAAGAATGGGTGACTTATTTTCCTCTAAAATTTTGTCTTTTTCCCTCTTTTTTACCAATTGTCTTCTTCTTTTTCTACTAATTGTTTTAGTTTAATTCAATTGAGTCCCAAATTAGATTAATTTAACTAAAATTTCACATTTAGTTTTAGAATTCTTTTAATTATGTCCGTAATTTATGCTTCTAGATTTTAGTTTAGCTCAATTAGATCTAAGTTTAATAAGTTAATTCAATTCAGACATTATTATTATTATTATTATTATTATTATTATAAAATTTGATTAAATATAATTATACTCAAAATTTTGATATGAATGTAAGCATGTAATTGTACACATGATAACATCATCATGAAGTTAAAACTTTAATTTAGTTCAAACTTAGTAGTTCAAACTTGACAAATAATTTATATTGAATAATTTACTAAGCATATTGAATTATTACTAAGCATTGAATTATTTAACAAAATTTCAAACTTAGTAATGTCAAATGAATATCTAAATTCAATCTTTCATTTTTTTGATATTTTTAATTGATTATATATGTATATATAACAAAAGATTATTTAACACTTTAAATTGATTTAAAAAATTAATATTTTACATTTACCAACACTTAATAGTTTACATTTATCAACACTTTAAATTCATCAAATCATATGCTTCCTCAATTATATGTCAGGTAAATTAAGCCAGGTCAATATTAATTCAGGCAACAACAGGTCGGGTTCAAAACAAGTCGGGTTCAAAATAAGTCAGGTAAAATCGGATCTCGGGTAGATTCAGTTGGGTAATATCGGTTATCTGCCAGGTTAGTCTTGGGTTTAGGTTCGTTTCAGTCGGGTGCAAGTCGGGTTTCGGGTCCACAGTAACAGGTTCAATTCGGGTTCAGGTCATTCTTGGTCGGATGCAGGTCGGGTTCAGTTACTATAGTAACAGGTCCAACTCGGGGGTCAACAACAGTCAGTTACAGATCGGTTTCGAGTCATCGCATCCTCGGGTCAAACCAAATTCTGACTCGAGCAGGTTTTAGTCGGGTTTTCAGGTCGGGTCAGCTTTTTACATCACTACGTGTGGGGATGACGAACGGTGATGGAGATATAATTTAAGGGCTTGATTAAAAGAAATTACAACTTTGGGGTTTTTTAAGAAATTTATATTTTTTAAATAATAAAAAATAAATAAATAAATAAACCGCACCACATGTCATGTTATAATTGATTGATGGTATTTTTTAACAGTTGTTGATAAAAAACCTGATTTGAATTATGAAAATAAACGTTTGGCAACAATTTGACTCGAAATAAATATTAGGCATCAAATTAAAAAAACGTATAATTTAGACATCTTAAGCTTCTTCTTTTTTTTTAAAAAAAAAAAGATAAATCGAGCCATATCAGTTAGCAATCACATTAGCTGCTGAGCAATCATCAGGTAGGTTGGAGAGAACAAAAGGAGGAGCCTTGTAAATACGATCCTCACTAGACCCATGTTGTGCGAGCTTCGCCTAGTAATCTGTCACCTGATTATTACCTCTCGATGTGTTCCCGAAATAATACCTCTAATCTCTCTGCATTAAAGACAATATATGTGATCTTGTAATATTTTTCTGTAATTGTTATCATAGATACTTTTTTTCTTCAATTTAGGAAGATTTTTAATGAAATTTATGGTAGTATTTTCTTATTTATCTAAAAAAACCCCAGTATATGTGGAATGATAGTATGGTAAGGAATTGGAGAGGGCTTTTCCATTTAACTTATAATGTTTGTGGTATACTAAAAGCTTTATTGTGGCAAAATTTGGTGGATAATCCTAATCCAAGATAACATTGAGAAAATAGGGTATGTGTGAAAAAATCTGGGGATTTATGGCAAAAGCTACATGGATTGGGGAGGACGCCACCTCTTAATTTTAATATTTTTTGCTGCAACTTAGTCGTTGCATGTCTCGTATGGACCACGTAAAAGCATGGAAAATAAAAGAAAAACGCCACCTGCAGGTGGCATCCTACCACACGGACAAAAACAAATATCAATAAATTTAAAACGCTACCTACAAGTGGCATCTTCTCCAATCCCTGTAGATTTTGCCGTAAATCCTAAAAAATTTTCCTCACATACCCTATTTTCTCAATATTAACTCGGTGTTGGATTATCCACCAAAATTTACACTCGACTGTTATCAAAATATATTTTTGGATATATCTAAATTGTTGAAAATATTGTATCATTTTGAGTATAACTCAAATTAGAAATTAGAATAATAAAGGAAATTATTTTTTTTTGTAAAAATGAATTATTACCACGTGCCTCGTTAAATTTTTTTCTTAAACTTAACGGGAGAAAAGAGTGCACATGATAACAAGTTACAACTCATAGACAAAACCTCAACCAACAGAAAGCAAACTATCCTCTTGCAAGAGGCGAACAACGGAAGAGTAACAAAAGAGACGAAACCAAAACTCGCAGGATTCACCAATTTAGCCAAAACATCAGCAATTGTATTGCTATTCCTAGAGAAATGCCGAAACGATAGCCTCCACGCTTGATCTCTCAACCATACATTGAACCAAAGCAAGCGGAGCACCAAAAGAGTTATCCCGATAGATCAACTTAATAGCCTCCGAGCTATCCGACTCAACCTCAACATTATGGTACCCCATCTCCCAGGCCAAGGATAATCCTGAATAGAAACCCCACAATTCTGCCTCAATAACTAAGCAACAGCCAACAAACTTAGAAAAACCATGAAGCCATTCCCTCGTATGGTCACGAAACACTCCCCCGTATGCGCTCCCATAGGACGCTTCCTAGCACCATCAGAATTGAGTTTGATCCAACCTATCGGAGGGGCCGACCAAGTTGGACAAACCGTAGCCATCGGCGAATCGCAAGCCATCAAAGAAAGTCGACCAGCCAACGCCACATTAGTGTTGTCCACAAGCCATTTGCTTCGAACCAAAATTGAACCCCACTCCTCAACGTCGCCACCAAAAATAGTCGTATTCCGTTGACACCAAAGATTTCAAAGAACCGCTGCAAACATCAAATCCCAATTCAAAGAATCCCGACCAACAGCAGAAGCACCATTTAAGTTTCGCTCAATCCAAGTTCGGAAAGGGAGACTGAAAAACTCCAACAGCAGTGAAGGGTTAACAAGCAGAGACCAAACTGATTAGCCGATCGACAATGTCGAAGCACATGATCAATCGACGTCCTATCAGCTTCCCTACACACAAGGCAGCGGGCATCCGTGGTAAAATGACGTCTCGAGCGCTCAATATTCGTCATCAATTTGCCGTAACACGCAAGTCACATAAAAATTTTAATTTTTTGCAGCCCCCTAAACTTATGAATAGTGGACCAAAGTCTATAGGCAATACCATTCACAGGTCCCAACCAGAAATCATAGGCTGTCTTAATCGAAAATCTTTTATCCACACATAATCCCCATCCAACCGCATCAGCCGGGAACATAGGGTCCGGTTCCTTTATGGCCACAATCCGCAGCAGTACCGAAATAGGTAACAAGTGCTGAAATACAGTCCAATTCTACGAGCCTTGCTCATCCAACATCGAAGCTACAGAGACCCTTGGAAGACCACTATTAATAACCGAAACCACATGCGCGGACAAGGGATCGACATCATGTATCCAATTGTCATGCCAAAAGTCAACATTGTGGCCATTGCCGATGGTCCAAGACAAAATCTCTCAAACGTCCGACCACACCATCCCTAAGCCTTTCCAAAGGCGAGATCCATACCTGACATGCGGTATTACCGGAAAACTATCAGTGCATTTATATTTGGAGCGAATAAATCGAACCCATAAAGCTTTCTTCGGCACAACCATTTGAAAGGCTATTTTCATCAGAAAAGCCTCATTCTGATTGTCCAATTTCCTAAAGTCGAGACCTCCATGGAAAATTGGTTGACATACATCGTCCTATCAAACCAAATGAACCCACCACGCTCCGAAATACAACCAACTTCGATATATAGGCTGCGTAAAGAGAAAATTCTGATACACCACAAATGAACCAAACGAAATCATATTTTAAAGCATTTATACAAAGAAAAAAACTTCGATACACAGATTGTGTAAACTAATACAAGCTTTTTAATTTTAAGGGTTAGAAACTTAATTTAGTATTTAGAGTTTAGGAGTTTAGATTGTAGTGTTTAAAATTTAATGTTAGTATTTAAAATTTAAAGTTTGTAATTAATTTTTTAAGGATTAGATTTAGTAATTTAGAATTTGAATTTATAGCATAAATATGCAGGCTTGTGTTTTACATATAAAAATTTAACCATTATGCAAATTAGAAATTGGATAACACAAAAAGACAACCATTATACAGTAAAGAAGACCAAACTGGAATTACTACAAATGAGCATGAATATCTGTGAATTTTCAAGTAAACAGACATCATCCTAACCATCATATATCGTAAGTAACACAGCATGCAGCGCCTAACAAGCTGCCGGCTGTGACATGAGCTTGAAACTATTTCAGTATATAAGAAATACAACCAACTTTATACACTGGCTAGCTGGGACCTGGGATCATAAGAATCTCCCATCAGATGACACCATTACAATAAGACAACATCAGAAGCAACCCAAACATCCCACACCTTATCCCATCCATCTGATATGACATGGATGACTGCTAAGAACACTTGGGCACTGGAATGTCGACATCATACATGAGATACTCGAGATGGTTCCCTCTCAAGAGGCTGCAGCAGTGGGAAGAGCTTCAGTTGTAGATGACCCAAACGATGGTAGAAGCCAATCTTTCTTCTGAGCATACTCCATATAGAGACTGAATTTCTCCTTGGCATTTGGAAAGTCAAGAGCTAGGTCGTCGAGTCCATCTTTGACCCTGCTGAAGCCTTTGGTCATTTGGTTGATAGTGATTAGACCTTCGTTGAAACACACCTGCAGCAGGTCCAGCATCCTATCATTTTTCTTCTCCATGGCCATCACCAGTGCTTTCTTCACCACCTCATGGTTAAAGAACGGCATTCCAAGGTCACGGATACAATGACAGGCTTCAGCCACAACACCCCCACTCTCGTACTCTTCCAGGAGCTTCATTATCTTGTCCTTCGCATCCTCTACAGCCCAGCCAGTTCCACCTCCCCAGCACCTAAGGAGCCTCTCACCAGCATGGCGTGCAGTTATAAGTGATCGAACCATCCTGACAGTCTCACTTCCGCTGCAATTCGGAGGCAGCTTGCTGATTATCTCTTCAAGATTAAATGGAACCAACACATCATCAATGACAGCCCTAGCCAAGAAAAGGGAAAGCTCATTTGAAGCATCCAGAATATCCAAGGCAGTGTCTTCTGCCGACTCCAGAAGCATGACAAAGCCATTTACAATATCCTCGGTAGAAAAGATCTCGATGTGAAGAGCAGAGAGCAAAACAGATGCCATTTCTTTCTCCCTGTTCTTCCTGTCCATGGCAAGTGTGATAAGCTTCTTTAGGAAAATCGGATTAAATTCAGGCATCCCTAGATCTTCAAGACTTCGAATGAGTTCAGGTATATCATCCGAGAGAAAATACTCATGAATTATAGTTACAATCTCCTTCTTGTACTGGTTCAATTTTTTGTCTTCATTTTGAGTCTCTCCATCATCATAAGAGGATTTTACGAACGATGCATCAAGCAATCCTTGAGAAATAGCCTTCAGAGCGATTGACTGAAACAAGGCTTTTGCAGCTGGAATGTCTAGAGCAAGATCATCAAGACTCTCTGCTAACCGAGCAAACCCTTTCACCATTTGACTCGAACTTATCAACCCTTCCTCAGCTGCTTCATTCAAAAGTTTCAGCATAAGTGGTTCAGCTGTATGAATTTCCATAGCAAGAACCAATGCCCTCTTAACGACCTCATGATGAAAGAACGAAACACCTAACTCCCTAATACATCTACAGGCCTCAAATGTATCACCACTCTCGACATACTCCCTTAAAAGATCAGCAATCTTTTTCTTCATTTCCTCAACAGTAACATGAGTGCTACCGCCCCACCTCCTTTCCAAAAGTTCGGCATGGTGGGGAGCTGAGAGATAGCTCTTCTCAGCAGTTTGGAGAACCTGATATCCCTTGGAAGATTCAGGAAGTGTCTTCTTTGCCCTCGTGATGAAAGCTGGAGGCAGTATCTCATCAACCACAGCACGAGATATGAACACAGAAAGGATATCGACTGCATCCAGTATATCCACAGCAAGGTCATCAGCAGACTCGAGAAGCATCACAAAACCATCCAGAATCTGGTGTGGGCTAATGACATCAGCATACAGTGAAGAAAGAAGAACTGAGACCATTTCCTTCTCTTTATCATGCCTGTCCATAGCCATGGAAACAAGCCTTTTAATAAAATAAGGATGATATTCATTTGAGCCAAGATCTTTGAGGTCAGATGCAGCCAATTCCACATCACTAGTGCTAAAATATTCTTCTATAATAGAAACAACAGCTTTTTTGTACTCATCTAGGGGATCAGAAATGGTTGACCCAACAAGTTGATATGGTTCCTGGAAAAAGCAAGGGAAAGAAATTAAACACCAACACTAATTTATTAACAAATGAGTACACCACTGGGGAAATTGTAAAGTGCAAGTATGTAAAAGTTTAAAAAAAGACAAAAAGGTGCAAGTACCTCTCCACTGTCATAGTTGGGATCATTCCGATCGATATGCGATTCCCCATTCATGTCAAGGAGTTTTCCCCATGTACCCTTACCACCAGCACCATCTATTTAACATTATTAAAGGGAAAAGGAACTAATCAGTAAGAACAAGCATATAACAACTCTGTAGTGCACTCTTCCATAGTAGAAAGTAATTTTTTGACAAAAATGCAGATGCAAAGCATCATTGCACCATTGGCTACTTTAAAGCCCAAACCTGGCTGTTGCAGAGAAAATAATTGATAATATGATAACTTTGATTATCAGTTATCCATTGGATATGTTTATGCACAACATATTACTACATATTATTAAATATTGATCAAGCTCCGTTCCATTACTTTTTTATCCATTAGTATCCAATACAAGTTTAATCGCCATTCATAAGCTTTGAGTTAAATAATTTATTAATAGGTCTTACACATGAAAGGTGATTCATGTATCGGGAAGTACTCGATAAAAAATAATGGATTAGATCTTACCCCCACACATATACCCTGTTAATTATGAAGTAAATACTTCAGAAGAATGACTGGGGGCACTAATATTACAAAGACCGTCTAGAAAAGAACTCAAACCAAAAATCAACCAAACAAAAGTGTTATGATCCTGGCATCTTATTTAAATGAAAAATAAATTACATGTAATTTATTATATCTATGAACCTAACAGCTTGATTGTGCTAAACCTCAAAAAATTACAAAGCACAATAAATCAGTTGGGGCAGCAAGGAGATATTGATTAAAGATGATACAGATATACTACGAATAAAGGATTAAATTAAAAAATTTCCCTTTTTGAGCACATTTGTTGTCTGGCTGATCATTTTTGTTCAACCAATGTGCTAACACGATCAAGTCAGTAATAAAGCAAATAGAATTTTCAAGGCTAGAAAGTATAAACCAAATATCCAACGAGGTGAGAAGAAGAAAAATTGAATTGACTTGAACAATTCAAAGAATAACAAGGCTCACCCTTCTTTACACGAACACACTTCCCTGAGTGAGACCGGCGGACATGCCTCACAGCAATACCACCGATCGGCGCCTTGCCACCAGTAGGAACCTTTATCTGATGATCAGAAAGCAAAGACGTCGGGGATTTTGGGGATGATGACAATCTTGGGGATGGTAAAGCAGTCTCCACATTCTGACTCGCTATTTTCAGCATTTCTCTTTGTTCATCAGTAAGAAATCCCTCGCCTGAGGCCATTTACTCTTCACCAGTTCTAAATGTTTTGTAAACTAAAATTTTAACAGTAAAAAGGAAAGAAATTATTTCATCCTAGATAGCGCTGTTTTAGCTAGAATAAACATTCAAATCAAAGGAACAAATAATTAAAGAACCATTGATGAACAGCGAAAGGGTATTAAAAGCAACAAAAAAATAACAGTTGAGTTCAATTAACTCTTGTAGATTATAAATAAGGTTAAAAGAAGTGTTTAATTACAACCATAACTGATATATTCATTAAGGACTCTGTTTTCCTCCTTGGTTAGGCCAATTTATGGCATTAAAGCATTTGAAAGCTAATTATCAAGATTATAAACCTTCTGTTCTTTGATCTTGAGATTATAAGCCATTGTCTTCTTTCACAAGCATAAAGACCTACAATGCTACAGAAGTCAGTTCAAACTGACTTCACTGCTAATCTTTGGTCAAATCAGTTAGGCCAAGTCGGTTATGATACTAATTCGGTCAGCTATCAAACTGATTTAACTGAGTTCTAATATACATACATACATACATATATATATATATATAATTTTTATTTTACAATAAATATAATGCATAAGCTTTTAACCAAAATCCAAATCCACTTTATTTTTTCATACTTGGAAGAAACAAGAGAAAAAATATCAGTTTATCCGACTTAACTGGATGCTAAGTCTGTCGGGTTCGAATCAATTAGGTCGCTTGAGACCTAAATCTGTCCGGTAGTACAGGGTTGGTCGGTGAAGTCTGTTCTCTGATTTCTTAACCAATCCAACCGACAACTCTTCTCTATGCCACGGGATGTTAAAGTTAGATTGCTTACAAATAACTATATCAGTATTTCTCTACACAATCTTGAATCAAGAGCTCTTTCAGTATAGAATTGGATTCTTTTTTCCAGGACTTTATCAATCAGACTATATAACCAAGATTGAATACGAGAGAGTTGAAAGCTGAAAATTCGAAAGCAACAGGAAAAAATAAATAGAACAGAGTTGAAGAAAGTTACCAACGATTCAAGATGGAGGTTGAATAATCCAAGATTCAATAGCCCTTTTCTTTGTTGTCAATAGAAAGGTGAGTTTTGGTTTTGGTTTTGGTTCTGGTGAGCAATGCGTAAAAAGGGAGGACCACCAGTGATCTGGTTCTAGTTTGACGCAGAAGGTTGCTGGTGTGGTGGTGAGGACCGAAGAGTCTGCGTTGAGGAGTCGCTGCTGCTTCTGCTGCAGCCGCTGGTGAAAGATTTATAAAAGGAGGAGGATCAGAGACTTGGAAAGGGAAGAAATGTTGGGGATTTAGCCATTTAGGGTTGCTCCAGTCTTTTAGATTTACCAGTCCCAATAAAAACGGCGAGTACCGACTATTCAGTAAATCACATGAATGACCATTTAATTATGGAGAGGTTCTAATTTAATCATTAATCTATTAGTGTTGAAATTTTGGTCACTTAAGTTAATTATCTAAATAATATCAATTAAATTCTCTTTTTCATTAAAACTTAATGAAAAAGATAACGTGACAACTAATAAAATGTGTATAATTATACATTTGGTTTTTGTTACTTATATATTCTTTAAATTTGATCCTAATTTCAATTTATCTTTGATAAAAAAAATTGAAGAGGTGGTTTTTCATAGACAAGAGGTTCGGCTAAAACGTTTGACAAGTACTGGAGGTTCATAACTGTACTTGACAAAGCTGATTCCGTCGGAAAAGATATAGTTTAACCTGTTATTGGTATGTTTAAAAGTGGTCTGAAGCTAATGGAGTTGAAGTCAAATCATTCATCTCCTGTTCTCACTGATCCTATTCCTGTAAACAATTCGAGACTAGGCATCCATTCGAATCTGCTTTCCTATCAGCAATCAGGTGGATCTTTGCCCACAGGCAAGTATATGACTATTCATAGGAAGAAACCTGGAAAGCTCGAGGATGTTCGGTCCAATGGTTGGCTAGAGGCGATGAGATCCTCATCGCCCCCTCGTAAGAAGTTAATCAAGCACAGGGACTTCAACATTGATGCTGCTGCAGATGATTTCGATATTGCTTATTGCTCCTGGATGGTATGCATATATCTAATCGTTGATATGCATATATAATTTTACTTGTATTATACATTTCACTAGATAAACTTGCTTGCTTGTTGTTACGCTGACTATCCAGATTAAATATCCCTCTGCGCTTAAATCTATTGACCAAATCTCGAAAAAAGCCAAGAACAAAAAGATTGCTGTTTTTCTAGATTATGATGGTACCCTTTCCCCCATCGTAGATGACCCAGATCGGGCATTTTTGTCTGATTCTGTAAGTATGACAGTCCATTTCGGTGCATGTAATAGTATTATTTGGTTGTCTTCATCTTCCTTTGATTGAAATCTTACCATATTTTCAGATGCGCTCTGCCGTCAGAGATGTTGCAAAGCATTTCCCAACAGCAATTATTAGTGGCAGAAGTCGTGATAAGGTAGATGGTAGATCCTTCGGGAACTTTCTTTCGTTTTCTTCTTCTCTGTAGTCACCATCGGGATAAAAATTTTGAAAACAATGTTGGTTCCAAGGGAATGAAAGTAACATATTCAATCACTGAGCTAAGCTCATTCCTTGGTTTAAGATTTATAATAACTTCTATTGAAGGTTAACTTATAGATGAAAATTAAAGAATTAAAAATAGGGTTGAAAAGAGATTCCAACCTAAACGTATTTGAGTATCCATAAGTAAGGGCATTCAATAATATTAGATTAGTTGACTCGTTGATAAAAAATGACCGGATATTTTCTTTAAAAAAAATATAATTTTTCAGTTAGGGTACTCGGCCAGTTATATATCACGGGTTTGAGGGTCGAATTTGGGCTGCAACATTAGACTTAAACGGGTACCCAACCTGATGTGGTCAATTTTTTTTAACTGTTTTTTTAATTTTAAAATTTAGTATTAGTCTAGTTGTGGTTTAAAAATAGAGTAAAGATAATATGGATCATTAAGTAAAAAGAATAGAGGATTAAGGTGCTAGAATAATTATAAAATTTTGACAAAAATTTTAACATCACAACCTAATCAATAGACATGCCTACATAAAGCATATGAAAATATATTTATATTTAATGTGCTACTGATATATGAATCTAAACATTTGAATATATTCGAGTTGGATGAGACAAATTTTCACCCAAATTAGAAAATATTTGAATATTTAATTATTTTGTAATTTTTTTAAATTTCACCCAAATTTGGGTCGGATGAGACAAAATTTCACCCAAATTTGGGTGGGGACAGTTGAAACACCATCAAAAGCTAGGTAAAATTGCTGACAACAATTTAGTTTAGCGGCACGAGACGTCAAGTCCTTTAAACAAAGTTGGAGGTTTGACTTCTAGCGTTGTGAATAAAAAAAAATGAGTTAGAAGAGTCACTCCATATTAAGTCTTTTATAAAACTTGATCCGAATTAATCGACCAAATAAATTAGATACTAGTGGTTAAATTAAAATAAATAAAATAAAATTAAGGTCAAGTGAAAATCTCTAATTTTTTTGTCAAGTCGGATTGACCAAAAGTTCACCCATAGTTCGCACTGTTTTTGTCCATCCTTAGGCGCTCATGCTTCACTTAAAAAATCTTTTTAAAAACATTTTCTGAAATATATAAAAGCTTTCTCGGGAATAGAGTTTATTTTTATTTTTATTTTTTTAGAAAATAAAAAAGTGAAAAACAAGTTTGATTGTAAAATTAAAAAAAAATTAAAAATAAAAATAAGTAAAAATTTAAAAACATAAAAAATATTTTCATTAAAAATATTTTAGGAAAGTAGAAAATATGAGAACAAAGTTTTAAAATTTTAACTTCATTTTAATCCGTGTTCGAATTCTTTTAATGTTATTTTTTAAAACATTGGTTTATTTACTCATAGTTTATTTACTATTATTATAATAATATTTTTAACTATATTTTTTAATTATTTAATAAATATTTTTTCATTTCTATTTTGAAAAACTAGATACCAAACACATTTTTTATTTTTTTAAAAAAAGTTTTCATCTCTATTAACCAAACATGTTTTCTAATTTTTAGAAAGCTGAAAATAAAATTTATTTTCTAAAAGTGAAAATAAAAAACAAAAATAAAAAATATCTTCTAAAATCAAATGGACGTAAGATTTTTTATGTTTAGATTAATAAAGGGTAAATTAAATGAATGACCCCTTAATTATAAGAGAGATACTAATTTGACCATAGATCTATTAATTTTATCAAATATATCATTTAATTACTTATATGATATCAATTAAACTACCTGTCTTTAACAACGAAAATAATGACATGGCAGTTAATAAAAATTTGTATAATTATATAATTGGTGTATATTACTTACGTATTATATTAATTTGGTTCTAACTTTAATTTAATCTAATAAATTTAATCATTTAACTAGATGGTGACATGTGTCCTCACTCTATTGGAGAAATTTGTTCCCAATATTAATTTAATAAAATTTCTATCCAATCAAACGATAATACGTATTACCATTTAACTTGATAAAAAAAATCAGAAGCAAAATGAGATCAATGTGATTCAACTTTCCCATTTATGGGAAATATTTAGCAATGTTTTATATTAAAGACATCATTGTTTATACTGCTGCCAAGGATCAGAAAAACTATTTGGAATTTGATTTCTTTTAATTATTCTTAGAACCATTTTCCTGTTTGTTTCCTTTTCTATTTTCGATTCGAGAGAAATGTAAAGTTTATCAAATACCGATGATGTGCAAATTAAGATTTCTGGAATGATAAATAATCGTATCATATGCTTGATTTCTTATTTCTCAAATTCGGATATGTACAAGTGAAAGACATCACGTTTGTTCTGCAATTTTTTTTCTTCTTTCCATGAGAATTGCAGTATCGCTTAAAAGGTTCGTCTTGATTGACAATATGAAACATGAATATGTCGTAAAAATAATAAGAAGAATACTGCTGATGGTCAAAATGGACAAGAATCAGAGGTGATGTCTCGATGGTGGTCGGGATAGCCGTTCCGGGTCAGAGTTCGTATATTGCTCTTGTTTTAGGTGATAGTGGTGTTTAGGATGGAAGATCTTGGCTCTCTCTTGTTGCATGTCCAGGTTTATACTACTTGGACATGTGTCATGATGAGGTTGTCATGGCGCGTTGATTGGACTGACTATGACTTGACGTCTTAGGTTCCCTTCGTCATCCGTAGTGGGCATGTGAGTAGTCAGGTGACTATTGGATGAGATGCGATGTTGCTGGTAGCCTTGTTTGTTCGTCACAGATAGCGAAGGGCATCGCACAATTCGTGGGTGATCCTGTGTTTTGCGGTCCACGTGCTTTGTTATGCTCATCGCCGAACGTCCCTTGTGCTACGTTGTCCACAATCTTATTCACTCTGGTTTCGCCATGTGGTGTTACGTGTTTATAGGTACTAACAATTGCCCCCAAGTGAGGGAAGATTATAAAGTAACCTTGACGAACCTAAGGAATCTAAAGACGGCTCAATATGCAGAGGCTTGTTTGTCTGTTTGTGTGTTTTGTTGTTGTTTGGTTCATTAAATTTTGAGGGCAAATTGTTTTTATGAGATTCGTGAATGTTTTACGAAACATTGCGTAATGAAATCTATTGACGAACCGGTCGATTTTCTTTGGGAGTAAACCATTGCATGCGAAACGTCATATGATGAATCTCTTCCGTAGCAAAGCATGTCGAGGAAGACATGGTTTTTAGTTATAAATAAACTTTAGTTGACATTCATGGGTTTTACTTTGTTTATCTTATTTATTACTTTTGAGTTTTTTAATAAGGGTAAAAGAGAACTTTTGAAAGAGAAATACAATCTTTCCTGTGTTGATGGCTGAGTCATCTGTTGTGGTGAGCGATGGGGTTCGTTGTACTACCGAACCAGGCGAGTTGTTGAACACACTGGAGTGTCGGGGTTTTCTTGCTGCTAACCATTTTTGTTAATAGTTTAGTGTGCTGGTTGAGACATTTCCCCTGAGTACGTGTTTTGATGAGGGAAGGTCGTCGTTTTTATCCTTTTGTTTGCTTTTGAAACTGGGTTCTATTTGCCACTGCATTCCTTCTTTGTGGACTGGTTAAATTGGTTTGATGTAGAGCCGAGCCAATTAAGAGGAACTATTTGGTGGACTTTGGTAACTTATTTCTTGAATTGTAAAATTCATGGGGACGAACCTTCTATCGATTTATTTCGTCACTTTTATAATGTGATGACTGGCCATGACAAGAATGCGAGGGGTTTAGTGACTATTTGTCATCGTAGAGGGAAAGGGTCGTTGATGAGTAACCGTACTGATAATCTTCGTCTGGACAGGACAAAGTATATCAAAGTGGAATGTATTGCTAGAAGCTTTTCATTCCCTGTTATATGACAATGGCCGGTGAAAGATAGGGTTGTGCCGCCTAACATTGGGAAAATGTCGCCTGCTAAGCTGAAGCTTACCAAGAGGTTAGAAAGTGATCCACCCTGTCGTTTTGAGGAGGTATGCACCCTTAGAAATATTTGAGTGTACTACTTGAAGGACAAAGTCCTAATGGTTGGGACATAGAAGATTTTAATGTGTTTCTAGAGGGTTCTTTGGCGAATGTGCCTATTCATGCAGAGGCTTGGCCCTTTGGTGAAGGTGGCCATGAATGAGTTGCGAGGGTTCTTCTAGGTGACGAGGATGAACCAGGTAACTTTTTTTAGAGCATACTGGCACTCGTACTCATCCCTAGAGATATCAGGAAGAAGATGTCCCCTAAGAGAGGTTAACGGGGAAGCCGCTCCCGTTGCTCCCAGGGGTTGTGTTAATGTAAGTCGGCCGGTTCTGGTTGCAGCAAGGGGGAAAGAAACAGGTGGTTTCGTGTTCACTTGTTGTTTCTGGCTCAAAAGATAAAGAAAGTTGTCTACGTTTGGAATGCAGGTCAAAGATGCGAATGGATACTGGTAATAATTTGCTAAGGCTTTGAATAAGAATAAATTCCTTCTGCTTATATGTGTATTGCGCCTCATTGATCTTTTCTCTTTATCTCCCCCTTTATTTATTTTTATTTTATTATTTTTTATGTTTCCCAAGGGTTGTGGTTTCTCCTCTGCGAGTTGTTGGTGATGAAATAGGGGATCAGATTGCGATGTTGGACACTCCACACTTTATGTCTAGTAGGGATCCGTTGGATTCACAAGGGCTGGTAACAATGGCGCCCTCAGATGCTTTTAGCAGTAGAGAAGTAAGTTCGCCTTATTCGGTAGTATTGACTACTGCAACGATGTCTTTGGTGGACATAGTTCTTGCTGCTCCTTATCTGGATTTCCCCATATAGCCGAAATGTTTATGTGGGAGTTTTGACGGATGTCATAGAGGTGGCACAGAAAAGTGTGGAAAGAGGAATGAAGGCTTATGGCTCAAAGAAACGTCATTTGGGTGTAAAGGAAAAGATTCTGAGAAAAAGGCCAGTGTTTGATGTTAGGATTACCGATATTTTGCCTAAGCTGAATAGTGATACTCCACCTGATTCGTTTGGACTTCACAGTTCCTCTTACGAGGCTAGGATTGACGCTATTGGGGGCGTTGTTCTTGCCAGCTTGGGTGCTGGTTTGTTTACTGCTTATGCGCCTTCAAGTGTTTTAAGTGACGTGTTGTTGTTGCTTTTAATTTAGTAGCTTTGCTACTTAGTTTGTTTATTGAGTTTGTTTGCAGGATCAATTGTTACTGATTCTATTGTTGTTCATGGTTCCTCCGAGGATATACCCCCTATGGTTGCACCTATTGAGCCTGTGTCTTTTTTAGATGTTGCAGTGACTCTTTTAGTACTTTGTCTGGCGATGTTTCTCCGTGTGAAGACAACAAACCCTTTGCTCTATGGAGCGTATTTTATCCTTGGAGGGGGTGTTAGAGATAGAAAATTGGTTCCATCCTAAATATGCTTCCAGGAGGTTGTTTGAGCTGTATGCAAATAGTCGTGGCGCTTCACCACCTTGTACTAATATTGGAAGGACTATTGAGGGGGTTGGGGCCTCCTTCAGGAACTAGGTTGTGTTCAACTAAACATGGAAATGAATGCGAAGATGCTTCTTGAGAAGAATGTGAAGCTGCACTCGTAGGTGAAGGATTACTCTAGTTTGTTTGAGGAAAATGAAAAGTTGCGTTCGCATGTGGAAGGTTGTGCTACTCAGCTAAGGGACCTGCAAGAGAAACACGAGGCAAATGTTCGGGCGCAAGTAAGAGACTTGTATAGGAAGTATGCGAAAGAGATTGTTGAGAAAGTGAACGAGACTAATCGCGCTCTTAGGATTAAGAATAAATTGCTTGAGACCACGGAGCAGAGTTTCAAGGCTAAGATTCGAGGTCTTAAAGAGAAGCTAGAACAAGCAAATAGCGCAATGGATTAAAGCTTTGCAAATTTCCCAAGGAATTTAACAAAGCTTAAAGAATCGCACAAGAATGAGATTATGGTGTTGGAGGCTACCCATGATGTTGATGTGGTGGAGAAAGTTAAGGCAATTGCGGACACAACCTCCGCCTTTATGGTCGAAGGGATGGAGAGGTCTCGAGATGCTGTCATTCTTAGCTTTTAATTGGCACGGGGTCCTTTTGATGTTAGGGTGTGGATTTTGGTGCTTTTTGTGAGGAAACCACATATTTTGACGTGAGAATCCCATCTGGGCCTTCGTGGGAAAGCTTTGTTGCGAAGCATAGAAACATTATAGCTTCTTCTTCATTCGGTTCACATGCGTCCTATGGATGGAATAGATGGTAGCAGTATTTTGGGTGATTGTAGTAAAAGTACGTGATTGTTGGTGACGCTTTTGTTTATAAGTTTTTTGTATGAAAGTGACCCCTTTTGAGGGCTAAAACACTACTTTATTACTTTATTTTGATGTTTATCAGGAAACCCATTAATTTTAAACTAGGAAACTCTTGAATATTATGTTTGCACTATTCGAGCGAGTAAGTCATTTGATTATAGTATGGTTTCTTATTTGAGGTTCGAGTTGCAAAAGAGATTATGATTATCTATATAAGCTGAAGGTGTTTGTGCTATCGTATCCTTCGTAGTTCGTGATGCTTTGTTTTAGTTTCTATCCCCTCGGTGTATGATGTTTTTGATTGTTGTTGTACTTATTTGCCAGTCCCATTATTTGTAATCTTTTAGCGGTATTGATCATTGTTATCCGGAATAAGAGGGATCACATAGTGGAGATTCCCTAATCTGTCATGCGCAAGTCATGCTATTGATGTGGTATGTCCTGATGTATTTTACTATTTTATTGGTTGCGTTATTTTCGGCTATGATTACGTTCTTTGAGATTTGTGTATTGCACTGGATGCACATTAATTCTTTATGGTGATTGGACAATTCAAGGCAGACCATGGTGTAAAAAAGGAAGGTTCTGGTTGGTTTTGGAAAATGCATGAATCTATTCACGTGTTTGCTGATTAAAAGTTTGTGGGTTACATGATTTGAATGGGCTGCCTATGATTTTAGGATATGGACATTAAATGTTTACCTTAGTTTTTTTCATATCGGGAACCAAAACGCCTTGGGTTGGTATTCTCACTTTCCTATTATAAATAGGGCTCTTGTGGATGTATGTTGTGATGAACTGATTTAGGAGTGGTTTACTCTTTCATGTGCACACTCTCTTTTGCTTGCTTTTTGTTGTCACTAAATTTTCACCATATTTATTTATATTTTATATATAAACATAATATGACCTTATTAAATATAAAACCCTAAAAAATAATAAATAGGGTCCATTTTTATTAAATAAAAAAACCATGTACATTGTTGGCCCAATTTGGCCCAAGAATAAACCCTAATTAACCCTATTTTTTATCTCAGGTGTAGGCTTTAATCTTAGCCTTTAGATCTAGGGTTAGGATCTAACAGTCCAGAATGGACCAAATGAAGTGAAGGGAAAACCCCCACTCGCGTCGCCACGCGCCTGGCGTGTGTAATCCATGCACGCAATTCCCTTTCCCTTCTGAATCCCGGACCAGCTCCCCATGCACCGGCAGCAGCGGTATTCGGCCGCCCCAGGACCGACGAGAAGCATCGACGACCATCCAACTCTTGCCCATGCCACGCTGCACCGTCGCCACCTTCCTCGTGCGCAAGCCGTTCGGCTCTCACAGGCAATGCGATGACCTCGTGCAGCCTTTCCGGTGTCGTTCCACTACCATGCAGATCAACTCCCGCGGCCGGCCGTCCCCTACCGAAGCCTACACCACCGCCGCTGCTTTCCCCTCCGACCGACGCCCTGCATCAAACGAAAAAAAGAGAGAGGTTAGGGTTTTGATTTGAATATGGAAAGAAAATGGGAAAAAATCAGCTCAGATTTGAACCAAAATTTAAATCAAATCAGCTCGCAATCAAATCTGAATCTGCATTAAATGAAAAAAGGGAAGAATCACCCAACAATAGGGATTTATTTATTCTGAATTCTTGTATTTTAGGTATGAAAATTACCTATATAAATGGTTGAACCCCTTTGTAAGGAAACACAAAATTTTCATACGAATTTACTAGGAAAAAGTTGTGAAAAAGCTCTAAATTTTGCGTTAAAAAATTGTATCAATTCGTTGGAAATATAAGGCTTGAGCATTCTCTTCGAGGTATATTTTTACTTCTTATTTTATTTTTCCTTTTATTTATTTGTTTCAAATATATGAATGAAAAGGGATGAATGTGCACTTTGTTTGAGCCTGGAATTGCTATCACCATATTTCAAAACCAAGGGTGATTGAATTTTAAAGATTGCGAATGGGAGGGGAAATTTCGATTTTTTTAAAAAAGAGGGGAACAATTTTCAATTTTTGGGAGTTTTCTTTTTTTTCCCTTTTTTAAAAAAATGGATTCGAGTTGGGATTTCAAAATGGTTTGTTCTCGGCATTCTTAAAATCATGAAAAATATCAAGAACACTTGTGAAAAATAAAAGTGGGGTGTTTGATTCGTTTTTTTAAAGAGTGTTTTTTTTAAGTTGAGTTTTATACCCATGGGTTTTAAAAACAAATTGGGCTATTTATATTCATTAGATCCCTCCCCTCATTTATTTTTGCTCTATCGACTATTAAGTTTTCAAATTTCTTAATTTAGCCATCGTTTTCTTCTAGATTTGGTCTCGAGTTTCAATCTTTTTTTCAATTCGGTTACTATTTTGTTTTTTTTTTAATCTTAGTATTATTTAATCTTTTTTCCATTCTCTTTTTGACATTCTAAAATTAAATCTTAGTTTGTATATATTTTTAAAAAAGAAATTCGGCTCACATATTGTGTTGACACACTTTAGGGAAGGATACACATTCCTTAAATAAAAAAGATTCTTTATTTCATCGTTTTTTACTAATTTGTTTAAGATTTTGTATTTATTTGATTTTTTGTAAATATAACTGTTTAACTCTAATTTCCATGTATTTTATTAATTTGATTCTTTCATAAAATACCAAGGTATTAGTGTTTTAATTATTAGGTTAAATAAAGCCCCTAAGATTAAGTACTTAAATATCTTAGTTAGAGCCTTGTAAAAATAAAAATAAAATTTTACCCACTCAAATTAGTAAAACACACTTAATCTCACTTTAACTCTAATAGGTAAAATTCACGTAGACTATTTTTTAGGTTAATAATCACTAACTTAGAATAAATAAAAGCTTTAATCCACTAATTATTTCTTCGTTTGTCTGATTAAAAAAGTAAAACTTAATTAATGCGGTGTCTCATCGAAGGGAAGTGACGGGTTAGCGCCAGAAATGTTGGCGGTAAGTGCAGTTCATTTCCTGGATGATGAGGCCATTAAAATGGAGTCATATTCATAAATGGACAACGAGTTGAATTTTATACAAACTTGAAAATTATGATATTAAAACATTTTGTAATCGGCTAGGTACCAATTTTTTAGCGCTGTGGGGGTGCTAATTCTTCCCCACGCGTAACCGACTCCGAACTTGTTTTTGTCTTCGCGGACAAAAATGTTGTTTTAATAAAATAAAATGGTTTTTTTAAAATAACCCATTTTTTGATGATCTAATCATACCCTTGAAAAAAGATTGGTGGCGACTCCGTTGTAGTTTTTGTTTTTATAAAACGTCGAGCCTTGAAAAGGGTTGTGACAGCTTGGCGACTCCACCGGGGGAAATTTTTTGTTTTTACAAAAAAGAGTCAAGCCACAAGCCGAATACATTTTGTTTTACTGTCGGAATTTGCTAAGTACGTGTAAAATTCAGCTTAATTGTCCATTTATGAATATGATCTCATTTTATGCATTTAAAGCTTAAAGAAGCACTGCACCCGAGCTTTGGCTCGATTGTTTAAGTGAGGGGAAAACGCTTTGCTCATGTAAGAATACCGTGTATGAGCCTAGCAAGTACCTTCGGGACCTATAAGCCCTATGTCTTCGTAAGGATACTGATCCTTTGGGAAGACATAAGAAATGGGTCATCTTGAGTTGAACTTGGTTCGTTCGAAGCCTATAATGGGTGAGAATCAGGGGCCTTGCTACCCATAGTAGGGGACAACGAGGACAGCTTGGGTACCCTTTTAGAACCAAACCATGTATGTGAATCTAGAAGTCTACCCAGTTAGAGCCATGTGGAAAGCCTTAGGAACTAGAATTCGGTCAAAATCATTTCATAAGAATGGTCCATGGAGACATGTCCAAAAGCGTTGGAATGTGCTGCCCAATTACTATTCGTACAGTGAAATTGTTTTGAACCTTTTAGGTTTTATTTCTTATTCGGTGTACTAATCTTTTTCTCTTTTCCTATTATATTTTGCATGCATCATCATTCCATATTTACAAGTGGTTGGATCTTGAGATACTTGCCCGATTAGAAAATTGTTTTGCCATGGATGGGAGGTACTTAAAAAGGAGGAAGACAATGCATATGTACGTCATTGGTCTGAGGTTAACCAGCGAGCACACGAAGATAGTTTGGCAGTAGGTCATGAGACAGAGACTTCTGAGTATGCCCACATCAATGTCAAACAGAATAATCTGCAGGAGCTGCGAGAGATTTGGGATCGTTTTGACTATGCGACAAAGCAGTAGTTCCATTAGACCTATAGAGATATAGCTTATCTACTGTATGTGAAAGTTGATGAACTGTTCCTCATGGCTTTGGTCCAGTTCTGAAATCTGAGATATTGCCGCTTTACCTTCAATGAGGATGACACGATGCCTACATTCGAAGAATATTTGGCCCTATTCAATCTGCGCAAGGTAAAGAAGAATTGGGTATATACTAAACCTCCTAAAAACAAGAACGTTCACTTAAGGCTCAAGACTTTTGCTAGAATGGGCGACGAATGGGTCAAAGGCTTGATATAGAAGAGAGGGAGTAGCTTTTCTTTCCCTTGGTCGAGCATTGGAAAAATAATCCCTGCTTATCCGGCAAAGAGAAGAGAGTGGATCTTATGGCTATAGCAATCTACGACTTGGTCATCTTCCCTAAGGTCTTGGGTAATATTGGTGGGGCTCTACTAGACTTCTTTGAACAGTTGAAAATGGAAGTTAATCCGGTGCCAGCAGTGCTAGCATAAATCTTTATCTCTTTGAATGCTTGTTGGAAGATAGAGGGTGTATGTTTTGGAGGATGTGCCCTATTGCTCAAGGTCTGGGCCCTTAGTCATTTCTGGAAGTGTCTGACTTTGACTTTGTCTAATGTGTTCTCTCCAAACTTCTCGCCGCTTCGGGAGTTTTTGGCAAAAGAATGGCGGTTGCTAAGAAAGGAAAATGGTTTGACATTTTTAGGGATCATCGTGATCATGATATCGTATGGAGAGTTCCATGGATGGGCCACACCAAGGTCTTATATAGATGCAGGGATTATAATCATTTGATGTTGTTAGGCTTATAGGGTGGAATTGGTTGTGCTCCCTTACTTATGTCTCGACAGTTCATCCCCTTTACTACGAGCCTTGGTTTATCAGAGTTTGCATTCCAAGAGGAATTCAAAGAGAAGGTCCAAACTATTAATGATTCTTGGAAGCATTGCTATTTCATGAAGATAGAGCACGATAGTGAATGCATATTCACCCCTGACTATGATATATGGAGGCATATGAGAGTATGATAAAGTTCTACCATCTAATGGGCAAACTAAACCTATTGAAGAGAACTTGAGGGTGGTCCCATTTGAAGTAGACATTTTGAGGGTTGAACTAAAAGGGCCAGGGCCAAGATGGAGGCCATATAGGAACAACATGAGAAAGACCTGTACGAGGCAAGCCTAGAAGTGGGAAAATACAAGGGGGAGACATACAAGGTCCTGAAATTATACAAGAGCCTGGAAGAAAAATTTGAGGTTCAGAGAGCCGATTTCCTCAAGTTTCAGGCAACAGTCCGAAATACAGATTTGCGAAAGACGCTTGAGTAGTGGAAGTAAAAATTGAGCAAGTTGTAGGAAAAGAGATGGAGCGCGATAAAAGAGATGTTGCAAAGTACAAGTAGATGCTGACAGACGAGAAGAAGAAAAGGGAACGAGGAGCCAAATGAGTTTTCAAAAACGAAAGGGAAAATGTGACTGCATGGAAGAAGAAGGCCCATGACAACAAGATCCGTGTGTACAAGCTACAGAACAAGTACGGTATAACCAATTAGAAGCTGAAGCAGAGCCAAGCTTTTGTTGTTGAGTTACAGGCCAAGATGGCAGACCTGAATCATTCGCTATGCAGGCTTTAGAATCAGCACACCTATATGGAGCTCTAGGCCAGTCAGAGTGAGAAAGAGACACTGAAAAAACAAATAGAAGATATGGATACCATCGTTCAAGAGTACAGGACGAAGATTCTAGTCCTAGAGGATGCCAATGAGGGGGTAACGACTACTGGTTCACTCGACTTAGGGACAATGCTAGAAGGTTCCAGGAGCGGGATAAATTTGCCGAGATCGTCATGACCCAGGTTTAGGACGTGGCTAAGCATGTGATGATGTAGTGACGGAAGCCACAACCCTTCGCTAGTACATCAAGCCAGTATAAGAGGTGGGACCAAGACTCATATGGTTGATTGAAGAAATAAAAGAGCTAGGAGTTCAGGCTGAGATGTATTCGTAGAAAAGTAGGAACATTTTGTAATGAGAACCTTTGACATCCAATAAAAGATATTTCTAAAGCAAAGACTTATGAGATCAATGCCCTTCGCTTGAATTCATGCATCTTTATTTTGCATTAGTGTAGTTTGTGTCATGCATTCATGCATTTTTATTTTGTTTGCATTAGTGTAGTCTGCGTCATTGCATGCATACACGCGTAATTAAGTAAAGTAAATTACATGAAAGAATTTTCACAATAGCTAAAACTTCACACAAGTACGATACTCATGCCCAAACCAAAGTAATGTACATGGAGGGTAGATTGACGACCTTAGAAGTCAACCACAAAAGCACTTAAGATAGGCTAGACAAGATAGAAAGTGACCTGAAGTAAAAGATTGAACTAGCACACAAGAAAATTGTCAGCCAAATTGCAGCCATGTTAGGATTTAAAGACCCAGACGGTAGTGAAGTAGTAGAAGATGTTATCGCCCCACCCCGTTTTCCTAGAGCTTAAAAGGGATCAGCCTCGTCCAAAGCCAAATTCCTACTTCATTCAGGGGAATCTTCTGTCCGTATAACGAATAAGCTAGAAGTTAATAATGGAGGAACTCAGGATGTTGAGGTACCTGACCTTGACGAAATTGATGATAAGGCCAAGGCAAAAAAACTAGAGGATCGTTGTGACAAATTGGAGGGGATTGTTAAAACCTTCCAGGAAGGGAACATCAACGGTGGAATGAACGCTAGAGACCTAAGTTTGGTGACTGACTTGGTGATTCCTTCAAAGTTTAAAACCCTTGACTTTGACAAATATGATGGAATCACTTGCCCTACGGCACATTTGACCATGTAATGCCGAAGGATGTTAATGTATCTGGATAATGAGAAGCTTCTGATTTATTCTTTTCAGGATAGCCTGACAAGATCTGTGTCCCCTTGGTACACATAGCTAAGCCGGGCAAATCAGCAAGCAGTACAAGCATGTCACTAATATGGTCCCGAACCGGCTCATCTTGCAAGGAATAGAGCAAAAACATAATGAAAGCTTCCGCCAATATGCAAAAAGATGGCGGGATATGGCCACTCAAGTTTAGCCGCCACTGCTAGAAAATGAGATTACCCCTATGTTCGTAGAAACCTTGAAAGACGCTTTCTATGATTGGATGATACACCATGCAACTAAAAGCCTTACAGATATGCTAATGAATGAAGAGTTGATTCTGGCGGCTTTCAAGAGTGTGAAACTTGATGAAGGTGATACAAAGAAGTCATATAAGAAGAGGGATAATGAGACCAGTATGACAAGCATTTACAATCCCAGCTACTCGAAAGGTTTGGTCCTTAGTAAGCCCAATGTTCCGACCGCAAGCTCGGTGGCCTCAAATTCACCCAAAGATGAACAAAAATATCAAGGGAACAAGAAGGCTTATTTATCTCCTATTCATATGGCCTACGCAAAATTATTTTCGGAACTGGTGGAAGCACGAGTGGTATTACCTCGACATGTTCCTTCTTTCTCGCCCCCATACCCATCATGGTATGATGAAAAGACATAATACGAATATCACGCCGGAAATAGGGGCATACTATCAAAAATTGCACTGCTTTCAAAAGAGTAGTAGAGGATTTGCAAAAATCAAGGATGCTATCATTTAACATGACTGAAGAAAAAAAGAATCTCTTACCGAATCATCAGAAAGCTGGGGTAAACGTGGTGACCGAAGATGGCGGCAAATTGGTTAAGAAGTGTATCTTGGAGGTCAAGGCACCCTTGAGATGGATATGGGCCAAAATGGTTGAGGCCAAAATGCTAAAGGAAGAAAGCCAAAGTGCAACATGTGATGGTGAACTTTACTGTGAGTACCACGGGGAAGGAGGACATGAGATTCAGTTTTGTCCAGAGTTTAGACAGTTGGTCCAAACTAAGATGGATAGCAAATGAGCTTGAATTCTTTGAGAAAGAAAATTTGAACCAGGTATTGGATGTATGTGCATCGGAAGAGTCTCCCGATAGAAAAGATTTCACAGGAACTAAGCCCTTGGTAATCAAGGTCAAGGCAAGAGTTAGTGAACCATCAATGAATGCTACCCCAAGGGTAATAATAAAGGTACAGTCCCTTTTTCATATAAGGATAGAAAGAAAGTACTTTGGAACTATGCTTGTACGGTGACAACCCCAGGGAGCACATCGGCTAAGGACGAGCCTAAAGAAGAACTAGTCAACGAGGTAGGTAACTTCACAAGGAGTGAGAGGTGTTACTCCCCACAAGTAGCTGAAGATAGAGATGCAACCCAAAGGAAGGACGCACCCAATAAACCAGAAAAAGAAGCTGAGAAAGATTTCTTTTTAAAACGACCCCTGAGGTATCATGAGCTAGTGAAGAAATCAAAATCTCAAGAGTTCCCGAAGATACTCAAACACAATGAGTATAGTGTGGTAGAATAGCTTCATAAGCTTCCAGGACGAATCTCTATGTTGTCATTACTGCTGAGCTCTAACGGTTACCATGATGCCCTTTTGAAGATTTTAAACCAAACATTTGTGCATAAAAAAATAACGATCGACAAGATGGACATGTTGGTTAGTAACATTGCAGTAAATAATTTCATCTTATTTAGTGATGAAGAAATTCTAGAGGGTGGGAGAGGGATGTACAAAGCTATCCATATCTCAACTCGGTGTAGATGACCTATGTTACTAGGAGTCCTAATTGATAATGGGTCGACCTTAAATGTTCTACCCTTAGCAACCCTGGAGAAATTACTAGTTGATAGCTCTCACATAAGAGCTTATCAGAACACAGTAAGAGCATTTGACGGAACTCAAAGAGACGTGTTAGGAAGAATAGAGGTGCCCAGACAAATTGGACCATCTACTTTTAACATCGACTTTGCGGTGATGGATATTAAACCCACGTACAGTTATTTGCTTGGGTACCCTTGGATCCATAATGCAGGCGCAGTCCTTTCCACATTGCACCAGAAGCTAAAATTCATGGTTGACGAAAAGCTGGTAACCATCGGTGCTGAAGAGGATATTATAGCCTCAGTGTCAACTGACGCACATTATATTGAGATCGATAAAGGGGCACTTGAGTGCCATTTTCAGAATCCTTGAGCTGATCAATGCTACATTTGTTACTAAAGGAAGTAAGGTCCCTAAATCAAGACTATCTAACTGCGCCAAGATGTAAGTGAAGGAAACCTTTGGAAGAGAGGCAAAAATTAGGAAAGGTTTTGGGAAGGAACTCCAAAAAAGGTTGTACCCCGTGGTTATCCCTGAGAAGAGAGACCACTTCGGGCTGGGCTACAAGCCCAGCGCTCTGCAATGAAAGGCTGCAATGAAGAGAAAGCAGGAAAAAAGGAAGGCGAGGTTGAGCAGAGAAGAAGTTATGTGGGAACCAATGACATTCCTACCTTTGAGTCACAATTTCAAATCTGGAGGTTTTGTGAACCCTGATGTTGAGGATGAGAAAGGAAAAAGTGACCTAGATTAGATTTTTGGGGGCCTGAGCATCAACGCTATAATAAACGAGCATGAAGGAAACGAGTACCTGTCTATGATCTGCCCTTGCTCTGAACTTAACAATTGGACTGCTGAAGAAGTTCTTATAGTCTTTAAATCATTTATAGAGTAATTCTCAAAACCAACCCTTTTCGCCTTAGGCTCGAAGGCAATAACGGATCTTTTGTAAAGGGCCTATGTTAAACCATTATGGTTACTATCATTAATAAAAGATGCATCCCAATAAACCTTGTGTGGAAAACGTTCTTTTGCAAATAAATAAACAAAACACTACAAAAAACAAAAAATAAATCATTCCATTCATTCATTTGTTTGTCCAGTACCTTTGTATATATTCGACCCCTTTTTCTTTTTAGGTTTCCAGATATAATCAGCATAAACGACCCCAAATACCACTTGGTAGTTGATTTTCAATCACCCATGTGTTTAGGAGAGGTTGAAGACTGCGATGACGAAGAAGAATATGATCTTCCTAACAATATGCTCATGTTGATAGAAAGTGAAGAAAAACAGATTCTACCCTACAAGAAATAATTGAAAGTTTTGAACCTCGAAACTGAAGAAGAAAAATGTGAGGTAAAAATTGGTACCACCATCACGGTTGAAACCCGACAAAAATTAATTAAGCTCCTGCAAGAGTATAAAAACATATTTGCTTGGTCGTATCAAGATATGCCTGGACTGAACATAGATATTGTAGTACACCGGCTTCCCATAAGGACGAGATGTAAGCCCATACAACAGAAGCTCAGAAGGATGGGACCTGAAATGCTTCTAAAGATCAGAGATGAGGTGAAAAGTAGTATGACGCTAGATTCCTCGAAGTGGTAAAGTATTCAAAATGGGTGGCTAATATCGTTTTAGTCTCGAAGAAGGATATGAAAGTGCGTATATGCGTTGATTATAGAGATTTCAATCGGGCAAGCCCTAAAGACAATTTCTCGTTACCACACATTGATACCCTAGTAGATAACATGACATGTCATTCCCTCTTCTCTTTTATGGATGGTTTCTCGGGGTATAACCAGATCAAAATGTACCCAGAAGACATGGATAAAACTACATTTGTGACATTATGGGGAACCTTATGCTATAAGGTGGTGCCTTTTGGTCTGAAGAATGCAGGGGCAACTTACCAACGGGCTATGGTAACCTTATTTCATGACATGATGCATAAGGAGATAGAGGTATACGTGGATGATATGATCACCAAATCTCAGTCAGAAGAAAAGTACATTGTGAACTTGGAAAAACTTTTTCAAAGGCTAAGGAAGTTCCAGTTAAAGCTTAACCATACCAAGTGCACTTTTGGGGTTACATCTGGGAAATTGTTAGGCTTTGTCATGAGCAAAAGGGGAATTGAGATTGACCCAGATAAAATCAAGGCTATACAAGAACTTTCTTCCCCTAAAACACAAAAAAAGGTCTAGGGTTTCCTAGGTAGATTGAATTAAATCGCCCGTTTCATTTCCAGTTGACGAATAAATGTGATCCCATTTTTAGGCTACTTCAAAAGAATAATATGGGTACATGGAATGAAGAATGTCAGGCAGCTTTAGAAAAGATCAAGAAGCAGCTGACAAACCCTCATATACTGGTGCCACCTATCCCAGGGAAAACCTTGATCCTATACCTAACAGTTTATGAAAGCTCAATGGGTTGCGTGTTGAGGCAACACGATAAAAATGGAAGAAAAGGCAATATATTACCTGAGTAAGAACTTCACTGACTTTGAAACCAGATATTCTCTGATTGAGAAACTGTGTTGCACCTTGGTATGGATAGCCAAGAGACTCCGGCAATACATGTTATGTCACACCACATGGTTAATATCAAAGCTAGATCCATTAAAATTCATGATGGAGGCATCGGCTTTATCAGAAAAATTGGCCCTTTGGCAGATGTTACTCTCAGAATTTGACATCCAGTACGTAAGTCAGAAGGTAGTGAAAGGAAGCGCCATAGCAGATTTTTTGGCAAGTATCACTTGTGATGCCTATAAAGCATTGAATTTTAACTTTTCTAATGAGGAGTTGATGTGTATCTCAACTGAAGAGGGAAATGATGACCCGAAAGAGTCTTGGGTAATAAATTTTGACGGCGCTGCTAATGCTTTAGGGTGAGGTATTGAGGCAGTTCTAGATTCACCAGAAGGAAGCTGTTATCCTTTCACTAGTCGGCTAAAATTCTTTTGCTCCAACAACATGGCTGAATATGAGGCTTGCATACTGGGGCTATGAGCGGCTATTGAAAGAAAAATCAAAATCTTAAGAGTCTTTGAGGAATTCGTGCTAGTCATCTATTAAATACGGGGAGAATGGGAATCAAAAGATACGAAGCTAATTGAGTATCATAAGTTGGTCCTCGAACTGATCAAGGAGTTCGACAAACTTACCTTCAAATATCTCACAATCAAATGGCTGATGCTTTTGCCATTCTAGCTACCATGTTCAAGTCTAGCGAGGGTTTTGTAATGATGCCAATCAGATGGTCTTCCCTAGTACTATGACATCTTGCAGTACGTAAAATACCAGGAGTATCCCCCACAAGCAACTGAGAATGATAAGAAAACGAGTAGGAGGATGGCCGCTGGATATGTACTCGATGGAGAGATCTTGTACAAAAAAGCTAAGATCAAGTATTACTAAGATGTTGGCCGCCAAAGAAGCTCAAATGACATTGGAAGAGGTTCACGAAGGGGTTTGTGGGACCCACCCTAGCGTTTTCACCATGGCTAGGTGGATTATGCGTTTTGGGTACTACTGGTCTATCATGGAGAGTGATTACATCAATTATGCCCGAAAATGTCACAAATGTCAAATCTATGCTGATAAGATCCATACACCTCCACAACCACTTCATGTCATGATAGCTCATTGGCCTTTTTCAATGTGGGGCATGGATGTAATTGGGTAAATCCACCCTAAAGCTATGACTATTTCACCAAGTGGGTGGAAGTGGCTTCATACGCAAGTGTTACTAGGTCGACGGTCTATAAATTCTTGAAGAAAGAGATCATTTGTCATTACGGCCTACCTAAGAGAATCATCACTGACAATGCTTCCAATCTAAATAACAAAATGATAACCGGGGTTTATGAACAATTTAAGATCAAGCATCACAACTCAGTGACATATCGCCCAAAGATGAATGGGGTAGTAGAGGCTACTAATAAGAATATCAAGAAAATAGTTGCAAGGATGGCCAACACTTACAAAGATTGGCATGAGAAGTTGCCATTTGCGCTATATGCTTATAGAACTATAGTACGAACTTCCACTAGGGCAACACCGTTTTCATTGGTGTATGGGATAGAGGCTGTGCTACCAATTGAGGTTGAAATTTGTCTCTCCATGTTTTAATGGAAGCAAAATTGGAAAAAGCCGAATGGGTCCAAGCAAGATACGACCAACTGAACCTTATTGATGAAAAGAGACTGAAAGCTATCTGTCATGGTCAAATGTATCAAAAGAGAATGATACAGGCTCACGACCAAAAATTTCATCCGAGAAAATTTTGAGAGTGATATCTGGTCCTAAGGAAAATGTTGTCAATCCAGGGAGATTCCTGAGGAAAATGGACGCCTAAATGGGAGGGGCTTTACGTTATAAAAAAAACTTTCTTCAGAAGAGCATTGATCTTAGCTGAAGTGGACGGGGAAGAACTCAAGAACCCTGTGAATTCAGATTCAGTCAAGAAATACCATGCATGAAAGGGGAAAAGCGAAAACCCGAAAGGGTGATTCGAAAAGGAAAAAAATGAAAAATGAAAAAGAAAAAAGATAAACAAACAAAAAAGAGAAAATGACAAGAAAAAAGGGTTCAAGATGAAAACCCGCAAAGGGCGTCTTGAAACCCTATGGATTCGAGTTGAAAACCCGAAAAAGGCAGCTCGAAAGTTTTGTAGTGAGGCAGAAAACAAGTAACTCCCTCAGAAACTTAGCATTTGGAAGGAATTTTATATCTTCAAACACCATCATGGTGGACGAAATCTTCTCGACAATGGCAGTATTCAGAATTGCTTCCAGCATTTCGACTTGGGAAGTTTTGGCCTTGATATCTGGATACTTGTTTTTCTAACACTTTCAATTTGTATCATTCTTGCATGTTTGCCACAATATTAATGAAGTTTCTTTTTTAAGACTTTCCTTGCTTGCTTTTTCCTCCCTTTGCATAAACATCTTATATTGGGATACGAGCCATTTGGTTAACATCGCTAAAATATGCAAAAGATTTTTTTTGCATTGCTCTAAGAATGATCTAAAATGTATAAGGAATCTAACGCAGTCTATTGTTAAGTTTTGAGCCATAGACAAGATTTTTTGCTCGATAAATATGTGTACCACAGCCGGGGCAATTCATGTCAACTTAAGATTCCCCGATGACAATAGGAATAATGAAAATGTGTAAAACGCCAATATTATTTGAAAACGTCCAAGATGGAGACTACCCATGAATAAATCGAAAACTCACAAGGAGCCTTAAAAGGTGGTTTAAGTGGATTCAGAAAATCTAGAGCTTTTAGAATCAGGAAGGAATATCTTCCACTCAATACCGATGTATCAACTACAATGATAGTGGGATTGGTAGAAATGTGAGACATTGACGTGTGGGGACCAGATGTTCTCTATGAAGCAAAGGAATAAGAATGGCAAAACAGATACAATAGAGATGGTTGCTTGTCTGGGCTAAACAGTGAAATAAAAAGAAACTATATAAAAATGGCATGCATTAATGTTTTAGACATCTTTAGGTGCATGATCATCATAGTTGCATTAGTAATTGGATTTTGATAGGTGTGCAAAAGCTTTCCCAACGAAAGGAACCCGCTTATCCCTTTAGGCATAAGGAGAATGAAACCCGCTTATCCATTCAAGCATAAAGAGAATGGAACCCGCTTATCCATTCAGGCATAAGGAGAATGGAACCCGCTTACCCATTCAGGCATAAGGAGAATGAAACCCGCTTATCCATTTAAGCATAAGGAGAATGGAACCCGCTTATCCATTAAGGCGTAAGGAGAATGAAAACCGCTTATCTGTTCAGGCATAAGGAGAATGAAACTTGTTTATCATTTCAGGAATAAGGAGAATGAAACTCGCTTATCCATTAAGTCTTAAGAAGAATGGAACTCGCTTACCCGTTTAGGCATAATAAGAATGGAACCTGCTTATTCAATAAGGCATAAGGAGAATAAAACCCACTTATCCGTTCAAGCGTAAGGAGAATGGAACCCGCTTATCCATTGAGGCATAAGGAGAATGGAACTCGCTTCTCCGTTCAAGCATAAGGAGAATGGAACTCGCTTATCCGTTCAGGCGTAAGGAGAATGGAACCCGCTTATCCGTTCATGCATAAGGAGAATGGAACCTGCTTATCCGTTCAGGCGTAAGGAGAATAGAACACGCTTATCCGTTCAGGCGTAAGGAGAATGGAACCCGCTTATCCGTTCAAGCATAAGGAGAATGAAACCCGCTTATTCGTTCAGGCGTAAGGAGAATGGAACCCACTTATTTGTTCGTGCATAAAGAGGATGAAACTGTCAAGCGAATTGGCGATTGGCAAAATCAGTGTCTTTTGTTCTTTGCTCTATCCCTATTTCACAAGAATAAGCAAAGAGGGGCAGCTATTGTCACTAAATTTTCACCAAATTTATTTATTTATTCATATTGTATATATAAATATAATATGGCCTTATTAAATATAAAACCCCAAAAAATAATAAATAAGGTCTATTTTTATTAAATAAAAAACCATGTACATTGTTGACCCAATTTGGCCCAATAATAAACCCTAACTAACCCTATTTTTTCTCCTATGTGCATGCTTGAATCTTAGCCGTTAGATCTAGGGTTAGGATCTAACGGTCCAGAATAGACCAGATGAAGTGAAGGGAAACCCCCCACTCGCGCCGCCACTCGCTGGCGCGTGTAATCCTCGCGCGCGAGTCCCTCTCCCTTATTGAATCCCTGACCAGCTCCCCTTGCACCAGCAACTGTGGTATTCGGCCGCCCCAGGACCAACGAGAAGTGCCGGCGACCATCCAGCTCTCATCCACGCCACGCCGCGCCATTGCAACCTTCCTCGTGTGCAAGTCGTTCGACTTTCACAGGCGATGTAGCGCCCTCACACGACCTTCCTGGTGTCATTCCACCTCCATGCTGATCAACTCCTGCGGCCAACCATCCCTCACCAAAGCCTACGCCGCCGCTGTTTTCCCCTTCGACCGACGCCCTGCATAAATAAAAAAGAATGGGAGGGGTTAGGGTTTTGATTCGAATATGGCAAGAAAATGGGAAAGAATCAACTCAAATTCGAATTGGAATTCAAATCAAATCAGCTCCAAACCAAATCTGAATCTGCATTAAATGGAAAAGGGGAAGAATCACCTAAAAATAGGGATTTATTTATTCTGAATTTTTGTATTTTAGGTATTGAAATTACCTATATAAATAGTTGAACCCCTTTGTAAATACACACACAATTTTCATACAAATTTAATAGGAAAAAGTTGTGAAAAAGCTTTGAGTTTTGCGTTGAAAAATTGTATCAATTTGTTAGAAATATAAGGCTTGGGGCATTCTCTTTGAGGTATTTTTTAGTTCTTATTTTATTTTTCCTTTTTATTTATTTGTTTCGAATATATGAATGAAAAATGGATGAATGTTCACTTTGTTTGAGCCTTGAATTGCTATCACCAGATTTCAAAACCAAGGGTGATCTAATTTTAAAGATTGCGAGTGGGAGGGGAAATTTTGATTTTTTTTAAAAAGAGGGGAAACAATTTTCTGTTTTTGAGATTTTTCTTTTTTTCCCTTTTTTAAAAAGTGAATTCAAGTTGGGATTTCAAAAAGTTTTGTTCTCGGTGTTCTTCAATTCATGAATAATATCAAGAACACTTGAGAAAAATAAAAGTGGGGTGTTTGATCCGTTTATTAAAGAGTGTTTTTTTATAGTTGAGTTTTATACCCATGGTTTCTAAAAACAAATTGGGTTATTTATATTCATTAGACCCCCTCTTATTTATCTTCGCTCCACCGACCATTAAGTTTTCAAATTTCTTAATTTAGTCATCGTTTTCTTCTAGACTTGGTCTCAGGTTTCAATCTTTTTTGTTTTTTTTCTTCTAATTTTAGTATTATTTAATCTTTTTTCCTTTCTTTTTTTGACCTTCTAAAATTAAATATTAGTTTGTATATATTTTTTAAAAAGAAACTCGGCTCACATATTGTGTTAACCCACTTTAGGGAAGGATACACATTTCTTAAATAAAAAAGATTCTTTATTTCATCCTTTTTTTACTAATTTGTTTAAGAATTTTTAATTATTTGATTTTTGTAAATATAACTATTTAACTCTAATTTCCATGTATTTTATTAATTTGACTCTTTCATAAAATACCAAGGTATTAGTGTTTTAATTATTAGGTTAAATAAAGCCCCTAAGATTAGGTACTTAAATATCTTAGTTAGAGCCTTGTAAAACAAAAATAAAATTATACCCACTCAAATTAATAAAACACACTTGCTCTCACTTGAACCATAATAGGTAAAATTCACGTAGACTATTCTTTAGGTTAATAATCACTAACTTAGAAAAAATAAAAGCTTTAACAAACTAATTATTTCTTTGCTTGTCTGATTAAAAAAGCGAAACTTAATTAATGGGTGTCTCATCGAAGGGAAGTGACGGGTTAGCGCCAAAAATGTTGGTGGTGATTGTAGTTCATTTCCTGGATGATGGAGCCGTTAAAATGGAATCATATTCATAAATGGACAACGAGTTGAATTTTATACAAACTTGAAAATTTTGACATTAAAACATTTTTTAATTGGCTAGGTACCAATTATTAGGCGTTGTGGGGGTGCTAATCCTTCCCCACTCGTAACCGAATCTGAACCCGTCTTTGTTTATGCGGACCAACATGTTTTTTAATAAAATAAAATGATTTTATTAAAATAACCCATTTTTTGGTGATCCAATCACACCCTTGAAAAAAGATTAGTGGCAACTCCGTTGTAGTTTTTGTTTTTATAAAACATCGAGCCCCGAAAAGGGTTGCGACACTTTTGTTTTGCAATTTTGTTTGTTTTAATTTGAGGGGAGGCAAAGGTAAAATATTTTTGTGAAGCAAGCATGCTTTTAGTGATATATGACATACATAAATTGTGCTTTATAGATCCTGGGGTTTGTTTTGCACTCATGTCATTCATATCGACAAAAAATAGTATTCGAAAGGCCATTAGTCATTTGTAGGGATGAACACCAGCAGACAGAGTATTTGGGAAACATTGCTCTTAACATTTGTCTAATTTCTACAGTGTGTTGGTGTTTGGAATTACACTAGGACGTGGCAAATGCAGGTCGTATTGTTGTACCTAGGAATGTGATAAGATTTGTCGCCCTCAAAATATATAAGGTCGAGGTAGCTACTTGTGGTGTCGACAACTGTGATGCTAAACAATTCGCACCAGATGACTTGCTAAGGCGAAGCTGAAACAAAATTAGGGGGGATACTTGTGTCTCTCTGTATTCTAGCTGTTGTATTAGGAAGTCCACTTTATCTCAATTAGTGGGAGTTGCTACTTTGTGTCATGAGGATGTGTTGTCTTGCCTTTAAGGTAAGTTGTTTCCCCCCATGTGATAAAAAATATATGAGGAATGGGTTATACAATTGGAATTATGCTTGTATCTTAGTGTTTGTACTACGCTTCTTCTTTCGGTGAACTCTTACCCCCTAATGATTGGAAGTTTGTGGGGAATGAACTATGTATTTACTAATCTATCATTTTATTATGCTCTTTGTTGAAGGCGATAGATATTAAATCATTTCTTTGAATTTACAGAGAGTGTAATCTTGTTAGGTTGGCGAATATCTACTTTTAGATATTGTATATACTCGCTTGGGTGTAGCGGATGCTTTAAACGATCTATTTGTTTTGGCAACCCGTTTTTGGTTGGAGTTCATTAATGTAAACCCCTAATATTAGCAAACTAGTAGGGTAAATGGGTAACATAAGCTTGCCCCTATCTTTTGAAAATAATTCGTAGGAGAGCTCTCATTTACATCATTTTTCAAAGAATGGCATTTCTTTGTTAGTGGATTGCCCTTAACACCAAAGAAGAACGATGTAATATGGGTAATTGTAGATAGGTTCTCAACGTCAGCTCATTTCCTTCATGTTCGAGTGAACATGAACCTGGATCAGTTATCTGAACTCTACATTCGAGAGGTTATCAGGCTACATGGTATTCCTACGTCAATAATTTTTGATCGAGACTCTAGATTTACTTCTAGATTTTGGAAATCTCTGCAGAAAGCTCTTGGAACTAAAATCAACCTCAGTACGGCCTTTCATCGTCAATTAGATGGCCAATCTAAAAGAATTATACAAGTGTTAGAAGATATGTTACGAGCTTGTATAATCAATTTCAGGAAGAATTTGGAGAGAGCTTTACCTTTGGCAGAATTCTCATACAACAATAGCTATCAATCTTCCATTCAAATGGCCCCTTTTGAATCTCTTTATGGAAGAAAGTGTAAGACCCCTCTGTGCTGGTTAGAGTTAGGGGAAAATAAAGCTTTAGGACCCCAATTTCTTTGGGAAACAGAAGAACAAGTGCAGATTATTTGCAATCAATTTAGAGAAGCCTTCGATAGACAGAAAGCATATACTGATCGTAAAAGACGAGATTTTCAATATAACGTGGGAGACAGAGTGTTTCTCAAGGTATCTCCATAGAAGAAGGTGTTCAGATTCGGTAAGAAAGGAAAACTTAGTCCCCGGTTCACCGGGCCTTTCGACATTATTGAAATGATTGGTCCTGTTACATATCGGTTGGTCCTTCCAAAAGAATTTAGCAAAATACACAATGTGTTTCATGTATCAATGTTACGTAGTTATCGATCTGTTCCTTCTCATATCCTCGAACCAAATGAAGTTCAATTAAATCATGATTTATCCTACGAGGAAGAACAAATCCGAATCCTTAATCGAGAAGAAAGAAAGCTTCGAACTAAGATAGTTCCCCTTGTCAAAGTCTTATAGAGGAATCATAGAAGTAGAGAAGCTACTTGGGAGTCTGAATCTTCCATGAAAAAGCAATATCTATACCTTTTCTCCTCAGGTAAAAATTCGAGGACGAATTTCTTTAAAGGGGGGGAATTGTAACACCCTAAATTTCAGTTATTAAAGTGATGCCTTAGAACATTGAAGGATTATAATAGTGTTTAAAATGAAGATTTATGCTTTAATTATGTTTAGGACCAAAATCTAAAATTTTAGACTTGAGTGACTAGTTCTTAATGACTTAATCGAAATGTTAATAAAGGAATTGGATTGCATGCTAATCTTTAAACAATTAAAGAGCTTGTCCATGTGTCATTTGATGAAGGAACTAAGGGAGAGGTATACAGTTGAATTGGAAAGAGAACAATCATCTTCATCCTTTGCCTATTCCGATTGTTTGAGAGAATTTCACCATGGCTCAAACTCGTTAAGGAATTGGACGACCCTAGTGTTTGATTTTGAATTATGTATTAAGCATACAAAAAAGGAGGTTGGTCAAGGAGAAGATAGACAAAAGGGCATTGTGATTCATGATCAAGCTTAGCTTGGAGCACTTGTGAGTGTAACTATGTTTAAATTAAGCATAGATTGTTGATCTAGTTAAATTACTTGTTTATATTATGAGGCTTAAGATGCCTATGCTTGCTTGAGTAGCCAAGGCTTGGTAAGGAGACTATATCCAGGTATGTATGGATAATCCTCTATGTAAAATTAAGAAATGAGTATGAATTGGTAGTTTATAATGTTCAATTAAATGGATTACATGTTTCAATGGTTCATGTTACCATTGCTCGACCTTGTTTAATTAAATAGAATACATGTTTCAATGGTTCATGTTACCATTGCCCAAACTGACTAAATGAATGGATTATACACTTCAATGGTGGATGTTACCATTGCCTGATAATAATTAATTGGAAAGAGTACATGCTTCAATGATACATGTTATCATTGCCTGAAAATGTCTGATTGGATGAATTATATGTTCCAATGGTAGATGTTGCCATTACCTGATAGTGCTGGAGTAACTATGTTCTTTTAGATCTTTCCTGATTGGTCATGATCGGATTTTATACATCCTAGATTGCTTATAATAGGTTGAATTATTAAAATGAACAATTTTAAGTCTTCTTAGACTCTTGTTAATGTTTTGTCATAATCATATTTAAGATAAGCTTACTATTTAGTTATGTTGGGTGCATATATATCTATATTCTTGTTGATTAAGTTTCGAATTTAGTAAACTAACTACTCACCCTGGTATTTGTACACATGAGGTTTGACTATTGATCAGTTCGGGAAAGGTTTTGCAAGGTCACTCAAGGCAACAAAAGTATGTTATGTTTTTGTTTATGTGAACTCCTAGAAGGTGGCACTAACTCAAAGTCTAGGCTTATAAACCTTTAGAATGTTTTAGTGGGTTGTAATTATACGAATTAAAGATATTTATATATATAAATGTTTTGTGTTCGGTTAACATTTGATATTGGTTGATCTTGCTAGTAGTTTTGGATGTGTATTCAATTGTTGTAGCCTCATGTTAGGAGAGGTTTCACTTGCTTATAATATTCATGATTTGGTTTCTTAGTCATACGCATAACACCAAACATTTGAGCATAAATGAGTTAAGTATATAACAAAATGATTGTAGGTAAGTTGAATTCACATTGGCCATTAGTTGTATTGATGGACTTAGTTCCTTAATGTATTTCGAATCATCTTAGTCCTTATTTAGTTTCAAAAAAAATTATATCATGCGTTTTATACTTATAGATGTTAATTAAATTAGTATGATAGCCTAAACCACCCGAATTGTTCTAAGGATATCTTCTATGTTCATTGCTCAAATTGCATTGTATTACATTTTAATTGTCTTTATGTATCTTTGTTGTATTCTCTTGAGCTTATTTCGGTTGCTTGTTTGCTATGTGGTCACTAAGAGACCTCTTCCCCTTATGGTTTGTTTTCTAACTTCTGTGACAAGTTAGACTATCTTCTCTTAGAATGATACTTTCTTCTAGGCCTGGGGGTAAGGGTATTACAATTTTGGTAATGTTATAGAAGCATTCGCATATTTTACCACACACTTGGAAGTGAAAGAAGACGCTCTGCTTAAATTGAGAACAGAGTGGGTAATTGCATTGACTTTCTGCTGCTTAACAAAAAATCTCTACGAGAAGCATTTTGTGCTCAAATTGATTCATTCATTCAAGACCTGCTTGGGTGACAGCTTGTTTTTAATGAAAACACTCGATTCTGAACCTTACTTTTTGGTCCTTCCGATCAAGGGCTTTTGTTCTATTTTAGTGTGCTTGTGGTTGCCAACATCTAATAAGGACCATACCTTGATAGGAATGATTGTTTTCTTATCTTTTCACATGTTTGCTTTGCCCCTAGAGTGAGGTAGTCTTGGTTGCTATTATTCGTATTTACGTATTCACTATTCTTGCGTGGCAATATTGTGGTTATGTTTTGATGAGCACTATATATTGGAGTGGCTTGATGCCTACGCTATTTTTGACTCATGCACTACTTTGTTTATCTCTGCTCACTTGCTTTGGAAGCGGCGATCGTTGAGCTGATTCCTTTAGGCACACTTCTTGAAAGTGACAGATGCTTAGATGACCCTTTGTTTATCTATGCTCTCTTGCTTTGGAAGAGGCGATCATTGAGCTAATTCCTTTAGGCACACTTCTTGAAAGTGGTGAACATTTAGACGACCCTTTATTTATCTCTGTTCCCTTGCTTTGGAAGCAGCGATCGTTGAGCTGATTCTTTTAAACACACTTCTTAAAAGTGGGGATGCTCAGATGGCCATTTGTTTATCTCTGCTTGCTTGCTTTGGAAGTGGCAATCGTTGAGCTAATTACTTTAGGCTCACTTCTTGAAAGTGGCGGATGCTTAGACGACCTTTTGTTTTCTATGCTCGCTTGCTTTGGAAGCGACGATCGTTGAGCTGATTCCTTTAGGCACACTTCTTAAAAGTGGCAGACACTCAAACGAACCTTTGTTTATCTTTGCTCGCTTGCTTTGAAAAAGAGTGGCTTAACCAATCCTACTAATTATTTTGATTAAAAAAACTTACGGTGGTGGTTCCTCATAGATGGGAGACTTGTTACAAACTTGCGTTTTCTTGAGCTCGCTATATACAAAATATATGAGACTACGAAATATGAATATATGATTTTTCAATGTGCATGGGGGAAGCAAAAAGAAAACAAAGGGAAGAGGTGGAGAAATGGACCTTGAGGGAAGCAGCAGTTATCGCAAGGTCCGATGATCTTCTCATCCTCAAGATTATTTACTGGCTTCATTGTTCCACAACAATTTTGTTTATCCCCTTCTATTCTGGTTGTTTAGTCCATCTCCGAGGTCTAGGTTGTCGAGGATCATCACAGTTTTACTTAAGAAATTAACTTCATGTTTTTTTGAAGTAGATCGGTATTTTCTCGCGTCTTTGCTACCGTACTTAGCTGCTAAATGGTCTACAGCTTTACATTGAACGCGACCCGTAGATATTGGTCCTGGCTACCAAGGAGGTTACGGGGGAACGACTCTGCTTATCATCTTTTGTGCTTTGAATTTCATCAAAATGAATTATTTCTTTTCGTGTAGTAATGCAACCACAATGGCTCCTTACATTCCTCATACGAACCTCTTGCTTCTCGCCCCCAACGTCTCCTGTGCACTACGTGGGACCATCTGGCCTTTACATCTCTTATTCGATCTTCTTATATTCTCCAACCCTATTTTCGCTGAACATCTTCTTTTCTATCTTTATCAATCTTTCTGATTGTCCCCTTCTAATGGCGGGTTCTGTTTCATCCTTCAAATGGATGCACTCATTTGTAACATGCTCTTACGCCCTATGAAATTCGCTTCTTTTACTTGATCTTTTTTGTAACGTCATTTGGTCTTATTCGTGGTGGGGGCACCAATATTTCCAATGCTACGATTTTCCCTATTCTCGTGATTCTCCTTTATTCTTACAGGATGGTAGGCTTCCCCCTCTTGCTGGGGCATCTTGGTTGATTCTTGTTGCATGCATGCACTCTCCCTTAGTTGTTTTAGCTGTAGTCGCCCGTGATTCTTGCACAAACTTCTTGCCTGGGATCGCTCCTCATTGCTTCTTAGGGATCGAACTGAAAACGTGCCTAGTTCACACTCACCGCACCAATTGTTGATTGTGAAAATAGACAGGAATCAGAGGTGATGTCCTGATGGTGGTTGGGATGGTTGTTCCGTGTCAGAGCTCGTATATTACTCTTGTTTTGGGTGATAGTGGTGTTTGGGATGGAAGATCTTGGCTCTCTTTTGTTGCATGTCCAGATTTATACTACTTGGACATGTGTCATGATGGGCTTATCATGGCGTGTTGATTGGACTGACTATGACTTGATGTCCTAAGTTCCCTTCGTCATCCATAGTGGGCATGCGTGTAGTCACGCGGCTATCGGATGAGAAGGAAATCACACAGTTCGCGGGTGATCATGTGTTTCACGGTCCGCGTGCGTTGTTAATCTCATCGCCAGACGTCCCTTGTGTTGTGTTGTCCGCAGTCTTACTCACTCTAGTTTCACCACGTGACAGTACGTGTTTATAGTACTAACAAATACGATATGAATATACAATCATCTCGGCCAATGTAAAATCTCAGCACAATGATACACAGATACAATCTCTTGGTTTCATAAATATCATCATACACAAAGCAAGCTCTGGGATCTCTACACAATCACTAATTTTCATCTTCGGAATTCAGATACATTTCTCTCGAATCGAGAAAAGAAAAAGGAAACAAACAGGAAAACGGTTGAATAATTAAAAGAACTCGAATTCCAGATAGTTTTTCTCATCCTTGGCAGCATGATATAACAATAATGCATTTAATATAAAATGTTGCTAAATCTTTACCAAATGAAGGACTTGGCCCAACGGTTAAGGTACCAACAACTCATTGACATTTCCAAGTTCAATACACATTGATCTTACATGTTATAATCTGATTGGATAGAAAATATGTAAGTATATAATAACTAAACTCTTCTTCCTATCTATGAAAGGTTTACACAATCATTAAGTACACTTGATGAGTAATCTTTAAATAATAGAAAGTTCCACGTTAACCTACCTTTTAGAAATATTGCTACTACCAAATCACTCAAATCATAAATGTCTAAATTATATATCGGATGTTGCATGTCACGACACAACGATGTTATATGGTCATATAAAAAAATTAAATGAAAAATTCTTTAAAATATTAAAAATTTCAAAATTCTAAAATATTACAGTTAATTAAAAATTTATAAAAAATTTCTAAAACAAAATAAAATTTGAAAATATTATATATTTTTAAGATTGTAAGATATTATTAAAAATTTCAAAATTGTAAAATATTACAGTTTTGTAAAAAATTGTATAAAAGTTTTAAAATTATTTTAAATATTATAAAAACAAATATTATTAGAAAATTGTAAACTTTTTTAAAAAAATTAAAATATTATAAAGTTATTTAAATTAAAATTTCCAAAAGAATATTTAAAAGTTCTGATGTCACATTATAGTTGGGATGTGGGTCGTCTATGATTGAATTAGATATACGATTTAATAATGTCTAAAACAAATTTGTAATTCTTTAATTAATTTATATTTTAAAGACAATTTTTAGGTACCTTTAAAATTATAATTCAAATCACAATCATATTAATGTTGTTGAGTTGATCAATTGATGGATAATAGACAATAGGGGTGAATTGACAATTTAAAAATGGTGGGAGCAAATTACAAAAAGAAAAAAAATGCAAGATGATTTATAGTGGTTCAACCTTCTAAACAAGGTCTACATTCATTACCTTAGTTACCACATTAAGGATTTCAAAAATTACTAATTTGTCTTTCTTTTTAGGCCAAAGGAGAAACTTCACAAATCAACTAGACGTATTGTCAAAACCATTTTTTTATTGGTGTGAAAATAGCTCGACGATTGATTATTAAAATTTAAAGTTTTGCCTTTTAATTCATTTTATCTTGAAAAAATAGGTTTTCATATTAAATTAGATCTTACACCATAGAATTAGGGTTTTCCTTTAAATTTGATTTTAAAAATGATTAATCTTAAATATCAGGTTTTTCCTTTTATTTATTCTTGAAAACATTTTGGAGTCACCACCGGTCACTTCGAGGTAGACCGGACACCATAAAACAACCAGAGATTTATTCTTTAAAAAAATTGGATTCGAGAGTCGGTTACGTGTGGGGAAGGATTAGCACCCCACAAAGCCCGTGTTATCGGTACCTTTAATTTTACATAGCATTTTGGCATTTTGAGAATAATAAGTCGAATTTAATTTAACCTTTAATTATTGACTGGATTTAAATTTCAAATGGAGATATCCTTTTATAAGGACATACATTTTACATGAATATGAGATTAAAAAGCACTCAATTACGTTAGGACACCCCTATTCATGTTCGAAAATATATTTCCAACATAAAAGGTTTTTAATGCATGCCCAATTATTGTCTTGTTTATTTTAAGTTCTAACATAAAGAGACTCTAATTAATTAAATTGTTTATGATTACGAATATTATTAAATTTAAAGGCTTTTATGAGATAGTACAATTGTTTGAATATCATCCATATCAAAAACCCTAAATTTTAGATAATATTCACTGATTAATTTTGTTATTCTAATTATTTAAATTAATAGTCCTAATTAAGGCTCTAATTAATTAACTAAATTATTTACCAAATTATAAGGTTGTAGTGAATATTAAATGTTCTACTTTAAAGCCATGTTGGAATAACACCCCCATTACATTGGGACACTACCCGAATTTGAACTTCAAAGCTTTCTAATTAATATCCACTAATTTGCTACAATTACCTCACTTAATTAATTATTAAATCCTAATTAAAGAACCTAAAAGACTAAGGCTCTAAACAATTAATCAAAATTATGTGATTAAATTGTCTAGCATACAAAAATACATGCTCAATTTAAAACATGCACCAAACATATAATTTAAAACAATTTGAATAAATAAATAAAGATGTAAAAGACTTAATTGAAAGAATTACAAACTTTAATTCCCGATTTTCATTGAATTAGGGCCAAATTGCATTATATCTTAAAATTTCAGGGACCAAAACCGAATTATACCAAAACCTTTAAAAATTTGTAGATCTTACAACCCGACCCACTTTAGATGCGCGAATTCCCTTGACTCGGTGCCAAAACGATATTTGTTTCGAGTTGAGTATAAAAGCCCCAATACCGGGCCAATTCGGCTATAAACTCATTTTGCACACACTCTCTACCCTTTCTTCTCTCTTAAATCCTTTCAACTATAACCCCTTCTACCCAGAAAAACATCACCCAAACGGATCAAAACCATAGCTTTTTGGATGAAGTTCATCCGTGTTCATCATGAACCAGATGAACTTCAAACTTTCTCGCAATAAAATATTGTTCCAGTCGCCATTCGATTTTCCACTACCCAACTCCGACCACTCTCCGGTGTTATGTAAAAATCTGACCACCTTCGATCTAGCTCCGACGGCCGTGAAGCGATTCTTAACTGTCATCGGGTGACTTCCGGCAACCATAAAAAATCCTAAAAATTCCATTTTTCTCATTCTAAGCCAAAATCTAGCTCCGGTTCATTAGAACCTCCCATCTCCGACCACATAAGCCTTAAACTACCCATTCCCACCTATTTTCAACTCTGGCAACACCTAAAATCCCTCCAGCCACCACATAGATATGTCTTGATCCCCTTTCTCTTTTTAGATTTTCATTTATGTTCTTATTTACAGAAACTAACATTTTTTTCTTTGCATGAATTAAAAGAACGGGGAAGGATACCTTCCGTCGGCTAAACGGTAATTTTGGCGAACAATGAGTTTTCTCAGCGACGGTCTGATTCTAGATTTTAACAATGGTCTACGGCTCTGATGGTGTTCCTACTTCCCGGTGACCGTTCAAATCTCTAGATAACATCTCTCATCTTTATTATTAGTTATTATTATTATTATATTTATTATTTATGGTATGTAATTATGATTAGTGATTAATGGCCTGACATTTCTCTCTCATACTATTTATAGTAGGTGGAAAATGACGTAAAAAATAATGTTAGCTTGGTGATGTCACTCTATAGCTGGCACCAGCTAATGGGCAAGAAGACCAAATTCTATGTGAGAGCTTTTGTACCAATCAACAACTGCTATGTGTCACCTGGATCTCAAATTCGGGCGGGGAACTCAAATTTTGTGCTTGTTGGGTTGGATTATACTTGAAAATGGGTTGTAAATGGCGGGAACAAGTGTACTTAATTGAGAATTGGGCTTTGAAACTGTAATTGGGCCTTGTACTTATGTATAATAGACATTTATGGATTGTTTTATATTTTTTGGGTTTATTTATTTATTTATTTTTTAGTTGTTTATAAGAGATGTATATATGTAGGTACCCGGGAAAATTCGGGTCTTACAGCCGCCCCTCTCTGCTCATTGTTGTGGAACAGGAATTGGGAAAAGACTAAAAAGACACGATTTTTTTGCACCATCTGGCTGTCATCTGAGCTGCAAGTTCTTCATATTACGAACTTTCACTCCTTTTTTAGAAAACTTGAACAAGTTATTCTTATTATGAACTTTCCAATTCTTATGTCAAGGTTAAACTGAAGTCTGAACTAGTTCTTCTGAAAAATGCTGATCCACTTTTTTCTGCAAAAAAGTTAACCCTCATCCACTGTTGAAAATGTTGATCAACCTCTCTGTAAAGGTGTTGAACAAGTGATCTTTTCTCATTTAGAACTCTAGATTCTTTCTAGGCGAACTCTTCTCATTAGGAACTTTGTCTTTGTTTGGCGAACTCTTCTTATAAGGAATTTTGTCTTTGTTAGGTGAACTCTTCACATTAGGAGCTTTATCTTTCTTTGAGCGAACTCTTCACATTGGGAGCTCTGTCTTTCTTTGGGTGAACTCTTCATATTAGAAGCTCTATCTTTGCTGAGCAAACTCTTCACATTAGGAGCTCTTTCTTTGGGCAAACTCTTCCCTTAGGAGCTTTTAATTCTTTGATAGGAATCTTGATTCACCTCATCATCTAGGGAAAAAGCGAATCTGCAAAAAGAAATATCATCAATTAATACGAATTCAACTTGAAGTGATATGGAATATCCTTAATTTTTTGTCTGCAGCACTGCGATCTTTAAAGACATTTATTTTTCTACTTAAGGTGTCTCCATCTTTCAATCTGAAACTCGCATACGGTCTCTTGTTTTCTCTTCCTCCTTTGATTGATTTCATTCTATGCTTGAAATATATGTGATATGTAAAAGTCAAATCTGTCATTAATCTTTCAACATCGATTGTAAAGCAAATGTACAATTTGGGTGTATCAAGAGACGTTGAAACTTTTGGCTCTGAATCTTCCTCATCTAAGCCCGAAGTTGATCTATCTTGCTTTCCAACCTGGTAACCTGAACTTCATTCTTTTCCTTAAAACTGACGGTCCAAAAGGTTAAAATCTTTTACGATACCATGTGTAGCGATGTCCCTTTTTTTTTTGTATCGCTAAAATAAAAGCGATGAGTTTTGAAGGATGTTTTTTGAAAGGTGTTTGAAAGATGTTTGGATAAAATATTTATTCCGTGGGGTTTACAAAAACCTCATAAAAATGGAGTAAGCCACCGCCACTTAGGTAGGCGGACACCATAAAACCGAGAGATTCAAAAGGCGGGGTTTGGAGTCGGTTACGGATGGGAAAGGATTAGCACCCCACACCGCCCAAAAATTGGTACTTTAATAATTACGCTTTATTAATATTGGATTTTCGGATTAAAGTGACTATTTTAAAATTCGGTCATAATTGCGAATAAATTTTAAGGGTCCGTTACCCGAGAATAAGCGCCCAACCACTATCACTACGGCGAATCTTTGGCCCGTTTACGCTCGGATAAAAGGACTCCGCATTAACAAGTTATATCTTGATATGCAATCTTAGTGGCAAAAACGTAAAACATGGCAAAATATTTAAACATAATAAATATTGACATACCAGAATACTAATTTAACATGAATGATATTTTAGACTAAAACATGTATATATATACATATTATTCTAAATAATAGATAATAACAACTTTAACAAAACAGAATAACAAGGTAGGAATAATTAAGTATATAGACGAACAAATATTAAAAGGACATACATGCTATTAATAAAACACATTTCAACATATATGAACAATATATTATACATGAAAGAAGGCATGTTAACACGTAATCTAAAAACCAAGGAAACATGCAATACGTACAAAATACAAAACATGCTTTTTACGAATCAACTAGAACATAACATGCTTCAATACGAATAATCAGATAAAAAACATGAATGTCATACTTAACACATATATATACATATAAACATAAAATACGAGTCATATACGAGAGACATAAAATAAAATGATATCAATATATACGATTATAATACGAACAATAATATTTACAAAGAAAACAGGACTGAAATGAAAGAAAAACGAAAGTCAGTGGCAGAAGTTTAAGAACAATAATATGTAATTTAGGGATGAAATTGCGAAACAAACAAAACCTAAAAGGACCATAAGTGTAATTAGACCAAGGGCGGACCCAAAGTGAAAAATTCAAAAAGCGGGATGGTTAAGGCGTAATTTTACCATTCAGAAACTGATTCAGTGTAATTTAGGGACGAAATTGTAACCTTTTGAAATATCAGGGGGACTGGGATTGTGATTATACCATGCGGCAAGACAAAAATGAAAATATTGAAAACGCGGTGGGATTAAGTGTGTAATTTACCCATTTCAAAAAATAACAACACCTATATAAGCCTTCTTTTTTTAGGCGAAATCAAATTTTCACCATTTTTGTTTCATTTTTGTTTTATAACCAAAAACTCATTCTTCGTTTTCTCTCAACCTTCTTATAAAACCCGAGAATCCGGCGACCGGCATCCGTGTTCTCATATAACAACGCAAACGCGAGACTCAAAATACACCAAAACAACCCCTTGTCGTCCTCAATCCCGAATCATGGGTTGGATTGGAGGATATTCCTCTATTAGCCTTAGATCTAGGAAATCTGAACCAAAAAAATTTTTTAGACCAAAACAAAACTACAAAGGGTCTTCTCCTCCCTTTAGTTCACCAGATCTGGCTTGTAGAAGCCGAAAGGCTTATCACTGAGGAAGGGAAGACCCACAAACAACTCGGTAAGACTACTCTCCTCTTTTATTTCTATTTTTTTTGTTAATCTTTCGTATATGCATGTAAAGAAAACAAGTAAAAAAAAAGACAAAAAATTTACCAACTGGATTTGCCTTTTGATTATCTTGATGTTTACAACTTTGAGGGTTTTTTGTATTACAAGATCTCTGTTTTTTTTGTTACTACCCTTGTTCTCTTTTTTTTTCGCTAATTAATCCCCGTTACAAAAGCCCCGTTTCATATATATTATTGCCTCTATTTTTGGTTGCAAGTTGCATCTTCCTTTTTGAATCTGAGCCCGACACTTTGCTTGTTGTCTTTGGCATAATCTGAGCGAGGGACTGAATATCGGCGCGGTGGCGGTGTGGTCGTTGCGCGGCGACGGGCGCGTTTTGGCGTTAGATCGGATCGATCTAGCGGTCGAGATGGCGAAGAACGATCGGCTGGATGAAGCCTCGATTTGATGAGGCGGCGGTTTTACGCCGCGTGGAGCTCCGCGATCGAGGAGTCGAGCGGCGTGGATCTTCTGCGGCGTGTGGGATAATAAAGCGTCGGCGCGTGGACCACTGCAGCGCGTGTGCACTCGAGCGGTCCATACGTGTGGAACCGCAGCGCTGGCGAATATTTTGACCTCGGTTGCATCGTGGCGTTGGATCGGATCTTGATCCAACGGCCCACGATCCCCACATTGTAATTAAATGGGATTGATTTGGGCCAAACGGGCCTTGTAATTGAACTTGTAATTGGACTTGGACTTCATATTTATTTGGGTTTAATATATATTTAATTTTTTCATTTTACCAGCCCAATAATATTAATAATAATATAATTATAACAGCAATACATGTATATACGAAAATGTATACTTATATTATACAATCATTAATTAATACAATATTCTAGTATACGTACGTATAACCATACATATAATTAACATAACATCTATATATTAATCAAATACGTTCATACTCTAGATACATACGCGACATACATACACCCCTAATACGTATACATAAACATACATGCACACCCACCTTATATTAGTAACATTCATATAATAAATATACATGCAATATTAATATATTTACAAGTGAAAATGAGTGATTACACCATGCCCTCATTATCTTACTATGATGGCATCCAAAAAGTTCCCATCATTCGCAAATGTATCAATTTGTAGGACTTGACATCGTGGCGAAGTACTTCTTGATGACCCAAAGTTTTAGGATTATACTACACTTTACATCTTGTACATAAAATCAAATGTTCTCATTATTCCCGAAGGTGATGGCACGAAAGACTTTGCATCATGCCCGAAAGGAATTCTTGATGACCCAAAGGTTTTAGGATTGTAATGCACTTTCTTTCTTGTACAAACAATCAAGAAATCTTTGCTTTGAAATCTACCTCTTCAAGCGGGTAGATGTCTTTGCTTCACAAAAATATGATTGAAATCTTTCCTAGTATTTCTTTGGATCTACTCCTCAATCCCAAGGTTGTAGATTGAAATCTTTGCTTGTCCTTTGCTAATCTTGTAAATCTGTCAAAATGTACAAAATGCTTTAAATGCATGAGTTAGCATGCTCTATCTTATGGATGTATGACTATACATGTATGATGTCCATTGAGGACCACCTGGGTGAGCTTTAATCTTTAGGAAGCTAAAAGTTTCTTGGTTTCATTTTTTCAAAAACTCTTTTTGCTGCAAAAGTGACTCATCTCACACTCATGTTTAATCTTCAGGATCTCTGCGTCTTTTTCTCTAAAGCGCATTTTCTGTCTTGTCCAAACAATCAGGAAATCTTTGTTGAAATCTGTCTCTTCAAACGGGTAGATGTCTTTGCTTCACAAAAATATGATTGAAATCTTTGGTAGTATTTGCTGGATCTACTCCTCAATCTTGATGTTGTAGATTGAAATATTTGCTTGTCCTTTGCTGATCTTGTAAATCCTGTCAAAATGTACAAAATGCTTTAAATGCATGAGTTAGCATGCTCCTATCTTATGGATGTATGACTATACATGTATGATGTCAATTGAGGACCACTTGGGTGAGCTTTAATCTTCAGGAAGCTCAAAATTTGTTTGTTTCATTTTTCAAAAACTCTTTTTGCTGCAAAAGTGACTCATCTCACACTCAGGTTCAATCTTCAGGATATCTGCGTCTTTTGCTCTAAAGTGCCTTTTCAGGTTTTCACTTTAGATTGATTTTCTTAAAGCGCCCTTTTGAGTTTTCACTTCAGTTTTTTTTTTCTTTTTTTTCTTTTTCTCAAGGCATCATTTTGGGTTTTCACCTCAGTTTTTTCTTTTCTCTTTTTCCCCTTTTTTTCCTTTTGTAATAATGTTTTTCTTTTGTTCCAAATAAAACTAACTTCCATTTCGATGGAACTTGTACTAACCTCTTCATGGATTCAACAGGTAACCTTTCCCTTGCTGTATCTCACCATGAATTTCTCAAAACTCGAGTTTTGTTGATAACTCCTTTTTTAGAAAGCCACTATTGCAATGTCTTCATTCAGCTTCTTTGACAACATTCTTTCTCATGGTTTCGAAATAGATCATCACTTTTGTTGATTTAGCTTGCAAAATTTATTCACCAGACTAAAACATATTCTTCTAGAAAGTTTTTTGTAGCATTGCCCCAGTCTTGAATTCAACTATCATGTTTGTTCACTCTAGTATGCACAAAGCCCCTTTTTTTCTTGCAATGCTCCAAAAGTAATGACCTTTCTTTTGAATAGTATGAACCTTTAATGGACTGATCTTCCTACAGCTTTTGCCCCCAAAAGGGTCCATGTTCTTTCTTTGCCTCAAATTTGTTTGTGTCGTTTCCCATAACTTTTGTTTAATTTTCTAACACTCGAGTTGTGTCTTTTCCTCGACATACTTTTCATCATTAAACAAATACAAGAGGCCACCTCTTGTTTCTGTTTGCACTTAAAGTTAGTACATCATAATAATACCCACGAAATCCTTTTTATTTTCTTGTATCTAATTGATTTATATGCAAGATGTCATGCCCGATTTTGGGCCTAGCGGTTTATAAATTTGGTTAGGCAGTCGATGGACCGAGGTTAGAATTTGAGTCGGTTTAGGATTAAAATTAGATTAAATATTTTTGAGTGAAAAACCCTTGGGAAAATATATAAAAATAATTATTTAATATATGGATATTTTTGGGAAAGTAAAGTTTGAAAAATGGATTTGGAAATTTGATATTTTGGCTAGTGACCAAAATGTAAAGATTGAAAACTATTTTTAGTGGTTGTTTTTTGTAAAAGGATCAAAACAATGAATCATTAAGGATCTATTCTACCTAATTGTTTTTATCAAATTTCCACTCAATTGAGATAATTTTAATAGGTTTTAATTAAGGATTAAATGAATTTAATAAAAGGTGAGGTGGTTATTTCTAAAAACCAATTTGATGTAACTTTCTTTCTCTCAAGTTTTCTCTCAATATATTTTCAGCCAAACACTCTCTTTTTCATCAAAGAGTTGAGGTAATACTCTACTCTTGATTTCATAAGTCTTTGGCTTCTAATGGAATCATTAATCTTGTTTTACAAAATCTAATTGTTATCTTTTGTTTTTCAAGAATATAAACATCAATTGAGAGAAATTCATCCATTGGAGGTAAAGTTCATTCTTATCCTCTAATGATTGGTTATTTACTGAAATTCTCAAGTTATTGATCCTTTATATATGTTTTTAATGAGTTTTAATGATTTAATTATGGAAATTGGTTTAATCAATGTTTAATTAATAAAATTATGTGATTTTTTGAATTGGATCTGTTTTGCTGAGTTCTTGATTGATTTCAATCATGATTTTGATTTTATATAATGTTAATAGATTGATTTTAACATTGGAATCTCGAGGCTATGTGAATCTCTAAATTTCTAGGTTTCTAGTTATGTGTTTTTGAGGAGTTGTGGAGGTTTAATGTTTCTTTGGAGATATAAGGTTGTTGTTAGGTTTTTTTAGATGAAAATTGAAGATAATTGATTGGTTAAACTTTTGTATCTTGATTGAGTTAAGTGTGTAGGATGTTTGATGTTGTTTTGGGAGTTTTTGAAAGTTTTGACTAGAGTTTGAAGAGGATCGTTGTTGTTTTTTTGTGGCTGGTTTATGAATGCGTTGTGATGCATTGAATCCCCTATTTTGTGTGGTAAAATAACAACACCTATATATGCCTTCTTTTTAGGCCGAAATCAAATTTTCACCATTTTTGTTTCATTTTCAGTTTATAACCAAAAACTCATTCTTCGTTTTCTCTCAACCTTCTTACGAAACCCGAGAATCCGTGGCCGGCCGTGTTCTCTACCCATGAGCCGCCGCTAACGGCCGCGAGACTCAAAAATACACCAAAACAACCCTCTTGTCGTCCTCAATACGAATCTGGGTTGGATTGGAGGATATTCCTCTATTAAGCCTTAGATCTAGGAAATCTGAACCAAAAAAATATTTTTTAGACCAAAACAAAACTACAAAGGGTCTTCTCCTCCCTTTAGTTCACGGATCTGGCTTGTAGAAGGTGAAAGGCTTATCAGCGAGGAAGGAAGACCCACAAACGACTCAGTAAGACTACTCTCCTCTTTTATTTCATTTTTTTGTTAATCTTTCGTATATGCATGTAAAGAAAACAAGTAAAAAAAAAGAGACAAAAATTTACCAACTGGACTGCCTTTTGATTATCTTGATGTTTACAACTTTGAGGTTTTTGTATTACAAGATCTCTTTTTTTTTTTACTACCCTTGTTCTCTTTTTTTTTTTTAATTAATCCCGTTACAAAAGCCCGTTTCATATATATTATTGCCTCTGTTTTTGGTTGCAAGTTGCATCTTCCTTTTTGAATCTGACCCGACACTTTGCTTGTTGTCTTTGGCATAATCTGAGCGCGGGGGGCTGAATATCGGCGCGGTGGCGGTGTGGTCGTTCTGCCCGCGACGGGGAGCGTTTTTCGGCCGTTAGATCGGATCGATCTAGCGGTCGAGATGGCTTGAAACGATCGGCTGGATGAAGCCTCGATTTGATGAGGCGGCGGCAGATTTACGCCACATGGAGATCCCGCGATCGAGGAGTCGAGCGCGTGGATCTTCTGCGCGTGGGATATTAAAGCGTCGCGCGTGGACCACAGCTTTCGAGCGGTCCATCGTGTGGAACACGCGTCTGGCGAATATTTTGACCTCGGTTGCATTGTGGCCATTGGATCGGATCTTGATCCAACGGCCCGATTACACACACATTGTAATTAAATGGGATTGATTTGGGCCAAGCGGGCCTTGTAATTGAACTTGTAATTAGACTTGGACTTCATATTTATTTGGGTTTAATATATATTTAATTTTTCATTTTACCATTGATAATAATATAATAATAATATAATTCTAACAGCAATACATGTATATACGAAAATGTATACTTATATTATACAATCATTAATTAATACAATATTCTAGTATACGTCGTATAACCATACATATAATTAACATAACATCTATATATTAATCAAATACGTTCATACTCTAGATACATCGCGACATACATACACCCTAATACGTATACATAAACTTATACATGCACACACCACCTTATATTAGTAACATTCATATAATAAATATACATGCAATATTAATATATTTACAAGTGAAAATGGTGATTCTGATTTGCCCCTCTTTGCTTGTTCTCATGGAATGGGAAACAAAGCAAAGATTCATAACACTCATTTTATCAGACTTCCTGTTTGTAGCCTTGGAAAAAGCGAATTCTTTTGGACATTTCCGCTCTTCCTTGGCTGAATCTTCAGGCTCGTAAGTTCTTCCTATATAGAGCTTCGTCACCTTCCGATCTTGGAGCTATAGGCTCTTTCGACATAGAACCCTTCACTCTGATGCCTCGAGTTATGAGAACCTTTCATTACGAGGCGGTGTAGCTTGGAGTCCTTCCTATATAGAACTCTTAGCCTTCAGCGCTGGTTTTCCTATATAAAACCTTCTGCGTTCTTGATGGATTCTTCCATTGGGAGTTCCTCCTATATAGAACTGCTAGTCTTCAAACACAGGAACACATGATCCTTCCTATATAGAACTTTTGGCGTCTGAAATCTCAGAGCTACAGGTTCTTCCTATATAGAACCTTTCACTCTAAGACAATGAAGCTCGGAGTCTTTCCTATATAAGACTCTTTGCTTTCGACACAACAGGTTTCCTATATAACCCTGTGTCATAGGTGAATTGCTTTGGTAGGAGTTCTTCCTATATAGAACTGTGAGTCTTCACCTTGGAGCCATCAGTCCCTCCTATATAGAACTTTTTGGCATATGGAATTTCAGAGCTACAGGTTCTTCCTATATAGAACCTTTTACTCTAAGACAATAAAGCTCAGAGCCCTTCCTATATAGAACTCTTCGCTTTCGACACAGCAGGATTTCCTATATAATCTTGCGTGTCATGGGTGAATTGCTTTGACTGGGAGTCCTTCCTATATAGAACTTTTTGGCGTCTGAGTCTTCACCTTTTACTGGAGTTGAACTCTTCGCCAAGAGGATTTCCTATATAATCTTGATCCTTCCTATATAGAACTTTCAGTTTCGAAACTTTCAGAGAGAAAGGATTCTTCCTATATAGAACCTCTCTCTAGAGCTTGAAAACATGTGTCTTTTGTATGTAAAAACATTGTTTTCTCATTTGGGATTCACACCGTGACGGTCTTGATGTCTCTTTGGATCTGCGATATACATGCGAGATGAAAACAAAATGCTATGACAAATGAATGAATTGACATGCTCCTAATTCTAGTGATGCTTGACTATTCATGATGCATGAGAGTCAATCTCTGGGTGGGCTTGTTTTGGTCCTTATTTGATCTTGACGTCCGTTTTCTCCTTTTTTTAAGGCATCGATACTCCACCTCACTTTGTCGGGTTCAACCATCTCAACCTTTCTTTTTCTCCAATTATGATTTGGAATTTTAAAAGCGCCCTTTCGGGTTTTCACTTTAAAGAGTTTTTTTTTTTGCCCTTCGGTTTTTACCCAAGAGATCTCTTTTGTTATCTCATGTGCCTTCCTTGGATAGATAGGACATGTGCCATTGGTCATCCTACCTAGTTGTTTAAAGCTTCTCACCTTCCCTAGCCATTATGTAGGGAACTGGAGGACGGAGTTAACATCGTTTTCTTTGATCACCTGCAATTTTCAAGGTTAAATCATAGTAATGCTCAAATCTCTTGTTTCATTATAAGCCTATGTTATCTTATTTGACTAAAATTAACAAAAAGGCCGGGAATGGATGCTCAAAAACATGGCTTTATTACGATTAAGGGCTTGAGATATCTTGAAAAGAAAGGTATGACACACATGAGTTAAGTATGAAAATACAAGATCCCTCATTATCTTGATATGAATGATACATGACCACATCAAACCGGTGTAGAATTTTTTTGCCTGAAGCCTTATCTTCACAATGTTCATGAAGATGCCCTTCTCTTCGGATATTCAACTTTTCAACTTACCCGAGCCGCTCTTTGTGGGTTTTCAACTCGAGTCATTCCTTTGCTTCAAGACGCCCGGTTTGGGTTTTCGTCTGAGCTCTCAAAAATTTTTTTTTAGAGATAGTATTTCTTGACGACATCGAAATTTACGGATTTTTCAGCTCGTCCCGTCCATTTCTGTTAGGATCGGGCTCCTCCCGAGAAGGCCTTTTTATGACGTCTGGTCCTTCCCGGTTGGGCATCCATTTTCCTCGAGAATCTTTTTGGATAGGGAGGATTCTCTTGAGTACGAATCCCCTTCTTTGAATTCTCTTGGTGCACCTTTTTGTTGTAAGCCTACACCATCCGCTTTTTGGTACATCCGACCATGACAAATGGCCTTTAGTCTTTTTCGTCAATGAGATTTAGGCTGTTGAATCGCCTGCACCCATTCAGCTTCTTCCAATTTTACTTCGTTTAAGACTCGGAGGACGGAATCTCTACCTCAATTGGGAGTCTTTGCTTCGTACCATACACCAAGGAGTAGGGTGTTGCCCCGTTGATGTACAAATGGACGTCCTATAGGCGAAAAGGGCAAAAGGCAACTTCTCATGCCAATCCTTGTAGGTATCCGTAGTCTTCGCTATGATCTTCTTTATATTTTTGTTTGCTGCTTCCACTGCTCCATTCATTTTAGGACGATAGACTGTGGAATTATGGTGTGTTATCTTGAATTGAGTGCACACGTCCTCTACCATTTTGTTGTTCAGATTGGAAGCGTTGTCGGTGATGATCCTCTCTGGCAATCCGTATCGACAAATAATTTATTTCTTTAAGAACTTACAAACTGTAGTCCTGGTGATATTGGCGTAAGACGCTGCCTCTACCCATTTAGTGAAGTAGTCTATGGCGACCAAAATGA